>CM022396.1:100758331-101091417 GCA_011833715.1 Carcinoscorpius rotundicauda | reverse complement strand
TCTAATACGAAAGTATTAAAACTGCAAACCAAAAATATATTTTGAATTTTGAATTTTTCATTAATATTCTCAATATGACAAGAGTAGGCGTTTTTTAATAATCAAACCACCATCTAAATCGTCAGCTGTAGAGCACAGTAATAGAATGAAGTACATCTAGTACTCTATATTTACAATTGAAATTCATATATTTTCACAAGTACCGCTAGTAAATCATATAACTTAATAATTGAGATTGAAGATTGATTTATTGAATGTCGGTGAAGGGATCCAATAGGTTCCTATCGTCCTAGTCAACTACTGTTCTGGGTTACTCACTTTATGTGGGAAAGATCAGTGTGAAGTGGAGCACATTGCAAAAAATATGTATTGGTATTTTAAATTTACAGATGACGTGCTATCTTAAGAATACAGCTTCCTTTAATTTAATAACGTAATTTTCAATAGAACATGAAGTTGTGCATTTGTAAAAACAAAACAATTATAATGCCAAAACGCAAACCAAAGATAACTATTTTAACAGTTTGTGTGAAACTGGTAAGAGCGAGATAAAAGCTCTTATCAGGTGGGTGTATCCCTCCATTAAAAACATCTTCCAAAGCTAAAGAAATGAAAAAGAAACCCTTAAAAATTAACTAGAATTGAAGTTACTCGTTATCATCACTTTTATACAAAGTTAAATCCAAATGATAACCAGACATTAATATAAATAAAAAGATTTAACCTGCTATAATAAAAACACAAGTTACCAAAATAAAAGTTTAGTGAAACATTACTAAACGATAATGGTATTCTAACTTTAACATTGTCTCCAAACAAAAGAGGAACAGCTATTTTTTATATGCTGCTTATATTAATGGTCTTCCATTACCCTGAAACGGGCCTCATTCAAATACGTACTAATAAAATCCGCCATCTTACATGATTAAAACAAAAAATAGACTTGGTGTAAATCTAACAGTAACTTTTCACTCTGTCATAATTATAATACATTACTTTATACCAGACTTGAAAATGTTTTCTCTATGAATTAATACTTCGCATATTCAACTTCCAAATGCACGAAGACATCAGCGGAGGCCACTACCAAACTTTTGCTGTTTTTATTATTTCTCTGTGTAAGACTAGTCATTACCATTAACTCTTGCACTACTCTTTAACCAACGAATAGTTGAGTTGACCGTAATATTATTACGCCCCCACAGCTGAAAGGGCTACCATGTTTGGAGTGAAAGGGATTCGAATCCTCGACCCTCAGATTACAAGTTGAGTGCCTTAACCACCTGGCCATGCTTCGAACAATCTCTATTAATACTTTGAAGTACGAAGTTTTACAAGTTAGCTGTCGTTAACTAAGAAGAAATCAGAAATGCAAAATCGGTTATCAATGAATTCACTAAAACCATTAAAGAAATAGTAAACGAAATTCGACACAACTATGAAAGACGTTGCCTACGTTGATTATGTATCAACACCCGTGACAGGACAGTAGAAACAAACAGAAGAAGAATCCTGATCCCAAACCAGAAGAAGTGGATACAAATTGATAACACGAGAATCATTCACCCCGCTTCTAGAAGTTACGATATCTTTACTTTTAAAAGTTTCCACAGTCAGGATAGAGAAAATATTTCTCAGAAATTTTTAATCTCTGTTTTTGAAAATACTAAGATTGTTTAAGGACATGGCTTGAAGCTTCATGTAACAATTACTTATTTAATAGCATGAATCCATTTTAAAACCCATACAAGTTCAAATTACACAAAAGTAAAAAGAATTTAAAGAAAAATGTTATTAAACATTCAACTTTGATGACGATAAGTGGAATTCTTTGCAATCA
Organism: Carcinoscorpius rotundicauda; assembly: GCA_011833715.1. NCBI lineage: Eukaryota > Metazoa > Arthropoda > Merostomata > Xiphosura > Limulidae > Carcinoscorpius > Carcinoscorpius rotundicauda. The sequence goes on along the minus strand of CM022396.1, from coordinate 101,089,577 downwards.
GTGTAACTCAATGACAAGTGGTGAATTAGGTTTCAAGTTTTTATCATTTCAAACAACTTGTTTGGATGAATAATTCGCAACAATAAGTGAATGGCACCAATTTTAAATATTCTAGAAATATCAATAAAAATATAGTTGTGTGATCAAAAACACCATCCATAAAATACCACAACTCTTGTTTTCTTTTATCTTTTTTAATGGTCACAATTTATTGATGAGGTTTGGATTTCATTGAAACAGATATTTTTATGTGACGCTTGATAAATCACTTGTTTTCAGATACTTTACTTAATATTTTAAACAGCTTGGTTGACTGAATGATTCACAAAAATGAATTAATAACCTTAATGATACATATTATTTACATTCCTGTATAAATGTAGGATTAGCGCGGAAATAACATAATTTAAAAATAACGTATATGTACTATCAAAATGATTTTTAAACTCTAAGTCACTTTACTAACATATTTACTGCGGTATGTCTGCCGACTCTCACCGCTAGAACGGTAGAACTGGTGCAGTGAGGGGTGAAGAAGAATATGATGAAATACATTTTTAGACGTACTCTTTAGACTGTGTAAAACTACCTGGATTTCATTACCAAAAGAGCTGTTCTAAACTGTATTCTCGCCGAGAGGAAAGCGCAGAATGCCCAATGTATAGAATTGTACTTAATTCAGAAATCTTTACTTCAAAATAAAAATAATTGTGAAAACAAATTATTAATTACTGGAGTAATTGAAGTTTTTAAATACTTATTACAAAAAATCTAAATCTGTTTTTGAAAACACGTGTAGTTATTTGAGTTTCTTAATTCTGTTTGTCCGATCATACGCTTCATTATTACATTTCGAGCGTTTACTCTGTAGTTATTACATGTGTGTGGACCTCAACATCAATATAGAATATAAACAAAATATTTTTGTCAAAGACTTTAGCACCTCATACTTTGAGGGTTAGGCTACTCATACCATCAGGATAATTAAACTATTATATAAAAAAGTACTTTTACACTGGATAAGTATATCGTGATATGTGTGTTTTGTTTTCAGGTTTTCGTAAAGTTACACAAGGCTTACCTGCAACAGCAGTTCCTACTTCAACAGTGTAAGAGTGGAGGGAGGGTAGTTAGTTCTCACCCCCCAGTGCCAACTTGCAAACGAATAGTGATATTGCACGGCACATTATAACTCCACCATCTCTGAAACGGCTAGCAAATTTGGTGTGACGGAAATTCGAACCCAAAACGACTACGTGTTCCGACTTTACGCTTCTCTATCTCTTCATTTGCTGTTAAGGTACTTGTGCACGGGCAGAGACGTATTTAGGATTTCGGCGCCCCTAGGCACAAGGTTAGGTTGATACTTTTGCCGCCCCCCCTCCTTGCCACAACTTGCACTAAGCATCACCATCACAACATCAAACAAACACAGTTGTTATCATTCAAAATCAACACAACGTTTATTTTCCAACACAATGAAAAATGAAACATCAAAATCAATTATCACTAAATATTATTCTGCAGCTGAATATACAGGCTTTCTCCTGGCCTTCTGTTCCGAAAACATGTTTATTGCATCGTCATAGTTTATTCTACAAACAATATCACTTTCAATGGCGAGGAGTGACAGGGCATTTAGTTTATCTTCTGCCATTCTTGATTTCAAATAATTTTTCACACGTTTGAGAGCCGAAAAAGATCTCTCTGATGTACAATTAGTTGCTGGAATGCACAGAAACATGCACATAGCAATATCCATGTTTGGATATACAGTTTGAAGTCCTTTAGCTCGCAGATTTCTGAATAGGGCTAACGCAGAAGAGTCATCATTTTGCACTTTCATACTCACAAGATGTGCGCGGAAATGTAGACATTCATCTACGAAGCTCACTTCCAAATCATTGGGGTTGAGTTTAAACAGTGTTCCAGCTTGACTGATTACATCAGTGGGTTCAAGATTTGTTATCTTGAACAAATATCCAAACCTTGCGTGGATTTCTACATAAGCAGTTTGTCTTCGCTGTAGTTCTGAGCAAAGTCTGTCAATGATCATATTGAAAACATTTACTCTAAATGCCTCTCTGCCTTCTTCCACTGCCTGGGTGTCACCATCTGAAAATTTTTGCTCCCTTTTTCGCTTAATTTTGTACGTCTTCATGCTGGACTTCAACATCGCCTTGTCTTCAAAATGATCGAACAGTTCTCTTGAATCTCTCACAAACTGCAGCAAGGAAGCATAAAGCTCGACTACAAGTCCGATGTCCATATCAGCACTTTGCAAATTTTTACTGCAGCATTGAATCTTTCCAGTATTGTTCCCCAAACTGTGGACAAAATAGCTGTTTCTAGCGTTTCTAATTTGGAAAGAAGTCCAGCGGCCTCATTCCTAGCGGCTGGGTTTTCCATAGCATTTACCTCCATGGTGGTGAGGGCAACAAACACTTGTTGCCAGTTTCTGTTGAGGCTTTGACAAGCATCTTTACGAGCGGACCACCGAGTGTCACTGAGTTTCTTCAAAGAGAGACTTTCTTTATTTGCGGACAGGTGTTTTTGTAGAATTTTCCAACGATGGGTTGAAACATTGAAGAAAACATAGAGACTTTGTAAGAGTTCGAAGAATGAACATGCTTCTCTGCAACATTCAGCAGCACACGTTCCTACAAAATTTAATGAATGTGCGGAACATGGGATATACACAGCTAAATGATTTTTCTCCATGATACAAGCCTGGAGACTACTGTACTGACGAGACATGTTGCTGGCGTTGTCGTAAGACTGTCCACGACATTCAGAAATGTCAAGCTCATATGACTGAAGTAGGCTAAGTACAACTTCTGCCAGCTGTTCAGCTTTGTGGCCCGGATTGGGTATAAAAGTCAGGAAACGTTCCTTAGGTGAACCATCACTGTTCACGTACCTGATGATGAATGGCAACTGGTCAACATGGGATATATCTGGCGTCGAGTCCACGCTGATTGAGAACTATTTTGCAGTTTTGACGTCCTTTAAAATGTTCTTTGGAACAAGGTCTTCCATAAGCTGGATGAATTCGTCGCAAGTACTGAAAGACAGGCAAGACGTGGATCCCTTGCCAGCTGTTCAGCTTTGTGGCCCGGATTCGGTATAAAAGTCAGGAAACGTTCCATAGGTGAACCATCACTGTTCACGTACCTGATGATGAATGGCAACTGGTCAACATGGGAAATATGTGGCGTCGAGTCCACGCTGATTGAGAACTATTTTGCAGTTTTGACGTCCTTTAAAATGTTCTTTAGAACAAGGTCTGCCATAAGCTGGATGAATTCGTCGCAAGTACTGAAAGACAGGTAAGACGTGGATCCCTTGCCAGCATTGCCATATCGGTGAATGTGTTCAGCGAGGAAGGGGTCAAACTCCGCAACTAGTTCTAACGACATCATAAAGTTGCCGTTGTGAACTGAGCCAAACTTATCATCCCGACCTCTGAACGGAAGCCGACGTGAAGCCAATCATTTCGCTACAGCTACCACACGAGTGAGTACATTTCTCCAGTATTTGATTTCGTCGTGCAGCTGTATGGCCATCTGGAGATGTACATGTCCCAACATGTTGCCCCTTTCTACTAGAGATAAAACTGAAGACCGATGCTCAGGAGAGTTTTCATGCTCATTCATCCGGACAGTAGCATTTTTCCAGTCATCAAAGCCTTCGTCAGCCAGTTTGGATTTTTTCCAAAATCAAATAAACGACAAGGAGCACAAAACAGTCTACCTTTGCTCTCTGAATAAACCAAATATGTCCGCTTACTTTTTCGCCATTTTGCAGTTTTCTTTCAAACATGCCTTTGTTACAGATCTGATTTCCTCCCCGTCCTTTTTCACAGAGTTCTTGAAATCCGAGTCATCGTTTTGAAGGATGGCATGTGTGGCAATATAATCTTTTGTGTAATTATCTATTATCCACTCTGCTGGATCTGAACTTACTTTGTCTTAAAAACTTGGTGGAACCATTGACGTTTTAGGCACGCAACCGGCAGATCTTACTAGGCCTGCTGCTGATGACGTCACTTGTTCAAGCTTCAGTTCGATATGTTCGGGTCGTTCAGATTGTTCAAAACTGCTACTGCTAGGCCCGTCATGTGTATTCCCTCCATCGCTGTTGGTTTGAACATCATCGCTAGTGGGCTGTTCTTGCCTTTGTTTAGCAAAAAAGGCCTCCATTGTCGGTGTCTTATCCAAAACATCACGTGTGTTTTCATTTTTTAACTTTGCTCTCTTCCTATAAGCTGCTCCACTTAATTTTCGGCGTATGTTACTCATGACGATATCACTAGAATCCACTGATCGTATATTGAGTATTGACAGTGAATTTGTTACTTTCACATCTCAGATCATCAGGATCTGAGTCATTTTCGTGGCATCGAGCTATTTATGGACGCCGCGCGAACCTCACAGAGATCCGTGAGCCGTTTGACCCCCAGTGACCCTCGCCCTCACAAGAATTGTGCTTCTTGTGGAGGTTTGGACACTGACAACACGATATAACTTACAGTAAGATATTGGGTGACGGAAGAATAAGTAAAAGCATAACGAAATCTACATTTTCACACCAATATCGCTTACCACGTTATTATCTATATTGTCGATTATATTGTAAATATGTTGGTGAACCATATATTCGTCCGGCAGATAATGAGTTTTATGGTAGTTGGTAAAACAATTATCGACTTGCAACCATAAGTCCATAACAAAATATACACGAAAAAGGGGAGCTTCTGCACTACTGATTTATATTACTGCCGATGTATCCATGTTAACGGGTGCTGGGCTATTGACAATCAAATTATAAATTCTAACACACTTTTTTATTTCAAATTCTATACTACCAGTAACAAATACCTGTATCGCCCAAAACTATCCAGACCCCGTGCGGTACAACCGCGTCCCTTGGGAGTCAACTTCATTGATAGAGCGCGGTCGGCGGCCTGCAAAAACGATTATGCGTAACACCCGCAGCCGATTCCGCTGACGCTCACCTGCTCCAGTGACTGTGCGCCTTTCTGTTCTGGTATTCTGGAGTCTGCCACTACCCCTTCTTTATTCTAACAAATGCCTATAATTGCTAGGGAATTTGAAGGAACTATTCTGTAAGGACTACATTGGAATCTAGACAAGCGCAAATTCAATCAATCAATTAAAAATAATCAATTAAGCTGAACTGTGAATGATGAGGAAGAATATTTCAAAATATATTTTTCCAGATAATGGCCTGAAGCAACTGAAAATCCGAATTTTCGTATACGCATTTTCACAAAACAAAATACGTTATTAGGCCATGATAAAATATTTTTGTGTAGGCGTAGCACACTGGGTAGCAGGTAATTCATTGTTTGGTGTGTCAAGGTGGGGGTAAAAAACATGTTGGGGGTTTTGAAAAACACAAGTAAATAACTTAGGTGAGGGCGGATGGGTTGATGATGTGGGGGGAAGCGTATTAGGTGGGACTCAGGGAGGGAAGGTCAGAAATCTTTTAAACTTGAAGCGATTGACCCGACGGTGTGGTAGAATAGTGAGTGTGTGTGTGGGGGGTTCAGATTCAAGAGGTTATTGGGGTGGCATAAATGGCAGGGGGAATTAATAACCAGGGACTACATTTTAAAATGGTGTCCATTTATTTTCTTTTTTTTTGTCAAAATTTGCCGCCACAGGCACGTGCCTCGTATGCCTATGCGTTAATACATCCCTGTACAGTGCACCCAGCATCTTAACATGTCCATTTCTCAGTTAAACTACCAATAAACCGAGAACAATAGCATCCAAAACTTAAACATAAATCATTTAACAAACTGGTAATGTAAGTAATGTCAGCTTTCGTTAATGTATTTTTTGTTACTGTGACATTTCAGTTTTTGAAACGTTCTTTTACTTTTCTATAAATGTTTAATTTAATAAATATCGTCACAGAAACTTCTCTTCATCTTTGAAATGTGTTCATGGCTCGTAGAGTGACGTCATCATAACTTATGTATTGTTTTACTTTAATTATCTGTTTGAAGAAAGAAGCATCATTTCGAATGAGAGTTTGGTTAGATATCCAGCTCCTCTAATCACTACAAACTATTTATCCTACCTTATCTAGTTTTATAATAAAGATAGCTTGTTTCTTTCATATAATAATTTTAAGGCCAATTATTCTTGATTTTACGTTGTTTTTAATGGTGTTAAAATATATCACGTGTTATTACATACATGTAAGCATACAAGAAATGTTAAGTACATAATCTGCAGCATATATTTGAAATTATACATTGTAAACAAATTTATTATTTTTCCTTTACAAATCCTCTAGTACGAAAGTATTAAAACTGCAAACCAAAAATATATTTCTCATTTTTAATTTTTCATTAATATTCTCAATATGACAAGAGTAGGTATTTTTTAATAATTACACCACCATCTAAATCGTCAGCTGCAGAGCACACTAATAGAATGAAGTACATCTAGTACTTTATATTTACAGTTGAAATTCTGATATTTTCACAAGTACCCCCAATAAATCATATAACTTAATAATTGAGATTGAAGATTGATTTCTTGAATGTCGGTGAAGGGGTCCAAAAAGTTCCAATCGTCCTAGTCAACTACTGTACTGGGTTACTCACTTTATGTGGGAAAGATCAGTGTAAAGTGGAGCATATTGCAAAAAAATATGTTTTGGTATTTTAAATTTACAGATGACGTGCTATCTTAAGAATACAGCTTCCTTTAATTTAATAACGTAATTTTCAATAGAACATGAAGTTGTGCATTTGTAAAGAAAAAACAAGCACAATTGTAATGCCAAAACGCAAACCAAAGATAACTATTTTAACAGTTTGTGTGAAACTGGTAACAGCGAGATAAAAGCTCTTATCAGGTGGGTGTATCCCTCCATTAAAAACATCTTCTAAAGCTAACGAAATTAAACAGAAACACTTAAAAATTAACTAGAATTTAAGTTGCTTGTTGTTATAAATTTTAGAGGAAGGTAAATCCAAATAATAATTTAACATTAATATAAATAAAAAAGATTTAACCTGCTATAATAAAAACACAAGTTACCAAAATACAAGTTTAATGAAACATTACTAAACGATAATAGTGTTCTAACTTCAACATTGTCTCCAAACAAAAGATTGGTTTGTTTTGGAATTTCGCACAAAGCTACTCGAGGGCTATCTGTGCTAGCCGTCCCTAATTTAGTAGTGAAGACTAGAGAAAAGGCAGCTAGTCATCCCAACCCTCCGCCAATTCTTGGGCTACTCTTTTACCAACGAAAAGTGGGATTGACCGCACATTATAAAGCCCCCACGGCTGGGAGGGCGAGCATGTTTAGCGAGACTCGGATGCGAACCCGTGGCCCTCAGATTACGAGCGCATGCCTTAACGCGCTCGGCCATGCTGGGCCCCAATCAAAAGAGGAACAGCCATTTTTATATGCTGCTTATATTAATTATCTTCCACTACCCTGAAAGGGGCCTCATTCAAATAAGTACTAATAAAATCCTCCATCTTGCATGATTAAAACAAAAATTAGACTTGGTTTAAATCTAACAGAAACATTTCACGCTCATTCATAATTATAATACATTACATTATACCAGACTTGAAAATGTTTTCTCTATGAATTAATACCTCGCATATCCAACTTCGAAATGCACGAAAACTTCAGCGAAGACCACGACCAGACATTTGTTGTTTTTATTATTTCTCTGTGTAAGACGAGTCATTACCACTAACTCTTGCGCTACTCTTTTACCAACCAATAGTTGAGTTGACTGTCACATTATAATGCCCCCACAGCTGAAAGGGCGACCATGTTTGGTGTGAAGGGGATTCGAATCCTCGACCCTCAAATTACAAGTTGAGTGCCTTAACCACCTGGCCATGCTTTAAACAATCTCTATTAATACTTTGAAGTTCGAAGTTTTACAAGCTAGCTGTCGTTAGCTAAGAAGAAATCAGAAATGCAAAAACACTTATCAATGAATTCACTGAAGCCATTAAAGAAATAGTAAACGAAATTCAACACAGCTATGAAAGACGTTGCCTACGTCGATTATGTATCGACACCCGTGACAGGACAGTAGAAACAAACATAAGAAGAATCCCAATCCCAAACCAGAAGAAGTGGATACAAATTGATAACACGAGAATCATTCACCCCGCTTCTAGAAGTTACGATATCTTTACTTTTAAAAGTTTCCACAGTCACGATAGAGAGCATATTTCTCAGAAATTTTTAATCTCTGTTTTTGAAAATACTAAGATTGTTTAAGGACATGGCTTGAAGCTTCATGTAACAATTACTTATTTAATAGCATGAATCCATTTTAAAACCCATACAAGTTCAAATTACACAAAAGTAAAAAGAATTTAAAGAAAAATGTTATTAAACATTCAACTTTGATGACGATAAGTGGAATTCTTTGCAATCAGTGTAACTCAATGACAAGTGGTGAATTAGGTTTCAAGTTTTTATCATTTCAAACAACTTGTTTGGATGAATAATTCGCAACAATAAGTGAATGTCACCAATTTTAAATGTTCTAGAAATGTCAATAAAAATATAGTTGTGTGATCAAAAATACCATCCATACAATACTCACCACAACTCTTGTTTTCTTTTATCTTTTTAATGGTCACAATTTATTGATGAGGTTTGGATTTCATTGAAACAGATAATTCTAGGTGACTGCTGATAAATCACTTGGTTTCAGATACTTTACTTGATAGTTTAAACAGCGTGGTTGACTGAATGATTCACAAATATGAATTAGTAACATTAATGATAGATATTATTTACATTCCTGTATAAATGTAGGATTACCGGGGAAATAACATACATTTAAAAACAACGTACATATACTGTCAAGATGATTTTTTAAACTCTAAGTCATTTTACTAACATTATATTTACCGCGGTATGTCTGCGCACATAGTTATTTTAGTTTCTTAATTCTGTTTGTACGGTCATACGCTTCATTGTTACATTTCGAGCATTTACTCTGTAGTTATTACATGTGTGGACCTCAACATCAATTCAAAATATATAAAAAAAAAAATATTTTTATCCAAGACTTCAGCGTCTCATACTTTGAGGGCTAGGCTACTCATACCATCAGCATAATTAACTATTATATAAAAAGTACTGTTACACTGGATAAGTATATCAATATGTTTGATTTGTTTTCAGTTTTTCGTAAAGTTACACAATAGCTACCTGCGATAGCTGTCCTTTCTTCAACAGTGTAAGAGTGGAGGGAAGGTAGTTAGTCTCACCTCCCAGTGCCATCTTGTTAACGAATAGTGACATTGCACGGCACATTATAACTCCACCATCTCTGAAACGGCTAGCATGTTTGGTGTGACGGAGATTCGAACCCAAATCGACTACGTGTTCCGACTTTACGCTTGTCTATCTCTTTATTTGCTGTTAAGGTACTTGTGCACCTAGCATCTTCACATGTCCATTTCTCAGTTAAACTACCAATAAACCGCGAAGAATAGCATCCAAAACTTAAACATAAATCATTCAACAAACTTGTAATGTAAGTAATGTCAGCTTTCGTTAATGTATTTTTTGTTACTGTGACATTTCAGTTTTTGAAACGTTCTTTTACTTTTCTATAAATGTTTAATTTAATAAATATCGTCACAGAAACTTCTCTTCATCTTTGAAATGTGTCCATGGTTCGTAGAGTGACGTCATCGTAACTTATGTATTGTTTTACTTTAATTATCTGTTTGAAGAAAGAAGCATCATTTCGAATGACAGTTTGGTTCTTAGATATCCAGCTCCTCTAATCACTAAAAACTTCATAGAACAACAAGCTACCACTACTGTCATCAGACTGTCATGTAAAGTTAAGGTTTTTTCTTTGGAGTCTTCAACAAAATGTACTTCGTGATCACGAGAAACCTACTTGAAGTAACAATGTATTTCAATACGGCTAGTACGGGTATTAACACTTTTATTAAAATAAAGTAGACAACAAGGCTTCGAACTTCTCAGGTCATCTTCAGGTAAACAAAGAGAATTTGTATATTTCTGTATGTTTCTTACAACTATGTTTTTGAAGGCTGACTTAATTTATGTGTGTCCAATTCATTATACACATACATTTCATAATAATATTTTACCACAAGGAACAAAATATTAAAGCTACACAAGTTACTAGTTCTATCACCTTGCACAAATACATGATATTTAGACATCACCAAGGTTTTAATATTCACTGTTTTCAGACAGTTTTGTTCTTTTATCTTTATCAAACCTGTGGATCATTCATTAAAAAAAATCACTCTGATAAACTGTATCTGGGAATTTGAGACTGGACTTTAAATTGCTGTAAATTTTGTCATAACAATGAAGATGAGTGTATATACTTTTATTTATTGAATTCATATTGTTATTTGAGCATACACGACTTTCGAATCATGCAATTCACCCAAACACATAAGATTTTGTGTGATTGAAAATTCGCGCAAAGATAGTCCAGAGCTATCTGTCCTAGACGTTCCTAATATAGCAGTGACGTATTACTGGAAAGCAACTAATCAACATCACCAACTGACAAATTGTGGGGATTCTCGTTTACAAAAGAATTGTTGGATTGGTTGTCAGTTATAAAGCTTCCATGACTAAAAGGGTAATCATGTATGGTTAAGTTGATCCATGCCCTCAGTTCACAGATTACGGGTCGAATATACAGATTCCCAGGCTGTGCACGGCCCTAAAAACACAATAATTAACATCACAGTCTGTTGGTAGTAACGACAGTACGGTCAAGTTGATGCTCATGTGATGTTTGTAGCGGTTAGACGAGTCGACTGTTTAACTCAATTAAAAATTGTCATATACAGTAGGAATGAAATTATTATTAAAACAATAAACGTTTTGTCAGTTTCTTTGTACAATTGAGCGATATATTATGCTCGTAATATGATAGGTTGTCATGTCGAAGATACCTAGAGATTCAGGTTTAAGAGACTATAATTTTGAATTAGAAACTAATAGAAAGACAATCAGTTCACACCACTTACCGTATGAAGAGTTTTCTTAAAGTAAAAGTGGGATTGGCTGCTACTCTCATGACGCACACATAGTTAAAAGAACGAAGCATGGTTTGTAGCACCACTCTTCAAACACAAGACCCAAACAAAATAAGAACATGGTGGCCATTTCGGTCATAAATGCGTTATAATCTAACTTTTTGTTCGTTACAAATAGCCCAAATGTTGGCGGTGATTAATGTTAACTAGTTGTTTTCCCTCTAATCTATCACTCCAAAATAAGGGTCTCCTGACACAGAGTCAACACAGAATTAAAAACACCAATCAATCTCACAGGTCTTAGTACCCGGTATAGATTATGCCACTTCTTTACAGACCCTTCATATCGAAAACGTAATCCTCTAGGAAACAAAATGCAAGAAAACCCAGGTGGTAAATTACCCATGATAAGACTAGCTATTAAATATGCTCAAAAAACCTCTTCCATATTATCTGCCTTCACCAGAAGTCCATTGAGCAGCTCTTCCGCAAACAGCCTTTCAACAGGCTGACAGGAAAAATAGCTCAGGACTTCAAGACTGACCTGCGATTCCAGAGCTGCACCGTCACAGCTCTTCAAGTGTGGCCAACTTGGTGGGCTTCTTCGTAGACACCAACCAATGTATCGTCCATACTAAAATAGTGAGAATCATGCTTTGCGCGAAATTCAAAACAAACTTCTACAAAACATCTCTACCTTTCATATTTCATCTTGTACCCTAAACTGTGCTAAAGTGAAAGATATCACTATTCAATTTTTTTTTAAAGTCGACCAAGTTTTACTGTATCGCATTCTTGTGACTTAGATAGGCAAGAGATTATTTAAATTCTACCAATACTGCACTTGGTGAAAAGACGATCCAGATATGAGACGAATATAGATTTTTAAGCAAATTAAAGTATTTCTTTGAAGTTTGGTATACGGAACAACACTTATGTCAAGCAAGTCTAGGATGTGACGTTTGTAAAGAAATTCTTTGAAGATATGTTAAAACTCTGCGCTTGGGGAAATGAATGCAACCACAAGCGTAATTTTTATGCTCTTCAAACGCTGGAGACGACTCGATGCGGCATAACTTAAGTCACAAACATGTAAATAAATAACTTTACAAAGTTTTCATCACAGTACAACTTATATTACAAAAAATACTAAGATTTAAGATATAGTGCTCTATTTTAAAAACACATTTACAAAACAAGTGTACCTCACAGACACTAATTTTTTATATAATATTAACATTATTTTAATATGACGGATGAGATCAATACATTTTAAATTTAAAGTATCTCGATTAGTTATAACAACCATATGAGATTAACTTCTAGCTATGAAGATTCGAGACAAATGATAAATTACAAATAAGTTATTGAAACTCAGCAGTGGCACCATGTCAACGCAAAAAGTGAGAAAAACAAAATAGTTTTCGTTAAATATGTTTGTAACCGGATAGATAACAATGTTTTATTGCTAAAAATATATATTTACACAGTAAGGTAACCTCTGTTTGAGGGTCATATTTGTCTATAGCGACATTAGGCTCATGATAGGTATTTAATCTTACAAAGTATTTCATTAAGCTTACATTGCCCCTAAAAAACAGACAAATGACATGTGTATGCTCTTCCTTGTAAAGAAGAAAGCTTGGGTTATCAATTTGTGTGCGAGAGAAAGTCTGTTATCGCACGAGCGATTTTCTAAATTTCGAGTAGCTTCATGAACTCTGCGGTTATAGAATAAGTAAAACTGCAAATGCAAATAGTATTTAAAAATACTGTTTACTTTTTAAGCAGGAGAGGAAGCAAATACGTTTGAGTTACATGTTGAGACGATGTTCTTATATTTTGCCTTGATCAAACAAGTTAAATAGTGTTAACTATATCACACGAAAATATTTCAAACTCACCTGGAATAGCGGATGTAATGACGCACAGAGGTTTGATTTCCCATCACCTTCTGGTAAACATTTAAAACTTTCAGGGTCAATCATGGTTCGAGATTTTCAGCTTACTGCAAAAATTCTCTGAGCAATTATTATATGATATGAAAGGTTAAAAATATATGAAGATAAACACTCATACAAATTATCTTTAAATTTATTGTTGATTTAAAAGTAGTTTCTAGCTTTAGAGAATATGTAAACTCTGTCAAACATAAAATGTCAACGGTAGTACTAAAAGAAAACTATCATTTAAAATTTTATTAACAGAATATTATTATTTGTCGTGTTACCTTTAGCCATTGGTTCTCCTTCCATGACCATTTAGTTCATTATTAAATACGAAGCTTTTAATTTTACGATTTCCACTTCACTGTGCGACTGATTAGTCCACGCCACATAAACGAGCGACATTCATAACAACACATTTATCATCCACTAAAGATCAAAACTCGTGTATTTCACAGATTCTGGTAATGGAGCGTGTTGGTTGAGTCGAACGTAACCATATTTTATTTTCAAAATAAAAAAGTTCTTGTTGTTTTGAATTAAGCTCAAAGCTACACAATGGGTTATCTGTGCTCTGCCCACCACGGGTATCGAAACCCGGATTTTAGCGTGTAAGTCCGCAGACATACCGCTGAGCCACTGGGGGGCCCAAAATAAAAAGAACAAGCAAAATTTCTGATAATAATTGTGATAAATTCTAAGAGCTTCTTTCTATTTAATAAATATATTGGTAATCCCAATTAAGAAGTTAACTGTCTTAACCTACATACGATCATGTTGCATAATACATGTAAGTAGAGGTCTTGCAAAATGCTATACCTCCAGATTGTATCATAAGCCTTCTCAAGATCTAAGAATATGAATGCAAAATGTTTTCATTTGAAAAAGGCTTCTCTAATCAACATTGGTGAATCGATGTCGTCACACTGAGTGTAAGAGATCAAGATTTTTGATTAGAGGAACCAAACACGATGAGCATCAACCATTCTCTCTATGGTCTTACAGAGACAGTTTGTCAAAGTAATTAGATGACACCATGTACCAGGAAAAACATTCTCCTACCATATCCGGTGAAAAACAACCAGAAAAATGGGAAGAGAAGAAGGATATATATGGCGAAGCATCTCATAGAGTATATCATCAGATCGGACCTATGTACCGCCAGACCAAATAAGGGCCAGTTTGAGTTTAACCAGTGTAAAGGGATGATTATAGTCATAGAGACAATCAGCTTGAAAGGAAAGAGGTGATCGCTTCGCCTAAGTCTTAATGGCTAAGAAGGTGGAGGATGAAGCAAAAGTTTTAGATATCTAGCAAAAGCTCTCACCAGAAGTATCAGTGATGCTCTGGGCATCAGCTATTTCCTAGCCATCACAGAGCAATATCAAAAGGAAGACAGAATTATACTGCTCACTGACCTTTCAACTCTTGTACCTGATGAGACGTCTTACCTATCAAAAATGTGGACAGGTCCGCTGGAAACGATGTGGTTCGAAAATGTGGGATACCTACGAAAGTTATTCCAAACCCCATTTTCGAGCTTCTCGTGCTATATGACATTCAGAATCCATTATGGACAAGGATATCGTGGTAAACGTGTGAAAGATTTGGGAATATATTGAGCAGCTTCCTGTATAATACAGTCAGACATTACTGTCACGCAGTCGTCTATCGATCTTACTGAAGACGGCAGGATCAAATTCCGCGAGAGCAGTGAAAGAGGTCCAGCTGGCTCGATCCAGCTTCTACTGGGGTACGCAGGACGGGGAATATCGACCACGACCAGTCTCTCTCAAAATGATAGGAAAATTATCAATGTATCTTGAGTTACTTTCAAGCTGAGAGGTTAATAGCAGTAAAACACTGAGTAGGTGCATGAAAATATTTATAAAAAAACCAGTATAAGAGCAAAATAAATATAAGACCCCTCCCATCAATATCGGTACCTCTCCATAAAGGATGATGGTCAATTAAAGTCCCCCAGGATTTAACAGGGAGACGGCAACTGTTTAAAGAGAGCATCGAGGTCTGACTGATCATAGATTTCGTCAAGAGAACAAACAGTGATGGTAATCCAAGAAAACACAGATGGCTACGACTTTCAAGAGTGTGTCGAGAGGCAACATGCTTAACGATCAACAGTGATTCTCTTTCATGCACTCCTACGTTACGCAACCTGTCATTTCTGTATAAAAAAACTGCTGAAATGAGACTGTATCGGCAGGTTTCAGATCTGTTTCCTGTAAGAAAAGACATACAGGATGGTAAGAAGCAATCAGTGCTTTGATGTAATCGAGATTAGAACGTAAAACTTGATAGTTCCACCTTATCAAAGTGGTCATTTTTATTTATGCGTCGGCGAATTGGGTGGAGAGCTCTTTTGTTTTGATGACGTTTTTTTCTCTTTATTCGAGGAAAGTCTATCGGCCTCCATAGATTCTGCTCTGGATCAATTAGGAGGACGTAGTAGAGCCATCAAGTCCCTCTAGTCCCTTCTGAATAAGCTGAGAGACATTTGCCCTAAATGTTTGTCTGAAAGATAATGTAATATAACAAAATGAGGTACAGGTTTTACAGAGCTTGAATATTGCTGCTCAGAATCTTCAAGACGTGGTCCTTTACCTGTGGACTGTTTCTTTTACCATTTTATTTAAATTTTTATTTGTGAGATCCATAATAAAGAAAGAATATTTTGGTGCCTGCTGATCCCATTCATCGTGAAGATCAAACAAGGACCAGGGTTTCGTGATCACTATACCTGAATACCAGCATCTGTCCTCAATAATTTTAGAGAACATCCAACACTGGTGCCTAGTTGACACTAGTCAAAGTAAACTATCAAATTGACCCTGCGGGGTTACCCATAGTCTTCCTGTCTACAGTAATACGAGACCAAAGTGGTGTGTTAGGGTTGGAGACGTCTTAACCACCGAAAGCTTCTCCTCCGTTTTACAGGTTGCCACGCACGGCAAGTACGTGAGTGGATTTTTAGATCCCAGAGAATGTAAACTGAAAGAATTGAACCTTCTCTGGGTGGTCCCCTCACCAAGTACAGGAATCCACACCAAGAGGACTTAATCTTTATTTGTAAATACATTTCTGTGCAGGGTTTCTTCATTTAGCTCGTTAAAGTCTTTGCAAAAAGAATCTGGAATGTATTAAATTTGCGCAAATCTTATTACATTATTAGATACCACAGAGTCACTTGTGTGACTTGTAATGATTCAAATTGTCCTCAAGTTGAGTGTCACTAGAGATTTTTACAGGATAGAATATTTTTATTTGGAGGTTTCTCTACCTCAAAATGGCAAAAAGAAAATTGTCGTTTTCATACGTAAATCTCTAATCATGGGATACCGCACCAAATACGGTCTGACTTAACAATACTATATGTAAGCTTGATGTCTGCCTTTGTGATATCAAGACATGATTTCTTCCTGCTCTGGCAGTCAGGAAGTTTAATAAAAACACGGTCATACATAGTGTGAATAAATATCGTGTTTAAAATTGTTTACTGGGTTTGCTTCTGTTTGTCTTGCGTCAGTTCCTTTTACATTCTCATAAAACATTTCATTACGCTACTCTACAGCTTATTGAGATTGCTTATAAAATAATTAAAGAACACCATAGTAACAGAAAAACAACTCATGTACATGTTATATGACTTACTTTGGACCTTAGTTCTACTGACGAGTATAATTCGTATATGAAATTCAATATAACAAAGCTCCAAAATTTTTATTCGCAACTGATCAAGACAAATACTTTTAGAATTCAGGCATATCTGTCTGTAATTTTAAAGTACTAACTAGATGAAAGGCAGGCAGTCAGCAGCATCTGCTGTAACAAACACTTCATTCAGCTTTGACTCTAATTATTTTGTTGACTGTCATTCTTATAACCCACCCAGAGAGCATTCATCACTATTGCACTGATATTCCTGATTATTCAATAACTACCAGCACATGCTCACCTGGAAAATGTTTAATAGAATTATCCAATTTTAATGTGTCGTAAACCGTTTATGACTGTGAAAAGTGTGTGAACTTTGTGGAACTGGACAATAATTAGAGAAAACAATAGAAAGAGTAGATTGCATTTCGACTAATTAGAATACTACAATCCTTGGCTGTTCACACATCCGTAAGTAATGACAGGATAAACCTCTGTCGCTTCTGAGAATGCCTATATCTGTTCACAGTTACCGACCAACCTGTACAAAAGGTTACTTTTGAAACTTAAAGTCGCTGATTGTGTAACTCCACACACAACAACCAGCTTACTTTCTCCACCGCTGTGAACAAGTGAATTTATTGCGAAAGTGATAAGGTATCAGTTATTAATAATTTTAGATATGTCGTACCGTACGATGTTTGCAGTATGACATACCTTAGGTACATCGTTTTACTCTTCTGAAACTGACCAGTAGTATGTGAAGCCTATTCACCTCAAGAACTGGACTGGCGATGAATCGAAGTCGTGTTTATCCAGTTAGCCAGAACCTAATGTTTAGCCAGTGTTGGAGATTCCCATAATAGTGTATTCTGTAACCGAAAAGCTAGAATGTTCTTGTAAACGTTGCAGCACTCTTTAAAGAATCTGATTACAGGTGTACAGACACTTCTGTTGCACACTGGTCAAACACTAACTCAAACACATGATAGATGGTGCTTTGGGGTCTGGCATGGCCAAGGGCGTAAGGCGTGCGACTCGTAATCCGAGGGTTGCGGATTGGCGCTAAACATGCTCGCCCTCCCAGCCGTGGGGGTGTATAATGTTACGGAAAATCCCACTATTCGATGGTAAAAGAATAGCCCAAGAGTTGGCAGTGGGTGGTGATGACTAGCTGCCTTCCCTCTAGTCTTACACTGCTAAATTAGGGACGGCTAGTACAGATAGCCCTCGAGTAGCTTTGTGCGAAATTCCAAAACAAACAAACAAACAAAGATGATGCTTTACGTTTTTAATTATAAGAATCGGAGTTAATAATGTTGAAATTTATTAACTTTGCTCAAAAATACTTATCAACGTTTACATCTTTCTATAACTGAATAGATCACTTTCTTAAAGGACTCTGAATCCACTTCTAACTATACAATATAGCTGAAACAGAAATTTAAGTGCTTGCTGGACAGATGCTGTAACATCAAATCTTGTTGTCGTGACGAACATGGACAATAAAAACGATGATGAGAACATTGAATGATTGATTCAATGGTGCCTTTTAACATATTTTTCATAAACTAGTACAGAGGTATCCAAAGCTTTTTTGGACAAGAGCAGGGAGATAGATCTCATTAGGCTTCGCAGACCGGAGGTGTCGTGTTAAAATTAAGTTGGGATGTAAACACGATCAGAATACACCACCACTAATTTATTTCTCATAAGCGAACATATTAAAAATATTTACAATGTACAATCGTCTTTCTTTATCATTAGTGACAAGTATGAAACTGCTGTTTTTCTGACAAACTTACACTTAACTGAGGTTCAAAACCAGTGTTCCCTGTCATCAAAAGTGAGTACAAACACTCGTCAGATAAGGTTGATCTGTAACAAGATTTCACGTACTTCATCTTTGAAAATTTATTATCACAAATATTGGTTGTGTCAAAAACTGAAATGAATCCACCAGCAAAGATTTTCAAATGAACATTGATCACTTGGAAAGCATTTATAGAACTCTGTCAGTTTCCCTTTGTATTTGTCCTTCATCATGTCGTTAGATTATAGATCAGTCACTTCCATTTGAACTACAGGTGGCAGTTCATCAATAACACAACAGATGGTTGAAACTCTTCATTTCTGTTGCACTCGAATCAAGGTCAGAAAAACGCTTCTTGAACTGTAGTTTTAGGTTACAAAGGATATCTGTGGCTCACGTGCGTGGGAATGGGGATCCTGCTTCTTGCTTGAACTTTTAAAACAAAGCAAATATTTAAAGCAACTCTTCATCAACCGGGACTCAACAATAATTAGTTTTTGCCGAAATGCTTTCATCTCGGTGTATATACTACAGAGAAGAACGGTTTCACCTTGTAATTTAAGATGGAATTCATTCAGATACATGGTTAAGCCTTCAGAGAAAGCTGATTTACAAACCCATTTACAGATTGCAAGTAATGGCTGAGTGCTGTTCTTTGATTTCTAAGATCCAAAATCACAACATAACTTTCCAACAGCTAAGTGTGGTGGAGCAATCGGGATAAGTTGCTTCTATTTCCACCAGAAATTCACGGAGTTGACTACAGTTGAGTTCATGAAAGAGAATGAAGTTCATTGTTGAAACTGCTCGTTCCATGACACGAAACAGATGCAAATATTTTACATACAGTGTCTGCTGATGAATAGTGCAGTAAAGAACCATGGACTTGGGACAACCCACACTTTCAACAGCGTCGGACACACCTGTTGTCTCATAAAAGACACTTAAACTCTTTGGCCTTGTCTTTCAGCTGAGACACAATATTGCTTCCAATGTTTTCGTCTCAACGAGCAACTATATTTGCTAAAAGGCTAATAGCCTAAAATAAGTCTACTTTTTTTGACACATTTCTTTGACTGTTTCAGTCATGCATAATCTAATTAGCTCCCCATCGGTAAATGGTTTTTCTTGCTTCATTTTCGGCTTTCTTTATCTTAAATGAAATTTTTATGATGATAAGTTACGTTTAAAGGTTTTGAATTTGTCTGAATGTAGCTTTTCCGTGAATGATAATAGTTTGATGAGTGTTTTGTTTTGTAATGTCTATGAATGTTGCAATATTTTAGCACCGTGATATAAAGTACGACCCAGCATGGTCAGCTGGATGAATGCGTTCGACTAGTAATTTGATGGTTGTGGATTTGAATCCCCGTCACACTAAACATACGCGCCATTTCAGTCGTTGGGGTGTTATAAAGTAACAGTCAATCCCATTATTCGTTGATGAAAGAGTGGCCTAACAGTCAGTGGTGGGTGGTGATGACCTGTTGCTTTCCCTCTAGTCTTACACTGCTAAATTAGGGACGGCTAGCGCAGATAGCCGTTATGTAGATTTGCGCGAATTTCAATCCAAACCCAACTAAAAAGACTAGGATGAACAAATTAAATATCTTACTAAACTCGATTGAAAGTAAAATGTAATTACACAGTAACTGTGTAAGTTGCTGGAGGGGATTATATCATTATGTAGCGTAAACGTACACTATTATTTATGTTTTCACAGGTCAAATTTTATGACGTGTAATTTTCGTGCTCAGTTTTATTGACGTAGCAATGGTGTGTATGTTTTTTATAACAAAACCACATTGGGTTATCTGCTGAGTACACCACGTAGTAATGGTGGCTTTCATAATATTCCGGTAATACAATTTATGTTAATACCGAAAAACTGTAAGTGAAATAATTAATGGTTCATCCCTTTGTCGACAGCAAAATCTCGTAGAACCATTCATTCTTTACCTGGCACCGTTTGTTTATTGGGTTTTTAAAACATCATAATATTTACAGCTTATTGTAAAGTATGTTTGGAAATTTCATAGAAAAGTAATATTTTAAAATAAAAAAGGAGTTTCTTTAACCCCTTTAAAAACCGGTTTCTATTTTGATTCATAACTCTGAATTTATTATCCACATTTGCAGTTGTAGTTTTGACACTGGAAGAATTCTTGCTTGGTGGTGTCAAACAGTATGGAGACATTCTTCCACTAGGAATCTGGTGTGGTTTGGTGTACCAGTCGTCAGTATCGGGTGTCAGAAGTGGCGAGGCCAAAATCTTCCATGTGGTGGGTGCTCCTCGGTTCGGTGAACAAGTAATATTATTATATATGTAACACTAAAGACGTCCTAAATTACCTATAACGTCAGTGATTTCCATGTTTTATTTTGTTTATTGTTTTCTGATAAATTTCTTTCCTTTTCAAACACACTACATGCTTTCAGTTTTGACTGGGCGCAACAGGTAAAAAAATATTCGCAATTTGACGAATAATCTTTAAGAAAAAACTTAAAAAACGAAATAATCAGTTAAAAAACATTTTTTAAAAATAATTATGATACTTAACAAAAGGAACTACAACAAAATTTAGTAACAAAACATAGATCAGATCTTAACTTATCATTATATTTCACAGCTACAAACATTTAGAATAAGCGATATCTCCATTTGTAAATCTATTGGGATTTTATAAAGAAATCCACACAATGGCATGTAGCAATTAAATAGCGTTAATAAATTTTTGGACACTGCTCTATGTAAAAATGCAGAGTAAAGAATTTCCAGTGTAATATTTAGTTGTATAAATTGGCAACATCAAACATTTTTTCACTTATGTATAAACAACAGACAGGCATAATTAATATTACATTTCACGTACTATTTTACTGTAAACTGTAAACTGATGCAGCTCAGAAACTGCACATCCACTTTTCTTCTGAATAGCAGGACTTGCTGCCAATATTATAGCTCAGCTACAACTCAATACAAAATGGAATAACAACCAACTCGATCTGTAGTCATTTCGTTGTCCTGGTGTTAATTTGATTTTCTAATTTGTGTTACTATTTTTTATTATCCTTAGCCAGCCTCACTGATGGAAATTCTATATTTCTACAATTCTCCCACGGACCGATCTCATAACCGTTTAGTGCTTGGTATAGATTTGTAGATAATTAGTAATCATTACAAAGATATCGTATGAAAAATGTCATGTTTTTAATATGAGTTTTTTTTAAGATTTTTTGAATGATTTGCTCATTAACTTTTTTCTCTTTGCGTCTTGACAATTCATTGTGCAAAGTAATTATCATTTTAAGATCAAAAGTAACTTTATGCATCAGAAAATTGTAAAATTTAATAAGCAAAATATTTATAACTTCCAAATAATTACTAAAAAGATTTTAGAGAAAACTATTTTATCTGAGACTGACATTTTCACTACATCTGTACGGGTTTGTTCGATTTGATTGACTTCGTAACCACTATAATTAGTTTGAAAAAATATGCAAGCTATGCTTTTTCTTTCTAAAATTACTATAAATTACAAAACAAAATTCAGCCTTTAACCAGATACACTTAAATCTCATCACATTAAACATATATTATTTATCTTTCATCTGAACTCAACTAACAACAAAGTTACAAAATTGCAGTTAGGTTTGTTTGTTTGTTTTGAAATCTCGCACAAAGCTACTCGAGAGCTATCTGTGCTAGCCGTCTCTAATTTATCAGTGTAAGACTAGAGGGAACGCAGCTAGTCATCACCACCCACCGCCAACTCTTGGACTACTCTTTTACCAACGAATAGTGGGATTGACCGTCACATATACACCCCCACGGCTGGGAGGGCGAGCATGTTTAGCGCGACGCGGGCGCGAACCAGCGACCCTCGGATAACGCGTCGCACGCGTTACGCGCTCGGCCATGCCAGACCTGCAATTTGGTGACGCACGTGAACCCAAGAATATTAATCTGCCTTCGCAAAGTGACCTATCTTGTCTGTTTTCTAAAATACAGTAAAATTTCGGTTACGATACTGTTTACAAATGAGTTCTTAAGATTCAATCATTTTTTAAAAGCACAGAACAGTAAATAAAGAAAGACAGAAAGCAATTACCTCTTCTAGTTACAAACTGTGTACAAGTTTGCTCATTGCCCTAGCTTGCTAAACCTTACCAGATTTCAAATATGGAGGATACAATATTAAATAACATTTAAGGTTTTATATCTGCATTTTGAAATAACAAAAAAATCACATATTACTTTATCATTACCATGGAATTCCACTATTATTTATCAAGCTCAGTAACTAAGCTGCACTTCGTGATAAAAAAATACATCACAGCTTAGAACTTATCATGAAAAGAAATATTTCTCAGAGGTTGTGAAAGCCAGTATGGGGTGTTCTGAGCATTCGACTGGTTATACATATGTCACTGAGTGAAATAGGTGTAATGTTCTTGAATTTCGCACAAAGCAACTCGAGGGCTATCTGTGCTAGCCGTCCCTAATTTAGCAGTGTAAAACTAGAGGGAAGGCAGCTAGTCATCACCAACCACCGCCAACTCTTGGGCTACTCTTTTACCAACGAATAGTGGGATTGACCGTCAGATTATAACGCCCCCACGGCTGGGAGGGCGAGCATGTTTGGCGCGACTCGGGCGCGAACCCGCAACCCTTGGATTACGAAGCACACGCCTTAACGCGCTTGGCCATGCCGGGCCAGTTGGTGTAATAAGAAAGTTCTTTGAAAAAAAGAAGTGGACGAGAATACTTGTTAATTCACAGAAAATAAAAGTAAAGAAGGTTTTTATTTTATATTTTTTTCAATATCGGTCTATTAAGTTTATAAACTATAGATTTGTATTCGGACATCAGAAACATCTAATTTGAATCAATAGTGCACTAACCTACCACTTAACACATTCCTTTTTTACGTTTAATTTCAAATTAATGTGTAATACTAAAATTGGGCATAAAATCTACAATATAATAACAAGTAGTTTACTGTGTTACATTCATAAAACAGTAATTAAATAAGATTTTGAACGTGAGTCTACAACCACAATGACTTGGCCTGTAACCCGTAACTACAGGAAGGTGGTAATGAGGATTACAGATCTGTTAACTGTGACACTTTTTCTTATTAATACCAGAAGTAAACATGAAATGAGTTGTAGTAAAATATGAGAAACCTTAATTTAAAATAAAGAATTATATTGTCCATCTGCTCAAGATCCTGGAATTCTTTTGCCCCACCCCTACCCTTTTTTGGCGGCCTGCTGTCAGCACCTACAGTGTTCTTTGAATAAAGCATAGTTTTGTAATTAAACTATTAAACGCTTAATTTTAACAATTGATATGAGTTATCAACAAGAGATATGTTTATAATTTTTGTACAATAGAGCTTTAAAGGACTTACAAAGGTGTTGCAAATGAATGAATAAGAAAAACAATTTGATTTGCAAGTTACGTGATACTTTAAAATTAATCTAAGTCCTACATTTTAGTTCAACAACCGAATCAACAAGAGACATACGTTTGTTAAATAATGATTAATCAAAGCTATATCATCTGTGCAGTAAACTAGTGATCCAATACAGATTATTAAAGTTAGTTATCGTTAATTATTTATAAAAATTCTCTACATAATATTTTACTATATCATTTCCTTACACTAATAATTACTTGTTTTTAGAATTTCGCGCCAACGTACAAAAAAAGACTTTCTTCACACACAGGTTGCTAATTATAGTATTGATGGCCTGTTAAAAAGATATTTAAAATACCATTTCGATAAACAACCAGAGTCATCCCTATAAAGGCAATGCTGTCGCCCATGTGATGAATCATAAACAATAAAAGTAAAGTACAGACCAGCTACACACAAAGAAAAAAGTTCATCACATCAGTGATTTTGTTAAAGGTTAAGTTTCGACAAATACGACACAGAACACGCGCTATTTAATTCGTTAGATGTTGTTTTCCTTGAATATTACGACCCCCAGTAACATAGCGGTATGCCTGCAGTCTCATGACGCTAGAAACCGGGTTCTCACACTCCTGATGGGCAAAGCACAGATAGCCCAATGTATAGCTTTGTGCTTAGCTACAAACAAACAAATACTTGAATATTCCACAACATTCCTATTTTACGGTGACTTTGCATCCTCAACACTGAAGAACCTACAAGGCTTGTGGAAAGATATGGGGACCCTGACACAGTGATTGACCTTCCTCTGATAACAGAAGATGCTAGGGATTTGGCTGTTTTGATAGAGCTTTCGAGTTGGGAGTGACCACTTCCTGTGTAAGGTAAGCTTCTTTTACCAGCTCCATCATGTCACTCCTTCAATGAAGAAGGTCTTGTACAATCAGAGGGACAAAATCGGGGTTTGGGATACTATCAAGAAGAGGATCAGGAAAGAGAAACCTCCAAGGATCATAATCACATGCAAGAATGCTTCAAACCGGTGGAATTCTAACGTGGATGCAGCCTGGAAAGAAAAGAACAGATAGGAAAGAGAATTTGAGCAGTGCAGGGCCACAGCTAATTTGGAGATCCTCACAAAGCTAAGGATTGAACGTAACCGTACTACCTCAGGATTCAAGAGAACTGCGACTGGAGCCATCAGAGCACAATAGAATAGGTCATGTGATAAGTCCAACCTCAATACCAGGAAGTTTTCGAAGTTCCATAACAAGGTGAAAGCTCGGAGGTCTTCTGGAAAAACTACTTTGTACAGCGACTTTGGACAAGTACTACTCACCGATGAGGACCAAGGAAAAGCCTTTCTTGCTAGATTCATCAGTCAAAGTAGTCACAATAATCAGGATAACCGGACAGTGGTGAGTCATGAAATTGACGGGATGGTTAAGGTGAGTAAGCCCATGCAGTGCTTCAACATGGAAAATGTAATGGATACATTCAGGACCATCAAAGAAGGAGCATCCAAAACAGATGCATCACTGTGAAGAATGTAAAAACCTGCCAAAAGAGGTGATCCAGAGCTTAGCAAAGGCTTATGAACAGAGCTAGAACTTCAGGAGTCATCTCAAGAGTATGGACAAATGCTTTCATAAATGCTGTGTCAAAAGTCTTAAGGGATATCATATCATTGTGGTACAGAAATTTATTGGAAAGATCCCCTAAAGAGTTGTTGCTCGCTACATCACCAAACAGGTTGAGAACCTGCTACCTGATGGTCTTGAAGGAAACAGACCTCAACATGAAACATGGATCAGTTGCCGACAGTTTCACAGCAGAAACGTGGTCTGGTTTTGAACAGAAGGAGAACACTCCACCAGTTGCCCTTGATCAGAACATTCCTACAACAGAGTGTAACTTCCTCTCCTCGCTGACAAGATGTTGCGATGTTGTGTAGGAATGGATTAGTCAGACATTTGTTAAACTGAAAATAAATATAATAGTATTTCCCAAGTTATTTGTTTTCAATACAAACTTAAATGGTAATTTTTGTAAGACTTCACACAGACAAGATAATTGTAGTTTTTACAAAAGACACAGTTTGAAAGAAATCAAGTATATTAATTTGTTTAAAAACATTCTCTAACGAGCAAGAATGCAAGAAAAACCTGAATATAACTAAGATTCTGAAAACTTTATTCATAAATTAACGTGACGTTCAGTGGCACAGCGGTATGTCTGCTGGCTAGAATCCGGGTTTCGATACCTGTGGTTGACAGAGTGGAGATAATCTATTGTTTAGCTTTTTGCTTAATTACAAACAGTCACAACAAATCAAGTTGGCTTGGGATATATGAACCAATCGTGTAAAGGTTAGCCCTCAAATTACCGAATTATTAATGACGGGATGAACACGTTACATCAGTTATTTTATGCTTTTACCTGTCAACTGTTGTTGTTTTCAATTAAGCACAAAGCTACACAATGAGCTATCTGTGCTCTGCCCACCACGGGTATCGAAACCCGGAATTCAAAACAACAACAACATAGAAAAGATGATAATCGAGTATTTTCTATACGTAAACAGAAATGTACATATAAACGTATAGAAGTGTAAAAACTCTCCAATTTCCCCCTGAAAAAAAAAATCCTAGTTCAGAAACATTGTACTTTGTTAATGGATAAGCGAGTTAACAGTTTTGTTTATAACATGTGTTAAATTTTGTATGACATGTTTGAAAGACATCACATTTTATCTCAATCAGCTATATGCTAGTGTGTCTGGTGTTTTTTACAAAATGATTGCTTATTGAATTTTATCCATTTCATTACATAATCTATATGATACGTAGTACAGTTACATCTATATCGTCACATAAACTATTTGGTACAGTTACATCTATGTCGTTACATAAACTATTTGGTATGTAGTGCAGTTACATCTATATCGTTACATAAACTATTTGATATGTAGCACAGTTACATCTATATCGTTACATAAACTATTTGACATGTATAATGAAATTCGTTTCCTTTATTAGAACTTTATTAAAACTTAGCAAACAAATTAACGAGACACAAAACAAATTATAACAAAATTAAAATCACTGTAACGAAAAGAGAAATGCCAAAGAAAGAGTCAGTATTACAGAACTGTAGAAATTACAGAAATCCGGAGTTCGATCCAAGAAGTGAACAGAGTGAAGACAGCTGATTCTGTTAAAGGATAAAGAGAGAAAAAGGAACGACGTCAATAAGAACAAGAGAAAAGTTGTTTATCAATACATTAAGATTTCTTTTTATACAAACGACAATATTTACTTTATCAGTTTTTTTTTCTGTTGGAACAATCGTTTACTTTTCATATAGTTTAAAATGATATTTTTCTACGTTTGTTGCTAATTGAATTTCCCCTAAAACTGCTCAGGGGCTGTTTTCATGCCGTTCCCAATTTCGAAACGATAGAATGAAGGGGAAATAAAAGCCAATCAACACCACTCTATGAGCTACTCTAACTCAATAATCTTATTTGACAGTCACTTTTTTAACGCACCTACCGCTGCATAAATACGTGGTACAATTTTTTCCCCATAAAATTCGTTGTAAGTGAAGTAGAAGTATGCACAGTCAGGGGGACTCGAATCATGGGACCTCGGATCTATGGTCCGGTATACAATATATACTTTTTAACTTATTAACATAATTCCTTTTTCCTCTGAGTACCTGCTAAATAAATATTTCAAACGTCACTGTAGACTATTTTTTATTAAAATATAAGTCAATAAAACAGTTTTAATATACTGTTAAACACAGGTTAATATTGATGGTATTCCTCTATTTTCACACTGCTACTGTTTGTTGAAGCTCAGTCTCTTCAACTGGACCTACTGTATGATATTTGACCAATCCGTAAAAACAAATTTGAATACAAAATTGATCTATATTCTAAAAATAACAGAAATGATAAGATACTATAAAAGCTTCTAAGCGCATATTCAAACATATTCCCTGGTTTTAATCCAAATACGCGATAGATGGCGCTTTACAACTTAAATAGAAGGTTCGGAAGTTAACATCCGAACATATTACATTAGCTCCTATATACACAACAACATTTTGAATATTTTTATAATTAAAAAGTCACATCTTTTGTTGAAACAGTTTGAAACTGTTTTTAACTAAATAGTAATAAGCCAAGGCTTTTTTGAAAGAACTAGCATCTTTCTGTGACAAGTATAACTGATAGTTCCTGGCTGTCAGGCCTGCGGTCTTATCTGAGATTGTCTGTTAATTTCCTTACACTTGATGTTCATGTCATGTTATAAAATATTAAAAGAAAAATTTATCGCCTTTCTTGTGCCATCTAGTGGTATTACTACAAGCTCTTATTTTTATAGTATCTTCATAATTTTTAGATTCAACAAAGTTATAAAAGTGTATCAATCGGATCAAATGTAAAATACGATTTATGAGTAACATAATTATATTTAGTTTCGCTGACTATGAATCCTGAAAGGTTAAATAGCACTTGACAAAGGGAATGTAATACCAGTCCTTGATACAATGTGGGATATGATTACTGTGTATCAAACGAAAGGGCTTGGCATGGCGTAGCGCGTTAAGGCGTGCGCTTCGTAATCTGAGGGTCGCGGGTTCGCGCCCGAGTCGCGCCAAACATGCTCGCCCTCCCAGCCGTGGGGTCGTTATAATGTGACAGTCAATCCCACTATTCGTTGGTAAAAGAGTAGCCCAACAGTTGGCGGTGGGTGGTGATGACTAGCTGCCTTCCCTCTAGTCTTACACTGCTAAATTAGGGACGGCTAGCACAGATAGCCCTCGAGTGGCTTTGTGCGAAATTCCAAAAACAAACAAACAATCAAACGAAATATACCAAATACTGTAAACCTGGGTACAAGCATTGAAATAGCCCGGACACAAAACTCACGATGGTAGAAATATAGAACGTAAGCTTCCTCTCAATCCTACAAAAGCAGGAAATAAAAGTTAAATAATCTGTGTTAGGAAATTTAGATATCTCTTGAGCAAAGTAAAATGGATTTTTAATAGTAATTTCGTTCTTATTTGGTGAGCTTAATGCAGTTACAAGGAATTTAGCAACTTTGTTGGCGTGGGAATAAAGAGTCCTCTTAACTTGATTGGTACGACAGGGATTCAAACCCACAGTTTGTAGGTCATGAATGCGGCGCCTTAACCACTTTTCCATGCCAGGCCCAACTTTATGAAACAAAGGGGAATCACAATAAACAGAAAACAAGAACGAGGAATATCTATTTTAATGTAAATGCGAAAATTAAAAAGAAAAGGCAGCTAAAAGGAAAACAATTATGAAAGTATTTTAGAATATAGCAATAAAATGAAAGATAACTTGAACACATATTGAGTATTAAGTATTACAGGTGTTATATTTTATAGATATCAAATGTTGTAGGTGTTATATTTTATAGATATCAAGTGTTATAGGTATCACGTTTGATAGATATAGAGTTCTAGATATATTTTGCATTACATTTTTCTAAAAGAAAAATCAAAATAAACAGAGAGATTAAAAACACACTTTCCTAGGGAGAATAAAATGCGTGCTATATCAAAATAAACTCATTACACTGCTCGCTAACACGTAAATAAAACATTAGAATTTTCTACTAAACTAACTTTTTATCCATGTGTACATAAGTATGTGAGCCAAAAAATAAAATCATCTGGGTATGAAATAAATTAGAAGCCATAAGAAAATCGAAACGGTTAGTGTAACCATGGAACTAATCATCCGATTTCCCTTATCCCCTCATGGTGTGATATCGTTATGAAGGACATATTATCTTCTCCTATTTTTGGAATGGTTAACAAATAAAGGAATGTTTTTAGGGGCTTAAAAGTATTGAATTAAGTACTGAGTGAAATGCTTCTCAACTCTCAAAGGAACCGATGTGTATAAACAAGTTGTATTTTCCCAAAGATACCAACTAATACTGAAGTTAATATGTGTGGTCAGTCATATAATAATACATCAGTTTTAAGCCTACAGTAATAAAACTTTATACATCCGTATCCCACTGTTTCATAAGTAATACGGAACGTCTGTAATATCAGTTGGAAAGAGTTAACAAACTGTTTGTGTTATGTAACTTTGGTTTTCAAGTTAAACAGCTTCATATACAATATTAATGAAACAATATAAAACCTCTGGTATATAAGGACACTCGCATTCAACTTGAGGTTTATTTACAATGAGAAAAAAATCATTGGTACAGATAAAATTTCAATACCAATAAATTACCTTATCCATATTGGGATAAAATGGATCAGCAGTATATAACTAATAACTGATTGACAGACAGTAATATATCACTTTTTATGGGTAAACAGATATTTTTATGGATAGTAGATCCATAAAATTTGAAAACGTTTGAAAAATAACGAATTCCAAGACATCGACTACTTTTAGCCGTTGTATAACAGCTCAAAATTGGCTCTTTGTTTGTTTTTTAATACAAAATTCTTAGCGCATAAAACCATTATATCTTGACTGATTTGAGATCTGATTATAGTTTCACACTCAAAAGTCAAACCCTTTCGGTTGATGTATTTGATTATGCCTAGGATCTCAAATATTAACTTACTTTCTTCATTCTACATAAAATAATTCATATTTTAGTGTAGACTGGGGAAGACCATGATGAGCATTAAAATAAAATTGGGGATATACGTGAGACTCGCTCTTGGTATTACTGGCAAACAAAAAAAAACATCTATTAAAAATGAGAAAAATGTGTCGTATGTTAATTTAATGTAATCTTATCTAAAAAAATTTCAAATGGCACAGCTATTGAGATAATCCTCAATAGCTGCGCCACTCTATATTTGTATTTGTATCTAACAGCGTACTTATTGCCATGATGAATTGTTCAACTGAAATACCATTCAAAGGTATTAAACTTGAAGCATTTTTTCGAAAAAAATGTCCTTTAGACAATTGCTTTTAACGTAATATTTTGTTTGTTTTTGAATTTCGCGCAAAGCAACACGAGGTCTATTTGCACTAACCGTCCGTAATTTAGCAGTGTAAGACCAGAGGAAAGGCAGCTAGTCCTCATCACCCACTGCCAACTCTTGAGCTGCTCTTTTACCAATGAATGGTAAGACTGATCATAATATTATAACGTTTCAATGGCTGAAATGGCGAACATGTTTGGTGCGACAGAGCTTCGAACCCGCGACCCTCAAATTACGAGTCGACCACCTTAACCCACCTGGCCATGCCGTAAGAACACACCACTCGAGAAAAGGTATGTCTTGCTCCTAAGCGAGCGCTCAACCATTTGATATACGTCAATCTTTTGAAACTTTTTCTTGTGTAATAGTTAACGATCATAAATATTGGGTACTTTTATGCCATGGAGTTATATTAGAACTAGTTTAACAAATAATAAGAGCATACGTCATTGGATAAAAAACAGGCTAGATAACACCACAACAAGTTGTATTTCACACACAAGTTTTCTACTGAATCGTTTCATGCTTCAATTAATACTATAAAACTTTATAAATAATCTAAGGTAATAAAATATGCAATGTCCCTTCCTTTCCCCAAAATATAAGTTTATCTTAAAACAAAGTCATGAGTCTAACGATAAAAACGAATTAATCTAAAATAAAAGAATATTTCAGTCACATAAAACCAACATTTCAATGTTTGTAAGTAAATGTCATGTTTCTAATAAAGCATATCTTCATCTTTATTACCACGTCTTTATGTGTGTAAAACGTTATCAAACAACGATTCTTCAATCACTAAGTGCACCTGCCCGACCTGGGTGAGAGATTAGACAAAATAAGATTTCTTTAAGTGGGCTTTTGTATCAGATTATCACTTTACGTTCACCTTACATGCTCTGTTTATGTTTACATGTAATTGTAATTACATAGTTGTTGTTGATTGGCAAAAAGTAGTATGTTAATAACTGAATTACTAGGTGTGTGGTCATCTTGTGGAAGACTAAATGTGTTGCATTTGTAACTTCAATGAATTATGATTAAATTTTCTAATAAGTGTTAAGATACAAATATAAAAAAATTGTTTTTTTCATTCTTGTCATTAACTTCGTGTGTAATATTTAAATTGTTTTGTGCAAGAACAAAAAATATAGGATACTGAACAAAGATGAAATGGGCAGCAACATCTTTGTTAAAAGTGATGCCTGTAGAGGAAGTCTCGGAGAACTGATCTGTAAAAATCGTTAAGATCCTAAAGATGAAAAACAGAAGTCTTTAGAGATGTTCATTTGTACTGAGCTATTGTGGATAACTCCTTCAAAACTTTTTTCTACAAGTTTCAATCAGAATTTGTCCCTTGCCACCAATGTTTATTCATCATGAATACTCTTGTATAATCATCTGTAAAAGTTAGGACATTATTTTTGGCATTTTTGTTTGAAGGCAGCAAATGCTATTGTATTTATTAATAACTATGATAACACACTAATATAATTGTAACCAATAAGATGTTTCTTTTTTGGGTAATCACATTTATAAATAAGGTTGTCAGAATTTTATATGTAGTAATAAAAGGGGCTGTCTTAGCAACAGTTAAAGCAAATTTTAAGATTTTTTTAATTTTATCCTAAATACAAATAAAGTGAAAATATCCACAAAAAATGTGTATACTGAATTTCATTTGTTAAAATTTTTATAATCTGATCAAAGGAAAGTATTCTACAATATTGATTTTATATTATAAATCATAGTGTTGTGAATTACGTTATTTAGTGATCAAAGTGCAACTGTGAATTGCTTTTATTTACTTTTTTCTTACAGAAGGCGGCTTCCTTTAATAATGGTTCGAAACCGCATGACTGAAAACTTGAAAACTGCAACGCAATTTATAGAGCAAGGCCGTATCCTTTAAAACGAAAGTTTAGAAAATTGTAGTATATTTTTATTCTTATGTTTCTAGAGGATATGATAACTGGTCTTAGAATGCAATTGCGAGTGAACAATTTAATTTCTGGTGTCTGATCATAATTTTTCCTTGTATCCTGACACTGTGTCACGATGATTCAGAAAAATGAAAACATAAAATGTATTTCCTTTTTGGTTTTCCTTTTTGAAAAATATTAATTTATATGTTGAAAATATCCTATGATCTTCAATGCTAATGTTTTAAATACTTAAATAATAAGGTACAAAAATAAAATTAATTAATTAAAAATACTTATGCAAACCACACTTTTCTTAAGTTCATAGTAAAAAACATAATAGTACATGGCCAATTACATGCATTGAAAAATATTTTTCTTGATATTTGAAATAACAGGTGGGAAAAAAATTTGCTTTTTTTCAGGTTTTAGTATGAAAATAAACATTATTTTAGGTTCTAACTTAGATTAATAGATATATGTATGATATATCCTGGGTATAGAAATCAATGTTCAACTGCTCTACCTGTGTATGTTATATCCTGGGTACAATTAAATTATCGATGTTCATCTGTATTCCCTATGAGTTCTCATATCTTTGGTACAGTTATCAACGTCTTATCTGTTTTTCCTTTGTGTGTTAAATCTTATACAGTCATAAATGTTCATCTGTTTTACCCCTGTGTTATATCCTGAATACAGCAATCAATGTTCATCTCTTCCACTTCTATATTATATCCTGGAACAGTAATTAATGCTCATGTGTTTTACCTCTGTGTATTATATCCTGGGTACAATAATCAATGTTTATCTGCACTACATCTATTTTTTTATATCCTGGGTACAGAAATCAATCTTCAACTGGTCTATCTGTATGTTATATCCTGGGTAGAGTAATCAATGTTCATCTGTTGTACCTATGTGTGTTATATCCTGGGTACATTGGTCAACATTTATCTGTTTTACCTTTGAATGTTATATCTTGGGTACATTTATCTGTTTTACCATTGAATGTTATATCTTGGATACAATACTCCATGTTATATCCTGGCTAAAGTAATTAATGATCATCTTTCCTTCTTCTGTGTGTTATATTTTGGGTACAATAATCAGTTTTCATTTTTTCTACCTCTTTGTCGTATCCTTGATAGAATAATCAATGTTTATTTGAACTACCTCTTTTTTTATATGCAAAAACGGCACGTTTGGGTTGAGAAAATATTTTACAAAGAAGAGCGAACAACGTTTTGACCTTCTTCGGTCATCGTCAGGTTCACAAAGAAAGAGGTACCTGACCGGAAGTTGACCACAAGTTTGGAAGGGGTTGTGTAACTGAATGTCGCAATGTAGAGGGCGGGGTTAGATGTTTGAATACATAATTTTATCTATAATATTAATATAGGTATAATGGCGTTCCTTTATATTGGTTTATTTTGGGTTTAAGTTGTTGTATAAGTAAGGGTTCTTTAATTTTGCGTTTGTTTATGTTTGCTTCTTTATTTAGTATTTGAGTGTTTTCAATGGTTATGTTGTGTTTATTTGACTTACAGTGTTCGAAAACGTGTGGTGACTTTTTATGTTCTTTGAATCTGGTTTCCATTTTTCTACTTGTTTCTCCAACATAGAAGTCGTGGCAGTTATCACATTGTATTTTATAAATAATGTTGGTGTGGTGTTTGTCAGTGTAGTTCTTACATAGTATAGACCTTAGTTTTGTGCCTGGTTTTTGAATAAATTTAGTGTTAACTGGAATGTTATATTTTGTTACTAGTTTTTGCCAAATGTTGGTTATTTGTTTGCTGATGTCAGGAATATATGGTATACAGAAGTACATGGTTTCGTGATTTTTTGATTCGTGAGATATATTTACATTTGTTGGTTGATTTTGCTTTCTGTCTAAGTGTGTGCGTATAATGTTTTCTACGGTTTGTGGAGGAAACTTATTGATGTTGATGAAGTATTGTTTTATTTTGTTTAATTAATCGGTAATTTTATCTGGTGAGCATAGTTTTATGGCTGTGTTTATCTGGTTTCTTAGTGTGTTGAGTTTTTGTTTTGTTTCATGTGCTGAGTCCCAAGGAATGTATAGTCCAGTATGGGTGATTTTTCGGTGGATTTCTGTTTTGAGTTGTGTGTCGGTTCTTATAATCTTGAGGTTAAGAAATGATATTTGATTGCTTTCTTCCTGTTCACATGTGAAGTTAATGTTGGGATGAATAGAGTTAATGTGATTGAAAAAAAATAAGTATGTGTTCTGTAGATTTGAATCCAGAAACCGTGTCATCTACATATCTATATCAGTATAGTGGTGGATGTAATGCTGTATTAATGGCTTGTGTTTCAATTTGTGTCATAAAATTATTGGCTAGAACTGGTGATATTGGGTTGCCCATGCTTAGGCCATTTGTTTGAATATAGTTTTGGTTGTGAAACATGAAGTTTGTCTTTATTGTGGTGAATTCTCTGAGGGTTGCTAACTGGTTACTGGGAATGCCTATAGTTGGGTTAGGGTCTCGGATATAGAGTTCTAATGACCTTGTTTTCCTGTCTTGATTCGGTGCTCAGGACTCTTTAAGTTTGTTTGTTTCCAGTATGATATTTACAGCTACTTTCTGGTATTTCCCTTTGAACATCTTTTCAAACTTTGTCTCATAAAAATAATGATTGAATGTTCCCTAAAGGTATTCTTTTGAGAAAGTTTCTAAAAAATACATGTTTAAAAATGTAAATTTCTTAACACACAGATATGATGTTTTACCTGAACTCTTGATCATAATGTGGTTTGTTTTTATATCACCAGGAACATCCAAGGCCAGAATATTTAGCTAAATTATCAATAGTAAAGAAAAGGAAAGTAAACTTTATTACAGGGGTAAGAACAGCAGTTATCACTTTATAATAAACATCAAAACAAACACGTGACTTTTTGTCCAGTTGTTCCCACAATTTGTCTTGTTTTTATACAAGTCCAGATCTATCTGTTGATGATGATTTTGCAGTGTTGTAGTTGATTATCAGATTATAAGTTTTATGATGACAGTAAAAGTGTTTGGTATTGGTTTTGCAACAAAACTGTAACTAAATATACTCTATCAAACAAAATTTACAAGCTATGTATCTTTTGTATGAATTCTTTCTTAAAATTATTAAACTTAAAAATATGCCTTATTCTTCTCGAAAAATGCAGCTATTTTGAGTAAATGGTCTTCAAAGGTACAATTTTAAAAGGGTGATAAAACACTTTTCTAAAAATAATTCAGTGCAAATGCATTACATGCAGTTTAAAAGATAGCAGAGTATAAAAAATAGATGTGAATAATAAAAGTTTAAAAGATCTTGATGGAACATTGTTTGAAATTGAAAGTTTAAAATACTTGTTTCAAATATTCTCATTTAAAGTTCCTGGCCTGGCTGCCAAGTGGTTAAAGCGCTCGACTCGTAATTTAAATGTGATGGTCAATCCCATTATTTGTTTGTAAAAGAGTAGCCCAAGGGTTTGTAGTGGGTGATGATGACTCTTCCCTCTAGTCTTATACTGCTAAATTAGGGACGACTAGTGCAGATAGCCCTCGTATAGCTTTGTGTGAAATTTAAAACAAAGCAAATCATTTAAAGCTCATTACATTTATTATATCCTTTTTTTTAAAAAAACAAACAAGTTAGATGTTCCAATGTTTAAGTTGTGGTTTTATTATCCCCTTCAAAAATAATGTAAATTGAACTTCAGAAGGAATATTACAGCAGTTTTTCATCAGTTCTGGTTCTTTTTCTAAGGGCACGTGTTTGAACTTTATTTCTTACGAGTTGTGAAAATTTATTACTTAGTTTTTTACTGATGTGTTTGTCTAAATGCTTCTGTGATGTACACTGTAACAGGTAAACGAACCACGTGTTTCGTTTTGGAAGAGACGAGTACCGTGCACCATATTTTCCTGGTCTGTGGTGTTACTACTTGTGAGTATTTATTTATGAATTAATTTGAAGTATATAGGTGTGTACACTAAAGCTATGTGAACATTTAAGATTTCAGGTTTAAAGAAGAACCAATTTTGAGAACAATGAAGTTTAGAAACAGGTTCAATAGGTAATGAAGACTTTATTTGACACAGTAATGGTGTTTAGTATTCAGTGGGAATGAGAAATTTATCAATATACAGGAATATGTATACTTTATTATTAAAAATTATTAATTTGGGAAGGGGTGTAGAGATCATCAGAAAAGTTGAATCAAAATATAAAAATTGTATTTTCAAGCTGACAACTCGGGACTCTTAAAAAGTAAACAAACTATTTTGTCCTCACTAAAATTGATAAGTACTGTAGGCATGGAGTTAATAGAGGGATTTATAATAAGCTTAAGAAAATAATTCAGACATTACTTGCAGCTGTATTTATTTACTGTATTAGAGTCTTTAGCTATAGGCTTGACAATAGTCTCTGCGCTTTGGTTCTTGTTGTTTCTTTATTTTTCTGACAATCTAGAATGAGTTTTAATTATATTGATACTTGAGATGTCTTTTTTAATATTCATTTATAGAGAATACATTCTAAACTACACAAATGCATGTGAAATCAGTTGAATGTTACATATTTTTTGACAGTTTACTGTTGCTTCTGCTTTATGTTCCACTCATCCACCACATATTAAAAATAAATACAAATATTCAAGAGAAAATAAACATATTTACTGGTATACACCTGTAACACACAAACTGTAAAATTGTTCTCAAAGGATCATTGTGAAGGCAAAGATTGTATGATCACAAATTTAATGACGAGCTTCCATCAGCTTGTACTATTATGTAAGAAAAGATAAACAGCAAGAAAGGAATTTCACCAGAATGGAATGATGTTTCTTTTGATATAATACAACAAAGGTTATTGCAGCACAAACATACACAGCCACATGCTTTCTTTGATAGGTTTACATGACAAATGTTTGTTCATCAACAGCCTGCTGTGTACAAATGTTTGTTAGAATAAGGCAACACAAATAATTCATTGAGTGTCACACTTTGCTAATTACCAATAACATTTACTACCACTACCTATTTAAAATTACAATAGCTATATGAAAGAGTAATATATACAGTGGTAATAAATACTGAATATGTACTTGTGACTTTTGCTTAGTACAAAAAACAGTAGAAAGAATTACCGATGTGATATTTAATAGTGACATCTGTTATGGTAATCATCCAGTGTGAAACACCTGTTGAAATATTGCCAGGGAAATAAACTTGAGTGGTAATGAACAACAGTGGCTTGAATAACAATATCCAACATCAGAATCCCCTAATTTTGTTGTGTCTGTTTCCAATAAAAAACACTAGAAAATGAACAAGCTGTAGTTTCCAACTAATGCACGTACTAGTAAAACACTGGAATTTTGATGGTTTAAAATGAAGGACGTAGAATATTTCACAGCATGACATAATTAAGGATGGGGAAGTAACTTTAAATGTACTGTCAGTTTCTTGCATAAATCTCAGTGGAGTCCTGTAACACAATAAATATCATTTGAAATAATTTTATAGTGGGATCAAAATGGTTATTTGTGGCTTGAGTTAAGCTGTCAGCAATAGATCTACAGTTTTGTTTGTGATCCCTATTTGTGGATTTTAAATATCTAGTTTTTAATTATCTGCTATGTTGACTTTTTTAATGCACAGCAATGAGAAAATATGTGTTTAGAGTGAGACACGACCCCCACTAGGCACATATAAAATTATTCCAGTGGAAAAACAGCCCTTTCAAATAAAACAGGTGTGTTTAAAACATTTCTTTAAATAAAGATTTGTGTCTTTTGAAGTAATTTTTTATCAAGGTTTTGTGACTTGTTTAACATGCGTCCAATATGAAAGCAGTCACTCGGAACAACATAATATCTGTCATGTACTTAAAACCACATGAAGCATCTTTCAAATTTTTGTACAGGTCCCAAACATTGACAAACAAAAAGTTGTGAAATTGCCCATTTTTAGAAATTATAAAATGGGTTAAGATGCCACAAAAAAGAATAACTTTAGAGTTGTTTGATCAGTTGCAGGTTTCATGGCTTTTATTTTATCACATCCCGCAAAACAATTTGCTGCCTAGAAAATCTAGATAAAGACTTAGTGAACCACTCCGTAAAAGGACAAACAATCTCCAACTGTGTGAAGAAATCTGGACTTTTAACTGTCAGACTCCAGTCATAGTTTGCTACAGCAAAGTGTGTTTTTTTTAAGTTCTCTAAAACTATTTTAAATTTACAAATATATTCTGTGTTACAGTAGGTCTTGATGCAGTGATTCTTTGTAGACTTAACAAATTGTGTTTTGTTCTTTAGGTAACA
The DNA here is from genome assembly GCA_011833715.1 of Carcinoscorpius rotundicauda. Lineage (NCBI taxonomy): Eukaryota > Metazoa > Arthropoda > Merostomata > Xiphosura > Limulidae > Carcinoscorpius > Carcinoscorpius rotundicauda. Next base: position 101,050,375 of record CM022396.1, on the reverse strand, counting down.
ATAGCTATTGCTGCTGTGGTTGGTGTCATTGTTTACAGAATATCTATTCAAACTGTTCTGTACTTCACATGGAGTGACAATGAGAGACTAACCAGCATGGTATCTCTCACAACCTCTGTGACAGCTGCACTCTTGAACCTCTTGTGCATCGTGACCTTTAACCTGGTAGGTCACTTAAATAAGAAAAGTTAGGGATATGAAATTCACCTATTTCTAGTTGTGTAAAATGTACTTTTTATGCCTTTACTCAAGATAATATGGGTCAAATACCTGCTTATAGTGATATGTGTATGTAATTGTATGTGTGTGTGTGTCAAGTACCTGCTTATAGTGGCATGTGTGTGTATATATATTTATAGTGGTAGGTAAGCACATTAGTTTTGTTGTTTATTTATTTTGTCACTTTGATTTCTTAATGACTGAAAGGAAATGTTATGTGTAATTACTTGTAATTTTTAAGGTTGTTTCTTGTTTTCTGTTCAGCTGTAAATAATGTAATGTTTTTTTTCATACTTGTATTTTCAAGAATGAAATTAATGTGGCTTGGAATTTTTTTATGAATTCACCAAAATAACCATAAGAAAATCTTTATATTTTGCGTGCCAGAGAAATTATTTAATAATGGCAAAACCTCAGTATTTAAGTTCAGATGAAAGTAACACTACTATATGCTTGTTTTGTAAGATCTTCAGTAGTACTTTTCAGTTTTGGTCATTTCAGCCATGGGGGCATTATAATATGACAGTCAATCCCCACTATTCATTGGTAAAAGAGTAGGTGTGGCTGTGAATGGTGATGACTAACTGCCTTCCCTCTAGTCTTACGCTGCTAAATTAAGGACTTCAAGTGCAGAAAGCCTTTGTGTAACTTTTTGCAAACTTCAAAACAAACCAAATAACTTTTCAGTTTTTTTTATAAACACACCCATCATCTTTGAGTGGTCAAATACTAGGCACAGGAATTAGCGTATGTTGATTATGTATTTGTTCTTTTACCTTTGGGCTGGGCATTTATAAATTTGGATTAGAAAACCTTGATTTAAACACCAAAAATTACAAGCCAGGGTAAAAAAAAAATCAAAAGAGAATGAACACTGAAGCAGGGATAAAATTACTATATTCATATCACACTGATATCTGAAACATTTTGGTATTGTTTCATTAGTTGTATACTAGGCCTAGTGGTCAGTGTGCTGATCTCTGAACCTGGGGGTTTATGGTTCTAATCCTGTTGCAGCAAAAATGCCCTTCAACCTTGGGATTATGTGAATGTTGTAAAAGTGATTGTCAAATCCTGTTATTTGATTAGAATAACCAAAGAATTTGCAGTAGGTGTCGTTTCATAGTCTTATCAGTTTAAAGGTAGGGTTGGCTAGTGTAGATGTTCTTTCTGAAACAACCGACTAACTATGAACCTTTTCTAGATTTATAGAAGAATAGCCACCTTCCTTACTGACTTGGGTAAGTTTTACTTGTGTCTAATTTTGGCAATTCCAAATGAACACAGGTTATTTTGTATGTTTTGTTGATCATTTTGAATAACAAAATTTAACCAGAATCTGACTACAAAAGTCCTTATCCATATTTATTTTAGTGCCAGATAAATACTGTTACAGTCATACAAAGTTTATCAGAATAATTTATACATCTTGAAAAAAACATATACATTTTATTGGTGAATAAATCCAAATTATGCAGACTTTTCAAAATAGAACTTATTTCTTTAAAAAAATTAATTTATGCCACATTATGCATGTTATCTAAATTTTTAACTAACTTTTCTGTGTGTACAGAATGTAATAAAATAGCATTATAAAGTAATTATGTATAAGTATATTGAACATCAGCACACTTTACCAGTCTTAGTTTTATTATTGATCAAGTCTGATTGTTTTGTTAAATAAACTAATGTGTGAAACACGGTAAAGTATATTTAGTTGTAATACCATATAGTTTTGTGATCAAAGCAGTGAAAACTGTTCACATTGCTAACATATATATGCAGAAATACATGAAAATTTGTAGAGTATTTATATAAATATATTTATGATAATTTTAAGGTTAGATGATTATTTGTAACTTTTAATTTGGTATTATGTATTTGATTTTGTGACAGTTCATTTACAGTGTACGGAAAACTTGTAAATATACATTTTAGAGGTTCTAAAGGCAATGCAAGCACAATATGCAAACAGTGCCATGGATATAGTATTTTAAGTCTTTACATAAACATTAACATGTCAATATGTAACTCAGATTGTCTTCCTCAATTTTACCATCCTTTCTTGATTAGAAATACTTTTCCAGTGTATTTGATATTTAGCATACAACAGACTTGTACATTTTACTAACAACTTGCAACATCTTGTATTGATATGCATAATAAATTCAGAAATATAGTGAACATTCCATCTGTAATATGGCATTCATCCAATAAACTGACCTCATGCAGTTTATGTTAAGAATATGTGTGTGTTTTAACATAATTTTTTATAACTTCAAGACTTGCATATGAAGGCTACTAATAAAATAAATTTTAAAATATGGAATTTTATTTTGAGATAAAATCATGTTACAATAAATAATAAAACATTTCTTGTTAATGCAGCCAGTTTATATAGAGATATTACATAAATTGGCTTCAGTACTGCATGTTATATATTTTAAAATTGTCAAAGATTACTAAAAATGTGTATAAAAACTACCATAAAAAGATATTTCAACTGTAAAACTAGAATGTAAAGCTCTTTTTTTTCTGTTACAATGTGCAATGAAGTTAATCGTTTCGATTTAAAATGAACTTGTGATTCTTAATGATTTGGCATGACAAGTAGTTAGTGTTTGCTAATTCATGGAAACTAGTGTATCTAGACCACAACTGTCTTGATCAACAGTCATTGGTATCCTACTTTTGACAACAACAAAAAGGTGGAGACTAAGATAAGGCTTAACATTTATGTAGATCATGGACAAATTAAGAAAAATAAGGAAAATTCGTCTTCAATTCCTATAATTTTTATTTTATTATGACTTCCTCAATACAAAAATATTTGACCGTAGTATTTCTAATTGTTCAAAACTACGTTGCAGAAATATCTTTGACAGCAGCAGAGTAACCTAAAAGCTGGACCTGAGCTAGACGTAGAATGATATTTATAACTATGGAAAATAATGAATTTTGTCAATAAGAAATAATTCACTTTCAGACAGAAAGATATTTATACTCTAAAGATTTGATTTGAAGAATATAACTTAATGTTTCACCTAAGAGTTCTAAAAACCTCTGACATGAAATGTGTTAAATGATGAGTTTAATATTATTATCAATTGGTTGTCATTGGTGTTTAGGCACAGTTTATCAAACATTTCTTATTTCATTTATGTCAACCTTTTTCTGTATGTTCATATTCTTTTTGTAAAATAGTTAATACTGTTCTGAAATATTGTGTATAGAAATACATCGCACTCAAACCGATCATGAAAATAGTTTGACATTGAAGATGTACTTGTTGAAGTTTGTCAACTATTATTCGTCAATTTTTTACATAGCATTTTTTAAAGGAAGGTGAGTAATTTGTTAACTTCTGTTAAAATAGTTTACAAAGTAAAAAAAAGAAACAGTGAAAAGGTACTGAAATTAATGGAACTAAAAGACAGCTAATAATACATATTTATAAAAACTAATCTTTTAAGTTTTGTAGACTAACTTATTACTGTTCATGGAAGTGTTTAAAAATCACATGTAACATGAATTTTGAAACATTTTAATATCTGTACGTGTAGGTTGAAGGAGATGTTTAAGTTATTGAAGCAATGTGCTAAACTGTTGTATTTACCTTTATGTGTTCATTTTTTCTACTTTTGTTGGTTTTTAGTTTTTAATACAAAGATATTGCGATTCATATGTAAGAAAAATGTCTTAAGCAATAAAGACAAACTTGTAACACCATAAAAAAGGGTATTCCCTTTCAAATTCAGATTATAGGTAACTAATCAAATATTAAGCACATTATTTTTTGTTCATTTATAAATAAACTTAGCATTACGAGGGCTCTTTATTTATAAATATTGCAGACAAAATTGATGTTTCAGCTGAATAATATAATTTATTGATGTAGAGGTCTAAATATCACATGCTAAAATGTTTTTACATTGATTGTGTTTACAGTGAATTAAATGGTCATGGAAATTAGAATTCTTTATTTTTAAAAAATATCCTCAACTTGTACTACTTACCCCAATGACACAGCAGTGTCTACAAACTTACATTGGTAGAAACTAGGTTTTGATACTGGTAGTAGGCAGAGTACAAATAACCCATTGTGCTTAATTACCCACAAACTTGTGGTTTTACCTTTGAGATTTTAGGAGACTTAAACACGAAAAAGGGCAATGGAGAAAGTGTCAATAGTTCATGAATACAGAATTGACTTTTTTAGATTTTATTTTTATCTTTATGTTACATGTGAAGAAAGTTGTTCATGTTAAAATTTATCTTTTGGTGCAACAGGTTTGTTGGATATCCAGGACATCACAATTCATTGTTTGGTTATCGACAAGAGGAAGTATGTATAACATTGTCAGTTTTTTTTTGTTATATAAAAGTTCAGCTGTTAAACTGTTATTTTAATATATTTTTTTTGTACACAGTGTTTTCATAGTACTGTATAATAATTCCAAAACATGCTTAACATCTGTTGACATTGTAGCTATTTCTCAATATCCAGTGTCATTAGCTGCTCGGTCCAGTGGTTCTTTGAAGACATTGTGTCAGCTGGTATGTGGAATACTTCTATTACTCTCCTGTCTTGTTGTTTACATGATCTGGCCAATTCCTTTTCTGATGGTGTCCCAGTACTTCCTGTGTATTTTTTTTTACCACATCTGTTAGGCTTTTACCAGAAATGAGTATTTTCCTCAGGCATATACTCTTTTTTTATTTTCTTGGTATCCCATTCTGGGGTGAGTGCTTTCTCTTTTCGCCTTCATACTAGCAACTACTTTTACTATAATTACTACCACCATTATTCAACAGGTTCTGTCAAAATGAGGTGCCCTGTAAGATCATTTAGGCACCTACCAGATGATATTATCTTATTATGGATTGCCACTCATGGACATTCATGAATACAGCTAAAAAGGATCTTGCTGATCTTCAAGCTGAATAAATTGTGAATGGTTTGCTGTGAAAAAAATGTTGGGAACTTGATTCACCTATTGCACAGATTCCAGAGCTCTGTTTTTCAGGACTCCCCAGTGCATTTTAGCACCCCAGGCTGTATTAGTGGAGCTTGAGAATCTGTGGCAGACAAAAGGTTTTTCCACCAAAGTTTTTGAGCATGTTCAACTACTCTTGGAGAAGAGGGCAAAGTCAGGGGTCCTCCTTCTAGGGTTTTTCAATGTTTTTTTTCATTTTTTAGAAAGAGTGGCTCCAGCCTTCCTAGGAACCTACTCATAAATTTGGTTCATATTTTGCACACAGCTATCTAGTTGGGGAGTGCAAAACCCTTCTCTTTGATCAGTGCTAGTTTTGGTTATCATTCATGGAGGTTGGTTCACTATATCATAATTTTAAAACCAAAGCAATTCCATTGTAAGTTTTTGGTTGAGTGCAGGTTCCACATAATTCCAGGGTTAAGTAGAATACACCTTATCCACTTGGTTAGAGACTGAGAACAAATGTTCGTAATTCCATACCAGATGAGTTCTGTTCATTTGTTGAGTATGACATATGGGATCCCATTATTCCTAGCCTCGGGTGTTACCTGTTGGACTCGTTAAGTGTTGCTTACTTTCTTGTCGTTATTTTGATGGTGCCAAATGCAACATTCTGTGGTTACAGGTTGGTATCTGAAGTATATATATATACACACACACATATAACATTGTGGTCTGATAACCACAGCCAGCAACATGGGATATAGGTACTACAACCCCTTAATTTCAACCCTGAGTTGTAGAATCTTTGCTGTTTGGTCAGGAGTGGCCTACCTGATGATTATTCATATTCTGTTCTGCCTTTGATATAGGAACAAAGCTCCAAGTGAAGAGTATATCTGTTATAGAGGTAGGGTGTAATTTCTACACTTTTGTACCATTTTTTTCTCTTGGTACATTCGTGTTCTATACAAATGCTTTGTGTGTGGATCGTGCCTGCACTGCCCCCTACACTTTTATCAATGTGAGATTCTAGCTAGAGTGTTGGTGGATGGTAAGTATTATTGGAAACAATTTTCAATTTAAGTAAAATGTTAACTTTTATTTTTAGATAACTTTAGAAAATAAGCCTTCTAGAGGCTTTTTATTTCCCAGTAATCTTGTAATTTTTAAGAAACTAAATCTGAAATGTAATTGTCACTTTCCTGTTCTTTAAGTCATAATAAATAATCCTGTTCTTTAAGTCATAATAAATAACATGATGTTATTTGCTGTTTACTATTTATAAAATCCTACCTTTTTATTTACTTTTGCACTACCAAAATAATTAAGACAACTTGTCATTTTCAGACTTTCATTTATATTGCCTGGTAATATAGAAACATGAATGTTGTAAAGTGTCTTTAAAGTTGATATATTCATGTGAAGATTGTATGCAAAATGGTGGTCGTTTGGCCAAAATGGCCATTAACTTCTAAATTCGTAAGGATATTATGATTTAAGAATTTAAATAATAAGTTAAAAAGTAAGTGAAACATTGAAGTGAATATTTTACTAATAATTGTGTTGTTTGTTCTTAGTTTAAGTTGAAATTTGCAAATAGGATTTGATTTTATATTGTATCTATAAAACTAAATATGTTCTATAATTAAGGACTTTTGTGGTTTTCTTTTCCAATGTTCTTTTTTTAAGTTGTCTCTTAGACATGTTCAAAAGAATTTTTGGTTTTAGAAATTTTATCCCAAGAAATTATAAGTATCTAGCATTGTCACTATGTTGTAGAAATGACACTAAACATGAAGCATTGTAAAACTATCTCCAATTTGCACATCTCATTCAGTGTTGCTCAGACCTGTGTTTAGGCCTGCATTGTTTTATTGCTCCTAACAGTAGTATAGATCTAGGCTTAGATAAGATCCAAGGTCAGTAATAATTATTCATTTATACACAGACAAATGTAATTTAGATTAGAAAGTAACGTACCTAAATTACTTTTTTATTGTTCTAACAAACTACATTTGAATGGCATTTTAATATACGTGCATGACCTTACTAACCAGCACTGTTTGAGGTAAGTTACTAAATGCAGACAACATTGATCTATAACCTACTTTATCAATATGTATATGCTCAATCTGAAACCTGGTTAGACACTGTTTTGCTCAATAACATAATGGGAATCAACCAAATAACTATAAGAAGTCCTGTATTTGCACTGGTATTTGGGACCTGAAGTCATAAATTCATGGTAAAAACACATGAAATCTTGATTTTTATTCAAAGTACACTTCCTGTTGGCTGGGAAAAAAATAGCATTATTAACCCTTTCTCCGAAGACTTTTTTTTCTGTGCATGCCTCAAGGTTTCAGTGACTTACATTCAAAAGTCGATTAAACTGTTTTCTTTTTATGATATACTAATAAATAAACCCTGAAAACATAGCTCATAATCCTTATTTTAATAGTATACAAGTTTAAAAATCTTACTTTCAGAAGGCAATATTTAAAATAGAAAAACTAGAATTTTCTAGTGTAAGATTTGTAACATTTTCTCTCTAAGCCTTTTCTTCTCTAATTTATTTACCACCCCTCCAAGAAGTATAAAGTGAAATTTAATGTAAATCACTTATTATTATATAATTTTGCTTAGGAATACTATAATTTTCATAGCTTTTGATATTACTTGGTTCCAGAGACATGAAGTCAAATCCATCTTGCCACACTCACCTGTGACGTTCTCTTTATTAGAAATTACCAATAAGCCACTCAGTACAGTGTTACTTAAAATCCAAAAGAAAGCCATGGTTTTCATCTGTCAAGTGATTTATCATATTGCAATGTTTCCTGTAGATAAAATTCCATATTTTGCTTTCAATTTAACCTTGATTGTCATGGGAAATGCATTGTTCAAAAATAGGAATCTCTTTAGATCAGTTAGGTTATGTTAAGTAAAATAAGTACAACTGTCACTACTACTAATAATAGGCCTGGCATGGCCAGATGGTTAAAGCACTCGACTCGTAAATTGAGGGTGGCGAGTTTAAATCCCCGTCACACCAAACGTGCTCGCCATTTCAGCTGTGGGGTCGTTATAATGGGACAGTCAATCCCACTATTTGTTGGTGAAAGAGTTGGCAGTGGATGGTGAGGACGAGCTGCCTTCCCCCTGGTCTTGCACTGTTAAATTAGGGACAGCTAGTGCAGATAGCCCTTGTGTAGCTTTGCACAAAATTAAAAAAAAAACTAGAAAACACACAAACAAACAAAAAACTACAACTAGTAATAATATTTTAAAAAATGTTCATGAGTAGCTGCTTCATTACTGCTTCAGGGGTTACACCAGCAACAAGGATTTAGGTTTGGATATTACACAAAAAAGTTTGAAATTTTTGAGACGAAGAAAAGTATTTTTGATCTCAACATGGAAATCAACATTGAGACTAGTATACAGAAATTCTCTATTTATATATCTAAACATATGTAAGTATTCACAGATACATTTGTGGTAAAAATACTCCACAAAAAATATAATCTCTGGTGTGCAAAAAACTTTTTATGTTTACTTAAAGCCTGCCAAACGATGTGAATACATTGTAATACTATAACGAGCATAGAATAATTGTTAGGTCAGTTCCTGGGATTGAGCCTGTCACGAGAAACTTAAACTATGAAGAATCACTCTCTGCAAAGTTTTTCATGTTAGTCACACAAACACATTCTTTAAATTTTGAGGTTTGAAACATTTTGTTTGGACCCTTTGATCCTGGACAAGTTATTAGTGCTCTCACTCACTAACTTATATCTCATTGTACTTTTCAGTCTTGTGTCCTTTCTGAGATATTTTTAAAGTGATATTGCTAGAGTAATTTTGGAACTGTTTTTCTACATTTCTTTCTAGTGTGGAACAGGAGGGTGTTTGTTTGAACTCTCTCTGCAGTTAGCTATAATTGTGGCAGGGAAGCAGTTCTTAAACGCCGTGGTGGAAATGGGCATTCCGTAAGTATTTTAGTTAAAATCGACATTCATTGTAATAATTTCATGTAAGAACATTTTCTATGACAGTTGGCTCATTTTGAGACATAAGAACTGTGTTGTACTTTTTTTTTCAAAAAGAGATTTTGATATGTTCAAGATTTGTAGTTTATTAATGTTCAGTCAAACATGTAGTAAGTCAGATTGTATGTAAAATGAAACTATTTATACATTCATGTCAACAACAAAAACTGTTTTTATTTTAAAACTAGGTAAAAATGTTTTTTGTATTTATCTAGATGGCTGTTACGGGTTTACAAGAAGTGGTCAGTGCATAAAAAGAGTCAGTGTGCTCATGAAAACCATGCACCTACTCAGTGGGAGACTGACTACAACTTAATAAACCAAGAAGAATTGGGTCTTTTTAGTGAATATCTTGAAATGGGTAAGGCTTAAGTTTAAAATAATGATGTGAAAATAATTACATTGATAAATACATGTGTTCTACATAAAAACTTGAACAGGTTAAAATGGTACTCTTTCCATGTCTGTGAAAAATGTTAAATCTTTAACAATGACCTTGTAGTTTGCACATCGTTCAAGAGCCTTAAAGTAAAGTTATTCTAATTCTTGTTAACTAAGTTACTGACTGCTATGGAAATGAATGACATGTTATTTTAAGTTCCTCCAACGTAGTTCAAAATACTTTTAGATATTTAATGTATAATTAACAGTAAAGATGAAATGTGTGATATGATGATAATGTATGTGAAAAACGAAGTTGGAGCAGCATTTAGAATGTTTTTGATGATGTAGAAATGGATATGAATTGTGTTTATTACTTAACCTGATGGGTTATAATGCTGAGATTAAACATTTGATTCCCGCTGTGGTTATGGGTCAAATTCCACATCGTACAACTTTGCATTTAACAACAAACAAAGAATTTTGTTTTTAATTTTATGGGTTTCAGCTTGTTTTTCAGAACAATTTAATGTATAGAGGAAACATTTATTAAATACCTGTAAAACAGCTACAGAATCTCAATGATTAGTATTTTCTGGAACAGCAATTTTAAAGGTCCTTGTCTGTGTTTTAGTTTGTTTGTTTTTTAAACGAAACATTATTAATATGCTACTTGATTTTGATGTTAATGTTTCTGTCTTGACTTTTATGTCAAACTAGAAATTAAATCTCTTATTCAACCACCTCTTGACCTGAATCAACACCATAAGGTTAGATTTTCTCTGTAATAGTTTGGTACTTCCAAGGAATCACCACATGTATTATTGTTATTGTAGTCCATTAATAACAGTAACCTTTCACTATATTTAACTGTCTAAATCATAAAAACTTCCTCAAACATTAAATGTACAGTTTAGTTAATAAACATTTCTGTAATTTGTTCTCCAGTTTGGATTTGTCACAATTTTTGTGGTTGCCTTTCCTCTGGCACCATTATTTGCTTTACTAAACAACATCACAGAAATCAGGCTCGATGCTAGGAAGTTTATCACTTTCTTATGACGACCCGTTGCAGAAAGAGTTAAGAACATTGGTGAGTGCACAGTGTGGTGAATACAGCAAGCTGTTTAGTTTTAGTCTGACAATGTTACATATTTTTTATTTCAAACAAATCTCTGATTTATTATGTTACATACATTATGTATTATTGCTTTAAATAATCAATAATTTGTATTTAGTTGTTAATTAAATGTTAGTATGTATTAAAATATGACATTTGCCATGAAGATTGACATGTGCTATTCTCTATTATGACACAAATGTATTAAAATATGCAAAAAAGAAAAAGGACACAAATTATAATCACAATTATTACAAATTAGGGTTTAGGTACAAGAGTTTTAGATACACTACTGAGTTTTATATACGAACTCGATATTTTATTGAGAGTTCAGGCCCATAACAAGCAAATTCAATCTGAGTTGAGACTGTCACACATCACTTAAGCTGGCTATCTTGGATGGCTTTGTACTGATTACAAGCTGAATTTTTCCAGGGATGCTATTTAACGTCCTTGTAGAAAAAAATAATATCCCAAATTAATGTGCTGAAATTGAATGGTTTGTAATGTTCAAAATCTACTGCACACCTGGTCTCCAATTTTGTTGTTTTGTGATAAATTGGTGTTAATCACAATTATAGCTTCTGAGGCCTATATCACACTGACTTTAACTGACTAATAATATTCTTCCTGCTCTTGGCATGTTGATTTATATAGTTTGTGAGTTTCTAGAATATTCACCAAAGTTGGAAGATGTTGGTGTTTTCATAAAATAAATAAATATTAAATCTTACTCTTGAGAATCTTCTACAAATTTCAAGAACAGATGGGACTTGTGCAATGTATGGCCAAAAATATACATCACATGCAAGAAAGAAAACTATATTGAAACAAGCATAGGTACTAAAACAAATGTATAATGGTAAATCTGTTAGAAATCACAATCTGAAGCTCTTAAAATGTAGACAATAATGTTGTGACACACAACTTCTTTGTGACGTACAAACACTTCCATTAACTGAGTGAGGACTGATATTGGTGAATAATAACAATCATTTGGCAGTCACGTGTGAACCAATCAGTTGACAAATTAGACAGTAAAGTTATTGAAATATGTTCCAGTTATCCTAATAGGTTGATTCTATTTTGGTAGGAATATGGTACAGAATTCTTAATTCTGTTGGAAAGATTTCTGTCATCACAAATGTAAGTACAGAGAATTGTGTACTAAGCAGTGTTTTTACTTGTTCTTTACACTAACTGTTAGTAATATCACATACAGTGATAAAGGAACACTTGATACACATCTATGATATTGGAGTGAGACACCATAAGAATCATTATAAATGATATAAACTCTTTACATTTCCTTTCAAATTTTATCTAAATTATAAAATTATTTTAAGAAACGTCTGATTTTTAAGGTGACTATTAAATTAATGTTATAAGTATAGGTCAATTCCAAAACTGTTACTTAATATGATTTCTTTTAGAATTTCTGTGTACTTGTGTTTTTTTCTGCAGTGATTTTCTAAAGCACCTTTAGTGGGTTTATAAAATACATTGATGTGATTTCATTTTGCAAGTCAGTTTACAGGTCTACACCTACTGACCATTGGTTATTAATTAAAGACCAAATTTTGTGTGTTAAAGAATTGTCATGATGTTGATCCATCACAATTTTGATGTAATATAAAGACTTAATTGTTACTATCATGAAGAGACAGAAGTTTATAATGTAATACATATTTATGTTAATAGAAACAATAAATTGTTTTTAACATTTCTGATCACTTTAAGTACAGTGTCACCATATTATTACTTTATTTTGGAATTATATAGTATAATAATTCAAATTGATGTACATTTAATATAAAAAGTAATGATGTCATAAGAAATTTAAGATGAAAATGCTATTATTTTCTGTTTTATCAAGCATGGTTAGTGATGCAATAGACATTTAACACAGTGAATTTTATTATAATCCACAATGTCAAACCTAGTTAACTGTGTACTGTGACGTTTACATATGTGAATATTTTTTTCTACATTGTCAAATATACTTAATGGTGTGAAACTTGATAAGGTTTGCTCTTATACAATCAAACTAAATAATATTACAGTATATTATTTAAGGTGAAAGAAAGTGTGTTATTTTCTGAACTGTTAATTCTATATTCTTACTTTTCAGGCTCTAATTATTGCCTTCTCGTCAAGTTTCATTGATGAGACATTTTATAAACTTTTCATTTCACCATATGGTTCACTGAATGGATTTCTGAACTTTACTCTATCAGATTTCAACATCAGTGACTTTTCTGGTGATATGAATATTCTCACTGAAACTGACGCCAGTGTTGAATACTGCAAGTAAGTGTTAATTTTTATTTTATTGTTTCAAATTAACAGAACATAAAAAACAATGCATGTGTGATTAAGAACCAATGTGGTATCTCTTTAACCCAACTGGCACGGGATAGCAGTGTGGTGTCTCTTTAACCCTACTGACGTGAGACATCAAAGTGAACTAGCTACAACCGTTTAACGTAGATTCAAACTTAAACCTTACTGATATCGGACACGAAAGTGCACAAGTTACTACCATTTTACGTAGATTCAAACTTTAACCCTATTGACATGGGAAATCAAATTGTGCAAGGTACAACCATTTTACTGAGTTAGTTTCAAAGTTATCATCCATCAGTATTTTCCATCACTGCAACAACATTTTTACCACAATGAACCAGATACAAGGCAGTTGAATGCAACATGATACATTTGGCATGTATAAGTTGGTGGAAGTGATGCCTAGCACGCACAGATAGATGGGTACAGATGATGTCTATCATGTTAAATGTATGGGTGGAAATGATGTTTAGCATGGTCAGAGGTATTGGAAAAGATGATATCTAGTATGCGTAGATATTTTTATGAAGGTTATGTCTCGTATGCATAGAGATATGGGTTGAAATGATGTGCAAATATTATGCTGTAGATGATATCTAGCATGTGTAGATATATGGGTGGAGACAATAAAGGGTTAATTAAGCTACTTAAAATAATATAAAGTATCTTTTTGTACCAAGTTTAATAATATGTAAGTTAAATATTAGTATTACATAAGATTTAGTTCGTAAGTTAAAAAATGAATATACTTCTCTACACAATCTGGTGATGCTCTAACTTTTCATTTACAAGTGTGTTTTTTCTCTCCTCTAGTGAGGGTTTCAGATTGTTCAACCAATTTGAAACATATATATAGTAGATACTAACAACTCAGAATATAAAATTTCAACCCAAATGACAGATCCTTGTTTTATCTTCTGTTTTTCAAGAAATTTGTGTAATTCTCATTTATATTGCTGTTGGATAATTGGTTGTATTTACATAACTAGTAAAAAGAGTGTATTCTATGCATAAATCAGGCAAGTTTCTTTTTGTTTAGGCAGTCAAAGCCAATACTTCACGAAGCTAGCCTGATGGGTTTAGACAAAAAATGTTGCTTTAAGTAGTAATGAATTTGTTTTTTTATAAACCTAATTGTAGGTTAGTTAGAAATAACAGTTGTTTTACAATTCTATTCAGTATTATTTAATGTAACATAATTATTCATGGTACTAAACAGAAATTTTATTGTCCTTCTATAAACAAAAAATAATCACAAGAGATTTCATAGCATTCACCATCAGTTTTATTTTTTATTCTGAAAGAAGTAACATTTGTACAAAACTTTAATGCATTTTTCTCCAAGGAAAATGAAAGAATTGTTTCTAGATTCTGTTTTATGTGCAGTAAAAAAGTTATACATCTTCAAGAGAGAAAAGTTTACTGATTTTATCTTCAGCAACATTTGAATCAACTACAAAGACTCTCAGTGACTGTATTTCAGGATTGATACACCAATATTGTTCAATTAAAACACAAACAGAACACTTGTATGATGTTGTTACTTTTCTGCTGTTTCAAATCTATTAAAATTTTCCAGACATCAGAACCACTAAATTCCAACAAAATCTCCTCACTCAACAGGATTTCAAAGAAACTTTTTTGAAAGAAAACTGTAGAATTAATTTCTAACAATTAGATATTGCTAACAAACTTGCATATTGGTGTTCATATAAGAGCACAAAATGTACTTAGCTGTTTAAGTCAGAAAGTTAACTTCATTTTAAAAACATGACTGAGTACAGATAACAATTTTAAGTTAAGGCTGAAATTTTATAAAATGCAAAACATCCACTGTAAAATAATTAGAATAAAATGCTGGCTTCTATTTTAAGGTCATTTTATTTCATGGTTTCTTCATTCAGGTACCAGGACTATAGAGAGCCCCCAACAGCAAGCAACAAATATGAATATAAGACGTTATATTGGCAGCTGGCTGTGGCTCGCTTGGCTTTCGTTTTTATTTTTGTGGTTGGAAACAATTTTTCAAATTATAGATCTTATTTTTGATTAAACTTAATTACATTTGCAGTTCATTTTTAGTTTACATTAAAATAAATCAACTTACAGTAGCTTTCACTTAAGGACATAAAATACAACCTTCTTTCTTCAAAAGATAGAATGTTTTTAAATGCTAATTGTAGAACTAACCTGAAACTTTATTTAACCAAAGTTTTCAAAACAAATATAAAGTGTGAATAGCTTTTATTAAATCACCTTTTATTTGTAATTTAAGTTTTTTGAGGAAGCTAAACATATGTTTCAATGTACATAAACCCACAGAACCAGTTGAGAATTGCTGTATTAAATTAACTTCAAGGGAATTTGAATTTTTTTAACATTTACTGAGACTGAAAATGTATAAACATTATAACTGTATTCAGTTGTTTTTAATGAAGCAACATAAATTGAGTATAATAGGTAATACATTTTAATACAGCCAGGACAATCCTAGAATGTTGTTAAAAGTTTCGGTAACATTTACTAAGTTATCCTTCACAAAACTGATGGATTAATGATTTTGTTATAAAACTATCCTTTTTATTACCCAATTCTAAAAGTGTTAGATTTTTTTTGTGGCTTCTGTTCGTCCAGTAGAATGTTTTTCTTATTGTGTGTCACTGATACTGTTCTGAATGACTGTACATGATCATTAGTAATTTAAGAAAACTTCGTGATTTAATCATTGTTCATAAAGTTTTATAATCTGTATTGGTTAAACAGTGTTATGTAAAAGGATTATGTTTTAAAAACTGCTCCAGTGAAACTTATCATGTTTTTACTTTCTTTTAAGTGTCTTGTGTTCATCATGACAACTCTAATTTGTTGGTTAATACCAGACATTCCAAAGTCTGTGAAACTACAAATTAGACATGAAAATCACATTGTCAATGATGTGATTGTTGAACAAGAACTGAAAAGAACAAAATATCTTGGAAGGAGGGAAACACCATGAGTTTGGAACACTTTCACAGATTGGTAATATTTAAAAATTTGAACAAGGCAGAGTTTTTTTCTGTTTAAGAGGTAAGTGAACAGGTTGATAATAACATCTAATCAAATATCTGTGGTCAATGAAGTCCAACAGGGAATTCAGTTTCCATACATATATGTGCCACAAGAAAAAGTACGTTTTAAACTTTGCAATAGTCTATGTTATTTAGAAAATTTCTTCTTTCACTTAACATTTGATATGTTACAACCTCAAAGGTCAAACCTTGTTAAATCTTAAACAAATTATTTATTTTTGTTTATATACTTAATGTTTATACCATCTTGGTGACAACAGTTTTAAACTATCTTGTATTATAACATTGATGTTTTCTTTTGTTGAATGTTTATAAGTACTTAAAAGTTGTGAGAACATTGTGTTCATTATTTTCAACCAAACTTCTACCTTTCATGTATTTTTTAGAACAGGTGTCGGCAACCTTTTAGGTCTCTGGAGCCAATCTGAATTTAGAAGAAGCATACTGCAGGAAATCAAAATAAACACTTATGTTACACACACATACTGAAATACTGTGTAAGTAAAACTGAAGAAAATGTAAATTGATTATTATATTTACAGTGTTTTTTTAATGACATTGGTGCTGTTACACAGTTTTGTTCCTTTCCCTGAAGTCTGTTTCACAACTGATCAAATGTAATTTCATATTCAGTTTTCTACTATTATTACTGAACACAGGGTTTGTTTTGTTTTTTTTTCTTTTTCCTCATTTAGGAGAATCTCTGACGACACAGGTGGAACCAAACATTGTGAAGATGATACTATGGATGTGGAAGACCACATTGTATGATAGACGGGATGTTTGCGTGTGAAAATCAATCAGTGTGACTAGATACAATATTCACACATGTATATAAATCCGTATGAACAGACAGATTATTTACGTGTGCATATCAAATTGTGTGAGTAGATAAATTTTTACGTGTGATTTTCAATAAACAGATTGTTTGGTTATTGCTAAAGAGAAAAAACATAAAATAAACAACAAATAAGTATCGGATATGATATGCGAAACATTTGTACAATATTAGAAATGTCTGGAGAAGTAACAATTAAAGATATATAAATGTGGCTTAGCGATATGTCTGCCGACTTACAACGCTTAAAACTGGGTTCCGAGACCTGTGTTGGGGAGAGCACAGATAGCACATTGTGTAGCTTTGTGCTTAATTTAAAACAAAAACTATATACAGGTGTGCCTGGTTATTTTCTAATTTTGTTAACTTTATTCTATACTTATGTTGATCATCAAAATTCCAAGACTTATAAAAAACAAAACATTTTTTTTCCACTTACACAGAAATGTTATTTACATAATATATTAGTTCGGTAATCAGTTTTAAACATTTGAAATCAGATGTTTCTGTGATATAAGAATGCTGTTATCTTCAGTATTTATTCCAAAACGTTCTTTATTCAAATAGCTTACAATACAAATTACTGAGCATTTTGGTTATTAAAATAACAGCAGGTGATGACCAATCATTGTGATTTTATTTACGGTC
The DNA here is from genome assembly GCA_011833715.1 of Carcinoscorpius rotundicauda. NCBI lineage: Eukaryota > Metazoa > Arthropoda > Merostomata > Xiphosura > Limulidae > Carcinoscorpius > Carcinoscorpius rotundicauda. The sequence continues at coordinate 101,032,763 of CM022396.1, read as the reverse complement.
TCTGTAATAATGTTGTTTTTAAAACTAGATTACCCATTCTGACAAATCGATTTCTTTAATAATGTTGTTTTTAAAACCAGGCCACTTCTTCTGATAAATCGATATCTGTAATAATGTTGTTTTTAAAACAGACTACTTCTTCTGATTAATTGCTGTATGTGATAATGTTGTTTTTTGAAACCTGGCCTCTCCTTCTGAATAATTGCTATCTGTAATAATATTATTTTAAAACCTGGCCTCTCCTTCTGACTAATTGACATCTGTAATAATATTTTTTTGAACCTGGCCTCTCCTTCTGACTAATTGATATCTGTAATAATGTTGCTTTTGTTAAAACCAGACCACTTCTTCTGACTAATTGCTGTATGTGATAATGTTGTTTTTTGAAACCTGGCCTCTCCTTCTGAATAATTGCTATCTGTAATAATATTGTTTTTTAAAACCAGCCCACTAGAATTAGATTAAAAGTTTTTCATGTCATTTTGGAAAATTAAAATAAATGATCGCGGGATTAAAGGAAAATAAAATTTGTTATATTAAATATATATATAATACATACCGAGTAACAACGTGGAAACTCTAAGTTACCAATACCGTTAGTAAAATGTTTTCCATCTTCAGTGTGGAAGCTAACTTTATTATTTTGGTTAATAAACCACCTGGTTGTTTTTTCAATTCGTAATAGACGTAAATACTGTTAACTTTTCAGTAGAAAATGGCCCCCTAGTGGTACAAGAGAAGGCCTATTCTCCTACAACACTAGAAACCGGGTTTCTATACCCGTGGTGGGCAGTGAAGTGTAGCTTTGTACTTTATTAGTTTCTACTTGAATTTTAGTATGGAATACTTTGGATTACGTTAGGTTACCAAACATCATGTGATTGGTACCAAATTACTCATTCATTCAAGTCTAATGTTTGTAGGATCAATGATTACTGGAAGGTTGATTGATAATATTAAATATATCAAGTCGGCTGTTACTGGATCAAAGTATTTTATGCGTACAAAAACGAACATGTCAGAGGTTAGCCATTTAAAGATTTGTTAAATATATATTTGTTTGTGTGGTACATAGAAGGGCAAACCTTGTGATACAGAAGTAGATAATATGACAAAATATAAAGTAGGGAACACACAGCTATTTTTAATAACGACTAGGGCATGCAAAGTATAAGAAATAACATGGAAATGATGAAGAGAAATTTTACTACATTTTGACTGCTTTAAACTTGATCTAAAATACACATATTTTTAACTGTGTAAAAGTGTTCAGATATGTTTATCTACATACGAATAGTGGCATTCCAGCATTTTGGACTCATGTGGCCTAAAGTTTAGTATTGTGTGTTGTCACGACAGTGCTATTCTATCATATTAATTATTATTTACATGACATTTTAAATTATTGGAGTTCTGATCTTGTGACCGCTAGTCCTTAAGAAGAATCAGTTAAGAGCTGGAGGTTATAACTAGGTCCATTTACTGGTTCTTCAGATGAATCAGTTGTAGGTTCAAGCTAGTTTCTTTAGTAGTTCTTAATAAGAACCGGCTGAAATCTGAATGTTCTGACTGTGTCTCTTTAGTTGCTCTTCATAAGAACCGGCTGAAATCTGAAGGTTCCGACTGTGTCTCTTTGGTAGTTCTTAAGAATGTTTTGTTTGATTTTGAATATCGAGCAAAACTACTTGAGGGCTATCTGCGCTAGCCATCCCTAATTTACTAATGTAAGAATTAGAAGGAAGGCAGCTAGTCATTATCACCCACCGCCAACTCTTGCGCTACTCTTTTACCAACAAATAGTGGGATTGACTGTCACAATATAACACCCCCACAACTGAAAGAGAGAGTATGTTTGGTGTGACGGGGATTCGAACCCGCGCTCCTCGGATTACGAGTCAAAAGTAAAAATCACAGAAAAATTGTATTGGATCAGTAATTATACATTTAAGGATTACATGAAATTGTACTGGATTAGTAATCATACATGTAAGGATTACAGAGGAATTGTACTGGATCAGTAATCATACAAGTGAGGATTACAGAGGAATTGTACTGGAACAGTAATCATATAAATAAGCATTACAGAGGAATTGTACTGGACCAGTTTTCATACAAGTAACAATTACAGAAAATTATGATGAACTGTTATATTTAATTTAGTGATGATGTTTATCTCTGTTATGATGAAGTTTTCTGACTAATTTAGTGATGTTTTTTTCATTTGTTTTGATGAACTGTTTTCACTAATTTAATGATTTTGTTTTTTTGTTATGATGAACTGTTTTCACCAATTTAGTGATGTTCTTTCTATTTCTTATGATCAACTATTCTAAAAATTATAGTGGTGTTCTTTTTATTTGTTATGATGAATTGTTCTAACTAATTTAGTGATATTGTTTTTATTTGTTATGATGAACTGTTCTCACTAGTTTAGTGATGTTGTTTTTATTTGTTATGATGAACTGCTCTCACAAGTTTAGTGATGTAGTTTTTATTTGTTATGATAAACTGTTTGACTAATTTAATGATGTTTATTTATTTGTTATTATGAACTGTTTTCACTACTTTAGTGATGTTGTTTTTTGTTATGATGAACTGTTCATACTAATTTAGTGATGTTTTTATCTATGTTATGATGAACTGTTCATACTAATTTAGTGATGTTTTTATCTATGTTATGATGAACTGTTCAAACTAATTTAGTGATGTTGTTTTTATTTATGATGATGAACTGTTCTGACTAATTTAGTGATGTTTTTATTTATGATGATGAACTGTTCTGACTAATTTAATGATGTTGTTTTTATTTGTTATGATAAACTGTTTGACTAATTTAATGATGTTTATTTATTTGTTATTATGAACTGTTTTCACTACTTTAGTGATGTTGTTTTTTGTTATGATGAACTGTTCATACTAATTTAGTGATGTTTTTATCTATGTTATGATGAACTGTTCAAACTAATTTCGTGATGTTGTTTTTATTTGTTTTTATGAACTGTTCTGACTAATTTAGTGATGTTGTTTTTATTTATGATGATGAACTGTTCTGACTAATTTAATGATGTTGTTTTTATTTGTTATGATGAACTGTTCTGACTAATTAAATGATGTTGTTTTTATTTGTTATGATGAACTGTTCTGACTAATTTAATGATGTTGTTTTTATTTGTTATGATGAACTGTTTTCACTAATTTAGTGATGTTGTTTTTATTTGTTTTGATGAACTGTTTTCACTAATTTAGTGATGTTGTTTTTATTTGTTTTGATGAACTGTTGTAACTAATTTAGTGATGTTTTTTATTTGTTATGATGAACTGTTTTCACAAATTTAATGATGTTGTTTTTATTTGTTATGATGAACTGTTTTCACTAATTTAGTGATGTTGTTTTTATTTGTTTTGATGAACTGTTCTAACTACTTTAGTGACGTTTTTATTTATTATGATGATCTGTTCTGACAAATTTAATGATGTTGTTTTCATTTGTTGTTATGAACTGTTCTAACTAATTCAGTGATGTATTTTTTATTTATGATTAACTGTTCTGAATAATTTAATTATGTTGTTGTTATTTGTTATGATCAACTGCTTTCACTAATTTAATGATGTTGTTTTTATTTGTTATGATGAACTGTTTTCACTAATTTAGTGATGTTGTTTTTATTTCTTTTGATGATCTGTTCTCCCTTATTTAATGATGTTTTTTTATTTGTTATGATGAACTGTTCTCACTTATTTAGTGATGTTGTTTTTATTTGTTTTAAGAACTGTTCTAACTAATTTAGTGATGTTGTTTTTATTTGTTATGATGAACTGTTCTAACTAATTCAGTGATGTTGCTTTTATTTGTTTTGATGAATTGTTCTGATGAATTTAGTGATGTTGTTTTAATTTGTTTTGATAAAATGTTTTCACTAATTTAGTGATGTTGTTTTCATTTTTTATGATGAACTGTTGTAACTAATTTAGTGATGTTGTTTATCTTTGTTTTGATGAACTGTTCTAACTAATTTAGTGATGTTGTTTTTATTTGTTTTGATGAACTATTCCAACTAATTTAGTGATGTTGTTTATCTTTGTTTTGATGAATTTGATGTTTTTTTATTTGTTATGATGAACTGTTTTCATTAATTTAGTGATGTTGTTTTTATTTGTTATGATGAACTGTTCTCACTAATTTAGTGTTGTTGTTTTTATTTGTTATGATGAACTGTTCTCACTAATTTAGTGTTGTTGTTTTTATTTGTTATGATGAACTGTTCTAACTAATTTAGTGATGTTTTTTATTTGTTATGATGAACTGTTCTAACTAATTTAGTGATGTTTTTATTTGTTATGATGAACTATTCCAACTAATTTAGTGATGTTGTTTATCTTTGTTTTGATGAATTTGATGTTTTTTTATTTGTTATGATGAACTGTTTTCATTAATTTAGTGATGTTGTTTTTATTTGTTATGATGAACTGTTCTCACTAATTTAGTGTTGTTGTTTTTATTTGTTATGATGAACTGTTCTCACTAATTTAGTGTTGTTGTTTTTATTTGTTATGATGAACTGTTCTAACTAATTTAGTGATGTTTTTTATTTGTTATGATGAACTGTTCTAACTAATTTAGTGATGTTTTTATTTGTTATGATGAACTGTTCGAACTAATTTAGTGATGCTGTTTATTTTTGTTTTGATGAACTAATTCAGTAATGTTGTTTATCTTTATTTTAATGAACTGTTCTAACTAATTTAGTGATGTTGTTTTTATTTGTTTTGATGAACTATTCCAACTAATTTAGTGATGTTGTTTATCTTTGTTTTGATGAATTTGATGTTTTTTTATTTGTTATGATGAACTGTTCTCACTAATTTAGTGTTGTTGTTTTTATTTGTTATGATGAACTGTTCTAACTAATTTAGTGATGTTTTTTTTTTGTTATGATGAACTGTTGTCACTATTGTAGTGTTGTTTTTTTTGTTCTCACAGTCTTAATTTGACACTTCTGATCGAAACTAGTAAAATAGAATCACCGAGAGATGAGACAAGTCAAACCTTACGAGGTGGGAACCTCGACGTTTTGTTCCCGTACAATGGTCATTTCACAGGACAATCTAGCCAGATGTGTACATCGAGACAGCAGTTACAACAGAAACAAGGTTTGTGTTTATATCAGGATCAGTTTTGTGCAACTTCCCGAGAATCATAGCATTCTATGAAAACCAAAGTGACTGGAATAGCTACGTGGTTTATTGTTCTTCTATACCTGCTCTCGGACAGGTCTTTTCAGTGCACAGTCTAGAGGATGGCCTATCACAAAACAACCACCATAGTCATTCTAACCATTTGAATGGTGGGCACGTGCCCTGTTTCTCAAATTACACACGTGATTTTACGCATTCATGGCTTGACAGTCGTGTAAATGATAGTCTTTCTTCTTCCGATTCTATATTTGACGACACGTGTATAACAGCGCCACCTAATGTTAGTTTACTCTCCTCTTCAGACTACTCTTTTGAATAAACAAGAGAAACTTTTGCCGAGATAGAAGTTATACCTCATGACGTCGGTTCAGTCGTTGGCCCGTTTGGTGATACAGAAGACGGGGTAGAAACCTCCAATCAGCTTGTTGAAGAAATCAGACAAAAAGCTCAAAAGCTTCGAGAAGAATTACGAAAACTGGAGAGAGAGTTGATTGTTTTGGAAATTGACCAATGACATGGTATCGACTTGTAACAGAAAATCTGAATATCACGCTCATCCTGTACCTTACCGTTCTCTCCAACTATTTTATTCTATTCGGAAGACGGCTGGTACGAGTATTAAAACCTTAATTAAAATAAAGTACAGAACAATGTTTCAACCTTCTTAGGTAATCTTCAGGCTTTCAATTATCTACCCTCACTAATTTAATTTATTCAGGTTAACCTGAAAAATGACCTGAGAAGGTCGAAACGTTGCTTTGTATTTGATTTCAATTAAAGTTTTAATACCCGTACAAGCCGTCTTGAGAATAAATTTTTACTTCAAGTGGGTTTCTCGTCATCATAAAAAACTGTTTGAATACATTACCAAACGTTTACAGCTTTTGTATATTATATATTTTCTGCTAACTAGTCCTTCTAAAGTCTTTAAACAGGTGTTTTTGGATGAATCAGATGGGTTTGTCATGGCGGTACTGAGAGCTTTGTCAGTAAGCCCAGCGTGGGACTTATTCTTTCAGGGTCTATGCTGGAATGATGTTTATTGCATGTTTTATTTTAGGCCCAACTATGTAGAACAAGTAACCGTTTTCTAAAGTAACTTGTTTTTGTTCCCCTGATTGTTTTGTATCATATTGTGTTCACAGTCAATTTAGGAGACCAAAAATGTTTACAGAATTGTTTGAGTCCAGTTTACGTGTGTTTATATTTGTTTATTAAAGATATGGTACCGAATGACGCTACACTTTACGTAAATTAATTGTTGTAAATAGAGTTTCCATCTCCATAAACCAGAGCTCACTAAAAACGTTTTTTCTTCTTTTTCACTCTATCACGTCCCCTAGTGGCACAGCGGTATGTCTGTGAACTTACAACGATAAAAATCGGGTTTCTATACCCTGCAGAGCACAGACAACCCATCGTGTAGTTTCATGTTTAACTTCAAACCAAAGCACTTTTCATTTCTAAATTAACAATGGCTAAAACAGACAATCGAATATATACTCTCTCTCTCCTTCAAAAACTAAAACAATGATCACAATTATATAATGAGTGGTATTTGGTGTAACAAATGTGTAGACATGTTCTCTCTTCCTCTGAATTATACCTCCAGACAAAGATGTCATGAACTTCTGCATGTTCATATCAATTGTAGTTTTTAACGTTTTTGTTCCATCCATTTACTGGTGCTACTGATACAAGTTCGTCTGGATCTGGTTTGTCTTTCTTCTAAGTTTGTCTGAATCTGGTTTGTCTTCCTTTTAAGTTTTCTGGATTTGGTTTGTCTTCTTTCTAAGTTTGTCTGAATCTGGTTTGTCTTCCTTTTAAGTTTTCTGGATTTGGTTTGTCTTCTTTCTGAGTTTGTCTGGATCTCGTTTGTCTTCTTTCTAAGTTTGTCTGGATCTGGTTTGTCTTCCTTTTAAGTTTTCTCGATTTGATTTGTCTTCCTTCTAAGTTTGTCTGGATCTCGTTTGTCTTTTTGCGACTGCTGAATTTTTATCTCGTTTTTTTCTGATTACGTCACTTCAGAACTGAAGGTTTCTTCTAATAGCTATTAAATTATCTCATGTTGTACTCTTCACCTCCTCACTTCATCGTCTACGACACCCACAACATTCCACTTCACCTCCTCACTTCATCGTCTACGACACCCACAACATTCCACTTCACCTTCTCACTTAATCGTCTACGGCACCCACAACAATCCTCTTTACCTCTTCATTTCGTCTACGACACCTTCAAAATTCCTCTTTACCTCCTCACTTCATCGTCTACGACACCCTCAAGATTCTTTTATGAATATGTCAGAATAGAATATGTGGCTACTTACTGTTTCCGTTCATATTTTCCAATCTTTCAATTTATTGTTCATCTCAGAACTGTTGTTTTGGGTATTAACACCTTTATTGATAAGGAGAGAACATCGTTTCTACCTTCCTAGGTCATTTTGAGGAGTGTCGTTTTCTTCTTATCAATAAAAGTGTTAGTACTTTCATCAGCCGTTCTGAGATACATTTGTATTTCAAGTGGGTTTCTCGTTATAATAATTATTGTTCATCAGTTGTATCCTTTGACATTCCAATTCGTTTCATCTCAGTTTTTAAATTCCTGTTTAATACAGTTTCACAAGACCTATTGACCAGCTGACACCAGAGTAAACAAAGTAATTATGGACATCACACTTAAACCAAGCACGTTCTGGTGGTTACTAATCTATACAATCACGTGACATCAGAGATTCCTTTAAAGGCTATTACCGTGGCCAGGAATCCATCCTAGGCTGTCTTCGTGGAACTTTTATTTGTTACCTGCTTGACTCCTTTATTTAAACTTCAATCAAAATTGAGTGGATAATACAATAGCTTCTACCAAGACATACCGGGTTCGATCCCCGAATATTATAAACAATTATTTTTGTAGTTCCCTTAACTCAGTCCTGCACAATGAGCGAAACGTGCTCTGTCCACTGCTGAGTTAAACTCCGCGTTTTAGAGCTGTAAAGCCGTTAACTTATCGCTGACCTATCAGGGAACACTACCAACACTGAAATAGTCCGCTTACGGACTTCCTTGAGAAGAGCAGCAAGCTGACAGTCAAAACTAAGGAAAGCACTAGCAAATAATTGACATCTAGTTAAAGAAAAATTACTTGGATGGTTGTAAGAGGCTAGTAACCATGACAACATTTATTTATCGACGTGCCATAACCAGGTATTATGTCACAGGGGATGTTTTCCAAAATATTAAAATTCATAACCACAGTAACTTTATATCACGAAACAATCAACACTACTGAAATTCATAACCACAGTAACTTTATATCAAAAAACAATCAACACTATGTTCACTCGTTATAGAATCATTCACAAATACTGTTTTCAGGAAGATCTTTTGATAATCACAATAATGCAAAGTTAACTTCAATGCCTCCTACTACTATACAGTAGTGTGTCGTCTGTTATTCTATAATAAACATCAAAATCACGTCACATAATGGATTCTTAACGTTTCAATTTTTACAGAAGTAACGTCAATAAAATTTGTGCATGCCATAAACCACGAGAAAAATTATACACCTCGTAGGCTGCGACCCGGCGTGATATACAAACTTCAAAAGCAATAAATAAAAGTATATTTGTTACTTTTAACATTGGTTTTATTTATTCTTCACACAGAACATTTGCGAGCACTATGCGATGATACATCCAGAAATTATGCTTTTCCAAGCAAATTAAACTCTTCACTTATACTAGTAATTTATCCATACTATCTATTAGAGAATTAATTAAACCGTTTATTTATTACACTGATAATTTATCCATAGTATCTCTTGGAGAATGAAATAAACTGTTTATTTATTATACTGATAATTTATCCATAGTATCTCTTGGAAAATGAATTAAACCGTTTATTTATCATACTGATAATTTATTCATAGTATCTCTCGGAGAATAGATTAAACCGTGTATTCATTATACTGATAACTTAACTACAGCATCTCTCAGAGAACGTACAGCATTACCACTGATTTCTATCGCTACTGGAGTTCAAACAATCGTTACCATAGAAGAACGTATCAGTAACAGTACATTCCTTAGGCCTTAAATTTGGATAAAACCCAACTTTTATTCCCACAGTATAAGAAATTAACCATCGCTTAGTGAGGTGAAATAAATTTATAATAAATATAAGCACATATCTGTATAATGTTTAATGCTAGTTTGTTTACTTTCAATAAAGACAGCTTCCCTAATTCTTCTACGATTTGATTATTTACTTTACAAACGATTTTATTAAAATAATACCCATATGTATGTATCAACAAAGAAAATTTGTTATTATATGTATGTAAAAGCATGTCATTTATTTAACATCTATATAATTTATCAATACACAGAACACAAATACACCTCTGAGCACCCACGTATTTACAATTAAAATATATAAAAACATGTTTTCAAACAGTGCGCTAGATGTTTTGTTTCCAATTTAAGACTGCATACAATACTCTTGGAAAGTAAACTAACTAAACTGTAAACTATATTCTACTATTTCATTAATATCACTTTTATCAGCTGTAGGTTTTTCAGTGTTTAATTTACATGTATAGTAATTATTCATTTTTATTTTACATTATTTACTGTATACATTTTTATTATTACAGTTGCTGTCTTTTAACTGTTAGCTTAGTAATCGGATTTAGGACTAACCTACATGTGTTGAATAAGTCGAATCTCACGAGATATTCGATTAAAACTAACCGTTTTCTAACAGTTCTGCGATTTTTCTTACTTTTGGTTAGGAATGGTGTATATGAACTTAGTTAAAATAATTAGTGGTTTCACTTTGAATTATAACTTATCTTGATAGATGAGAAATGACTGATAAACATTTTTATAAGATCTCAGTAAAGGAATCAATCTGAGAAAGAGATTTAAAGAAGGGGAAATGCACCTTTGACACTAAAGTAATTTACATAATATACGCGCACTGCTATCGTAAGCCTAATTAGTAGCAGGCATTTCGTTCCGAAAGACAACCCAACAATTAAATTGGCAGTACTGTGTTGCTGTTCATAACAATGATGTTACTTGGTCGAGTTATTCGTGCACTTCACAACAAATATCACACTTTTAGTAACAGACTAAATCACTTTGAGCAGGATTTTCATAAAATAATTAATTGACCAATATTTTTAAAGTGAAAAAAGTCTATAGAACACAGCTAGTAATCTGCTTACATATGACTTTATGTTCGAGATTGTTAACTTTGTTTTGGAATGTTGCATTGTGTATTATAATATTACTGTCTCAAGTATCAACTGTCATGACAGAAAACGAACATCGAATATTTGTGAAAGTCACCATCAAACGCGGGGAAACTGTTCTTTTGCCATGTGATACTACTAACTTTGAGCAGAAAAAAACAATTGACGAAATTATCAAATGTGAATGGTTAGGGCCTGACAGTAGGTTAATTCATAACGAAAGATCAGCCTTATCCCAACAAGGTGACCTAACTTTGAGTGATGTGCAGGGGGAAGACGAAGGCGTTTACGACTGTAAAATAACATACAAGGAAAAAGGGCACGTGAAAGTCCAGCACGTTGCGTTCCATATTGAAGGTAAGCACGTGTTTTGGCAGTTTGTAATTAATCAAAGAAAGGCTAACATTTCGATGGTGATTTGATCCTTATTGATTTGGTGTGTGACGTCATGCACATAACTCCAATGAAAGATACTTCTTTGAGCAGATTAACGAAAACCACGAGCAAATTCAAACTTCATGTAGCATTTATTTATTTTCTTCGTGAGGTAACTGAGAAGGCCTTATAAAATAAAACCCAACCTATAAAATCTGGTGCGTCACCGACAGAGTAACATTCCTGTTAATTAAAGGTCCTAAGATCAAGTCGCGGTCCTTTTATTTGTTTTCTCTTGGAATTTAACATAAAAGTAATTTCTTTGCTCTCTTTCCGTTCAAATTAAGGAAAACATCGTCTCAGACTACACTGTATACCCAGGGGCGTAGATTTTTTACACCCTATGGGGGATGATTTTTGCAACACTTATGTGGACTGTTCAATTTGCAAATTGGTAATCTCTGGTTACGTGTGGCCCGGCATGGCCAAGTGAGTTAAGGCGTGTGACTCGTAATCCGAGGGTCGCGGCTTCGCATCCCTGTCGCGCTAAACATGTTCGCCCCTTTTAGCCGTGAAGGCGTTATAATGTGACGGTCAATCCCACTATTCGTTGGCAAAAGAGTAGCCCAAGAGCTGGCGGTGGGTGGTGATGACTAGCTGCCTTCCCTCTAGTCTTACACTGCTAAATTAGGGACGGCTAGCGCAGAGAGCCTTCGAGTAGCTTTGCACGAAATTCAAAACAAATCTGATTACGTGAACTTAATAGCTGTCAGAAATTAATAAAATTTCAAGTGGGAAAAGATGTAGATAGTGATCACCTCCCAATTTATTGTGTCTTCGATCTCGCCCCCTATAAAAATATAACATATAGGAAAGAAAAATTTAATTACAGAAAAACAGATTGGCAATGTTATAAACAGGAATTAGATAATATATCACCTAATAAAATTATAAAAGAAGTTAAAACACATGTCGCAATGGACAACTACCGTCAAACAATCACGGAATGCCTTCAGAAAGCAGCCAAGTTAACAACACCATAAAACAACAAACAACACATGGAAACCCACCACAGAAATAATCAACCTAATCTAAAAACGTAGACAACTGAGAAGACTGTACATGATTACAAAAAACAGAGAAACCAAAACACAAATAAACAACATTAGAAATCACATCAGAACTCAAATAAAACAACAAAAACAAAATAAATGGGACAATTACTGTAATAAACTAAACGACATAACTGACCCGAAAAAATTCTGGTCACATCTTAAAGGACTCACAAATGAAAACACAAAGAAATATCCTCCACTTGAACATAATAACACCACTGCACACACAAATAAAGAAATAGCCGAAGCTTTTAAAGATCAACTCCAAAATACATTTAAAACTCACACAGATCCAGATATGAATACAAATTTCTACAATAAAGTAACTAATTACATAGCAAATAATAAACATCAATATGAACCAATATTTCCAGTAAACATAACTGATACAAATACTTGTTCCAATTCAGATTATGAAAGCACATTACTAACAAACGAAATATCCCCTCAAGAATTACTAGAAGCAATAAAAAACATCAAAAACAAAGCACCTGGAGAAGATGAAATACAAGCTATTCTCCTAAAAAAGGGCACTCCGAAATTGTTTGACCACCTAAATTCACTATTTAACTTATCGCTATCCTCAGGATATATCCCAGTTTCTTGGAAGCTAGCAAATATTTTAATGTTCCATAAGGAAGAAAAATCAGCGAATAAACCAAATAGCTACCGACCAATCAGCCTGACTAGCTGTGTAGGCAAAATTCTTGAAAGAATAATAAGTAATAGACTCTCCACATTCTTGGAGATAACATCAAAATTACCAGGAGAACAGAATGGATTCAGAAAAATTTAGACAAACGACAGACTACTTAATAAGATTAACCGAAACCATAATAGATAGTTTCAACAAAAAAGAATGTACAGTCGCTTGTTTCCTCGATATCGAGAAAGCATTCGACACCGTTTGGCACGACGGTCTAAGGTTCCGAATGAATGAAATGGAACTACCGTGAGGAGTTATTCGCTGGTTATCTAACTTTTTGGAAAACAGAAAATGTAGAGTAAATGTAGAAGGAACTTTTTCCGAATACTTTACTCCACAAGCTGGTGTCCCACAGGGAGGGGTAGTTAGCCCTATACTGTTCATCATGTATGTAAACAATATGCCACTGAAGGATCCAAATCATGGATTCTCATCACAGTTCGCAGATGATGTGGCAATCTGTAAAAGTGCCGCAACACCTACGATAGCAGCTACAAACATACAACCACAATTAAATAGAATTAGTGAATACTGTGAAAAATATAGAATAAAAATAAGCACAGCTCGTAGTCTTTACGAAATCGACAAAACACAAAAAACAACAGCCAGAAATATATATGAATGGCACTCTACTCCAGATTGCCCCATCAGCAAAATTTTTAGGTCTGACCTATGATTTAAAATTAACTTGGATCAATCATGTAAACGAAATTAAAAATAAGATCTGGCGAAGAACCAACTATGTCAGGAGTCTAACTGGTAAACACAGTGGAGCATCTACAGATAACATTTTGAAAATATACAAAACATATATTAGACCAGTAATAGACTATGCAGCTCCAGCACGGATAACTATAAGTAATAAAATAATCAAAGCTAAACTACAAACAATCCAAAACACACTTCTTACAACTGCATACAGAGTCCCGAGATCAATATCATCTAAATTCATTAATTACTCGAACATACCAACCATACCAGATAGACTCCTACATATTACAATCAGGTACTATAATAAAAACTGGATGAAAAATGAATTACTATGCGAACTAGACAGGTACCTCATACATGATGAAGAAAGTCCTAAATATTTCTCCCCAATTAACATATATTTTAAATACAAAGATAAATAAATTAAAAACGTTAAAATATATATATCTATATAAACTTTAAATATTAATATTTATAGTTTACTTATTTATGTATTTTAAAAATTAAAAAAAAATTGCCACCAGCTGTCTTGACATACTGTGAATAATATAAATAATTAAAACTGCATAAGAACCATATACATGAACATTGCCCTGAGAAGGACCAAATAAAAAAAAATACAAACAGTCAAAGAAAATAAGTTCAGGGAGGAGGAAGAGGTCAAACAGAACCTGACCCTCCAGGGCACAAAATTACCCAAACACCACTGAATCATTGAAAGGTGTAAACATGCAGTCACAGAGTAATCTTTATGCCACGATATTTGCAGGTATGCTTGGGCCTACTGACTGATACGAAATATCGCTTAGATCGAAAAGCTTAAAAGCATGCCTATATTAAAGATGTAGATTTCAGCTACTGAAAAAGCCTACATCTAGGCCTAATTATGTAATTCGATTGGTAAGAACACGAGAATCACAAGAACAAACACAATTTGTAGGTCTGTGATACAATAAAACAATTCAACATACCAAACTGTGGGGGGATGATTGTATGTATCATACCACCCACCTAAAATGAAGGGGGGATGTATACCCTCCATCCCCCAGGATCTACGCTCCTGTGTATACCATACATATATATATGTAGTGAAATTAAACAGCTACATCCAAATGAAGCTAAATAAGTAAACAAAATCATTAGGATGGACAACGTTTAAAACAGCAAATCCCAAATCTCTGATTAATTATATTATAACCATAATTCTTTTAATTATAATATAATTATACATATGCACACTTATACTTTATATTGTGGAAATGTATCCTATTTTAAATCGTTAAAAGGTCACTAACTAGTACCAGATTAAGAGAATGGTAAATAGATGAACTGTTCTTCTCACATCGAAGGAACTTCTCGATTTAGAGAAAAAAACAAAATATAAAAAACTGCATATCTCAATAAATATGTTGGCAGCTGCGTCACTATGGCAACAGTGATTTCAGTTTTGTAATTTCGTGTTATTATTTCTTACAGCTCGCTTCTGCTTTCCATTTAATGAAAATATATATTTGTAATTATTTTATATCTATTATAATTAATTTTCTATATTATTTGCGGTATACATCTGCTTTTTACATTAATCAAACTACAGTTAATAGATAAAGCCTTTGACATATTTCTGACATCCTCTACGAGCTGGACAAGTCTGAAAACGAGAATCACTGCGCAGCGAGAAATAAAGTATTTAAATCAAACTAATCCGCAATTAGTTTTAAAAAAAAACAACAAAGAAAAACATTGTCATAAAATAAAATAAAAGTTCACTACATTTTACAAATTTAAACAAGGACTTTAAAATTGTGAGATTCAATTTCTATTTGATAAGATGCATATTGTGTCAACTCATTGGGATATTAAAAAAACTATTTTTCTCAGTAACTTGTGTACACAAGTTTATAATAGATGGCACTACTAAACAAATTAAAGTAACTTTACTATTTATGTTATTTACAATCGAATAGTTTGCTTCTCGAGGGTTGTGATCATCAAATAATTTAAACAACTCAATAATTTCTTGTCAGAAAACTTTCTGTGAATATTTATTTTTCTTTTATATTAGTGTTTCTACCTCTGCCTGAAAATGGATGTCCTCTAGGAAGCGAAGAAAATGATGGAAAATGCCGTGAGTATTGATTGTGTCTTGTTACGAGAATATGTTTTAATATTCTGTTATCGTTAACTGTAAGAACTAAGAGTGTATTTTAATACTTTCGTTACTTTGTTCCACAATTTTATATTTTGATGTCTGTTCTGCAGCCCCTAACTCGTGGCACAGATCTTTGAACTTACAACGTTAGAAACCGGGTTATGACAGCTTAATGACAAACAAACTAACTGACTGAATAACCGATGTAAAACAGTGATACAGTCCTGGCTAAAAAAATTTTTATTAATGATTCAACAGAATCAGCCACAAAGTTTGTAATGTTTTCAAACTAGACCCAAAACTCGAGTGTTTGTTATTAAAGTGGAATACAGCTTATCACTAGAAGGCGTTGCAACTCAGTTACTGTAGTTGGTTTAGGAATAGGTTTGGTTTAGTTTTGAATTTCACACATAGCTACACGAAGGCTATCTGCGCTAGCCGTCCCTAATTTAGCAGTGTAAGACAGCTAGTCATTACCACCCACCGCTAACTCTTGGGTTACTTTTTTAGCAACCAATAGTGGGACTGACCGCACATTATAATGCCCTCACGACTGAAAGGGCGAGCATGTTAGGCGTTTTCTGGCTCATTTATCAATAGGATTAGAGTAAAGTGCATAAATTAACCATGCAAGTAAAGAATATTTTAAACCTAACTTATTTCTGAATTTCGTCATTAAGGACTCTAAATTAAGAAATCAACAAATATGTGCCTATCAGTGATGTCGAGAAACCCACTTGTTGAGAATTTTATATGCAAAACCAGCTCGTTTGGGTTGATAAAATATGTAAATATCTTTATTGATTAGCACACTCAACACTGTATATTCCAACACAGTCTTGGTAAAGTATTTATATGTAAACATCTTTATTGGTTACCACACTCAACACTGTATATTCCAACACAGTCTTGGTAAAGTATTTATATGTAAATATCTTTATTGATTACCACACTCAACACTGTATATTTCAACACAGTCTTGGTTATGTATTTATGTGTAAACATCTTTATTGGTTACCACACTGCCCTAAATACACCCAAATACGCAACAGATTCCTTTTCAAAACCACGAACCATAATAATCAAACCCACGACAGCCACATCACCAAACAACCGTTACTACAAACTCCAGCTGACTCGCAAATCAAACACTCTCAACCAACACGTACCTATGCGGACGTAACACGCCCGAAAACAACACAAGCATTCAACCCCACAGATTTCACCACAAACTTGCTGGCAATGCTGATAGAATTAAGTGATCTCCCCTCATTTGAATCGAGGCACGAGTCACTCATAGCTGTTTGCAGCCTTGCAAGTTATTACTTTAACCTTCCTCACCTCAAACTTCACCACTTCTCACTCAAAATTCATGCAAGGGAAATAAAACAACACAACACATTAAAATCTTACACATCAACTGCCAAGGAAATCTCAAAGACAAAAGAATAGAAATATACAACATAAACAAACATATAAACGCCAACATAATCATCGTTTCAGAAACACCTTGCACAGAGAAACAAAACACCACAATCCCGGATTCATCTCACACAGCATACCTCACTCAGAAAACAATAGAGGTATAATAGCTTACTTCAGTACAAAAATATCGCATCTAATCTCGATAGAAGATTCCTTTAAATCTAACATTAATGAAACCATTTTCTGTAATATTCACTTCAACAACCGGCTAACTATTCCGATTCTAGCCGTATATTGCTCACCAACCAAAGATATCGATTTTAACTTTCTACAAAAAAGTGTTAATCGTAAACCCAAACCAATTATTATTGGAGATTTTAATTCACCACATTCAGAATTAAGGGGTAACAGAGACACACGGAGAGGATCATGCTTAAAAATTTTTATCTCTAGCAATAATATGCACCTAATCAACGACCAAACACCTACACACTTTTCAGCTGCTAACGGCTCATACGATGTACTCGATTTCATCATCGCACCCAAGGACATGGTAAACAGAATATCTAACTTTAAAGTACATGATGAAATCACCAGTGACCACTTCCCCATGTCATGTATGATTCACCCGCGCCACCCTGCTGTGGCGTACGTGACTCCGTCCGCCTACACCTACACTAAAACAGACTGGCTAACTTTTAACGCCTCTCTGGACTCATACCTACCCCATCCAATAGAACATGTAAATAACAAAACAGAACTAGACAACTATGTTGATCAAATTACAGAAGCCATAAAAAAAGCCATTAAAAACACAATTCCTAAATCAAAAAGAAAACAATCACTTATTCAAAGGACTATAACACCAGAAATTCACGCACTAATAATCAAACGCAGAAAATTAAGACGAACACACTACGTCACACGCGATCCACACATTAAAACAGAAATCAATAGAACAAATACAAAAATTAAACAAGAAATCAAAAAAGTAAGAGAAAACAATTGTCATAACTCCTGTAAAAACTTAGAAAAAACCAAGAACAATCCAAAATAATTTTGGAAAAAATTCAAGAGTATCGCTTCAGACAAAAACACAAATCACATGCTACAACATATCACCCATACCATAACAACAAAATCGCAAGGACGGACGTAGAGAAAGCTGACTTATTAGCTGACTATTACAAATCCTCTTTTAGCGATTTAAACTCAGTAGATTTCGACACACAACACCAACACCATGTCAATAACTACATAAACACAAACCAAGCATTATTCTCACCACGATTCCCCGGCGAGACACTAGAAACATACTCAAGTTTAATCAACAGAAAAATATCCACAACCGAGCTAAAAATTAATATCAAAAACTTGAAGAACACTTCCCCCGGACATGATCAAATACCAAATATTATTCTGAAAAAAAGCTCCACTCTCCTACTACAACACCTCACAAACATCATGAACATCTCACTAGCGACCGGGTACTATCCCGACACGTGGAAAAAAGCCATCATAACAACGATCCCCAAGAAACAAACTAATAGAACAAATCCAGATAATTTCCGCCCCATCAGTCTGTTAAGCTGCCTTGGCAAACTGATGGAGAGAATTATCTCCAACCGTCTCCTACATTTTTGTGAATCAAACAACATCCTTCCAGAATTTCAAAATGCCTCCAGAAAAAATAGACAAACAACAGATCACCTCACGCGCCTCACCGAATCAATCTACAAAGCTTACAACAACAATCAAGTAACCATCGGGGTATTCCTAGATGTCAAAAAAGCATTCGACAGCGTATGGCACAACGTCATCATATATAAACTAAATCACCTGCAAATAAATCCCACGATAGTCAAATGGATCTCAAATTTCTTAACCAATAGAACACCACAAGTAAAAGTCAATAAAACTATATCCAAATTATTTAATATAACGGCAGGAGTGCCCCAAGGATCAGTCCTCTCTCCACTTCTATACATAATTTTCGTCAGTGACATACCTTTTCCAAATCTAACGTACACACACAATTCACAATACGCAGACAACATCGCAATCTGGAGCACCTCCAGAAACCCAGTAATGGCCATGTCTCGCGTACAAGAATCATTAAACAACGTCTCAACATGGAGCAACAAGTGGAGAGTCGTGTTAAACCCAACAAAAACACAAGCAATCACTTTCTATAGGAAATTTAAGAAGCAAAGAAAAAATCTAGAAAAAATAAAATTATCACTTGGAAACACAACCATTAACATGAGTAAAAACATCACATTCCTTGGCGTCACTTTCGACACAAAACTAACATGGGAAAAACATATAAACAATATACACTCATCCATCAGAAAAAGGATTTCATATCTAAAGACCATAACCGGCAAACAGTCGAAATGCGCAACGAACACCATTATACAAATATACAAGGCTTACATCCGTCCACTAATAGAGTACGGATGTCAAATAACATGCAATATGTCAAATAACACACTCCAGAAAATCCAAGTACAACAAAACAGAATATTAAAATCCGCATTTGGCCTACCGTCATTTACGCCAACAAACTATCTACACCAAATTAGTAATTTACCAACGATAAGAGATAGAATAACAGAACTTTCTCTCAAATATTATCTAAAAGCAGAAAAAAGAAACAAACTAACGGCATCACTACACAAATTATCAAGCGCACCAACAAAATACATTTCACCTTACAACATATTTCTAGAATCACATTCTACTTAACAAAGAATCTAAACAAATATAATCCACGTCACTAACACGAATTCCTTTTTTTTTTCTGACACAGGGCACACGACAGGCAAAACTTTCGACGCCTGTCCTGTGAAAGTGGGTTTTCTCGGGGCACTCCCGTTTCCCCCACATCAAAATCTTCAGGCATTGGATTTATAGATCCCAGCCCAGGCATCTCTTTTACCACACCCTGAATCGTGCCGTTTGAATTGTTTTATTTTGATCTGGATTTGAATAATATTCATGTTTACATCTGCTCAACCTCTCCCTTTCGGGACAGGTCCCGGGCTTCCTTTCCGCTGCTGCCTTTGCCTCCATCCAAGACAACATTTAGAAGAGACATTTTCGACCATAATAGTCAAGAATAATAATAATAATAACCACCACTTAATCTCAATAACAATCCACGAAAGGGGACGAAGAGGAACCACAACATTCCTGAACACCCCGGTTGGGGAGAGAACTCTTCTGATTTCTCTCTCTCCAAACTGAACCCCTGCTACGTTAGTTTAGTTAGTTTAGTTTAGGTTACCACACTCAACACCATACATTCAAACATAGTCTTGGTTAAGTATTTACATGTAAACATCTTTATTGATTACCACACTCAACACTATATATTCCAACACAGTCTTGGTAAAGTATTTACATGTAAACATCTTTATTGATTACCACACTCAACACTGTATATTCCAACACAGTCTTGGTAAAGTATTTACATGTAAACATCTTTATTGATTACCACACTCAACACTGTATATTCCAACACAGTCTTGGTAAAGTATTTACATGTAAACATCTTTATTGATTACCACACTCAACACTGTATATTCCAACACAGTCTTGGTAAAGTATTTACATGTAAACATCTTTATTGATTACCACACTCAACACTGTATATTCCAACACAGTCTTGGTAAAGTATTTACATGTAAACATCTTTATTGATTACCACACTCAACACTGTATATTCCAACACAGTCTTGGTAAAGTATTTACATGTAAACATCTTTATTGATTACCACACTCAACACTGTATATTCCAACACAGTCTTGGTAAAGTATTTACATGTAAACATCTTTATTGATTACCACACTCAACACTGTATATTCCAACACAGTCTTGGTAAAGTATTTACATGTAAACATCTTTATTGATTACCACACTCAACACTGTATATTCCAACACAGTCTTGGTAAAGTATTTACATGTAAACATCTTTATTGATTACCACACTTAACACTGTATATTCCAACACAGTCTTGGTAAAGTATTTACATGTAAACATCTTTATTGATTACCACACTCAACACTGTATATTCCAACACAGTCTTGGTAAAGTATTTACATGTAAACATCTTTATTGATTACCACACTCAACACTGTATATTCCAACACAGTCTTGGTAAAGTATTTACATGTAAACATCTTTATTGATTACCACACTCAACACTGTATATTCCAACACAGTCTTGGTAAAGTATTTACATGTAAACATCTTTATTGATTACCACACTCAACACTGTATATTCCAACACAGTCTTGGTAAAGTATTTACATGTAAACATCTTTATTGATTACCACACTCAACACTGTATATTCCAACACAGTCTTGGTAAAGTATTTACATGTAAACATCTTTATTGATTACCACACTCAACACTGTATATTCCAACACAGTCTTGGTAAAGTATTTACATGTAAACATCTTTATTGATTACTACACTCAACAGTATCTAAAGTGATTTACTGAGATAAGTATTGAGATAGTTCTTCCTCGTTAAGTCATCATGTAAAGTTAAAGAAATACAAAAACATTGTACGTATTTATAATGTGATTGAAATACGTTAGTACAGGATAAAGAAATAAATACTTTTATAGAACAAATGTATATTCAGGTTACAATAGTTGTAATAGTCGACTTTAACTAGTTGTTTGTTTTAGACTTTGCGCAAAGTTACACCAGAGCCGACCCTAAGACTAGAGGGAAGGCAGCTAGTCATCACCACCCACCACCAACTCTTGGGCTACTTTTTTTTAGCAGCCAATAGTGGGACTGACCGTCATATTATAAGACATCCATGTCTGAAAGGGTGAACGTGTATGGTGTAACGGGGATTTGCAGTTTGGGTGTCTGCGGCCCTAACCACTTGGCCATGCTAAGCCTTGGCTCTAACTGAATATAAACTTCTTACACATTTGGTCAGTATAGTGTATATATGATACAAATAACTAGGATTGTTTATTGTTTTTAAAGAATTAATTCATAACAATTGTAACTTCGTATTAATACAGAACCACTGAAAGTCGAACCGCAACAATGAGAAAAGCGTTACCTAGTGAAATCCAACAAAATAATACCTGATGTATTTAAAGGCGGTCCCCGAAAGTGTCCAATTTGAAGGTTAAATAAAACCAAAATTTAAAAATACCAATTATTTGTGATTCTTGATTTTGACGTATGTATGACATATTGTGTTATAGCCTACAGAGCGCATAATTCATCTCGTGATTCATGATATACGCACTTTCTACTGATGTCACGACATTATAAATTTGTTGTTGTTGTTGTTTTGAATTAAGCACAAAGCTACACAATGGGCTATCTGTGCTCTGCCCACCACGGGTATCGAAACCCGGATTTCAGCGTGTAAGTCCGCAAACATACCGCTGAGCCACTGAAGGGCCACTATAAATTACAACGTTAAGCGTCCCTTATGTGACAGGCCCGGCATGGCCAAGTGTGTTAAGGCGTTCGATATGTGATCTGAGGGTTGCGGGTTCGAATCCTGGTCACACCAAACATCCTCGCCCTTTAAGCCGTGGGGGCGTTATAATGTGACGATCAATCCACTATTCGTTGATAAAAGAGTAGCCCAAGAGTTAGCGGTGGGTGGTGATTACTAGTTTCCTGCCCTCTAGTCTTACACTGCTAAATTAGGGACGGCTAGCGCAGATAGCTCTCAAGTAACTTTGCGTGAAATTCAAAATCAAAACAAATAAACCCTTATATGACGTCGTTTGGGTGTCTACTGACTGACTTAAAGAGAATATACTACTGTATAATGGTGTGAGAGGTTAATATAGGTGACCCCGTCCGGGCAGCCGTGGGTTTCATTTTGGGAAAATTATTATTTATAGGGCCAGTGATACAGCGGCATGACTCACTGCGCTAGAAACAAGGCTTCGAAGGCTGAAGAGCACAGATAGCACATTGTGTAGCTTTGTGTTTAATTTCAAACAAACAACCTAATTATTGTTTATTTATATTACCGGAATATTCTTCGTTCCACATCAATAAATCTCAAATTATACCAAGTCTGCTGCCGCTGTGCTATTTATTATCGTCTCTCACGATCTCGGTTGTTTCTATGGTAATAATCATAAAGTTGATGATCAAATCCCTTATCGTCTGCTCTATGGTTCAATATCCTGAATTTATTTCAACTATCTAATTTTATTACACTAAGGAACAATAAAAAGCCACTTATATGCTGGTGGTTGAAATATATATAGAACTTTTTGTGTGTGCTTAATTTAGCCAAGGATAAAGATATGTCCTTTAATTAAATAAATAACTTAATATTATTGCAAGAAATATTTTAAAATTTCAATTTGTGTGTTAGCCACAGGGTTTATGACGTCCAAATAGGCCTAAAAGGTTCTAGGTGAATTTACTCCCATTATTATCATTCCTTTTTAACTTCACTCCGTGAAATAATTTGTTAATGTCAGAAAATATCGTAAAGACGAGATGGAGTTTTTACGAGAAATGACTTGTGACCTGAATCACTTAAAATACTTGTTATCGTGAAAGTACCGATCACCAACCTAGAATGTTCCAGATAACGTAACGAACAATGGTAATTTCGACGAGTATGTGTAAGTGAGATATCAGTTGTAAACCACAGACTGAAGTACAACTGAATGTTATAATGAAGTAGTGTGAATGTAGAATAGTTATTAATAACGTAAGAGTTAGTGCTAACAAGGAACTTTGTTATGAGTCAAAGAAACTACCATTGGTGTATTAGGCCTATAGTAGTTTCAGAGTTTGAGTTAGTTTACTTTATCAACATAGACCCAAAAGTTAAAATTTTGTAAATATGAGAGTAACCTGTTGGTTAAGGAAGAAATAAACAAATGTATTATTTTCACCTTTAGATCGGTGCTTGTAGTGGGCATAAGGAACAGACACGGGGGAGAAACATTCATATATAGATGAGCGTGGGAGAATACTCTTCACGAAGACACGTGTTTTATTCAAATCTTCAGTCTCGTGTTATTGTCAGAGAAAATACAAAGTTAACTTACGCGTGCTGTTCTATGTACCAAGTTAAGGCTTTCTAGCGTATAATGTATGATTCTTTCTGTTGGTCTCGAGAAACTGGGTTATACTAGAACAACGTTCCATCTTTTTTTTCTTTCAGTCCATGCGCACCAGTATCAAGTATCCTTTTTTTTTCTTTTATTTGTAAAGGGTGATATTTTAGACCGTCGACTCTACAAGACAATTAGGTCGCTTTGTTTTGGAATTTCGCACAAAGCTACTCGAGGGCTATCTGTGCTAGCCGTCCCTAATTTTGCAGTGTAAGACTAGAGGGAAGGCAGCTAGTCATCACCACCCACCGCCAACTCTTGGGCTACTCTTTTACCAACGAATAGTGGGATTGACCGTTACATTATACACCCCCACGGCTGGGAGGGCGAGCATGTTTAGCGCGACACGGGCGCGAACCCGCGACCCTCGGATTACGAGTGCACGCCTTAACGCGCTCGGCCATGCCAGGCCTTTGGTCGCTTTGTAATGATACCAATTGGTTATGTAGGCTTTAGGCCTATCTACTACACTACCACTAAAGGTGTGCACGGTACTTGATTGGTAGGGAACAGCGTTGTTTGAATGAAACTTCTCCTGATTGGCCCAACTGAATACGACTTTTTCACTAATCATTTGGATTCTATTCTTATCTAGATCTGTGTAAAGCAGGAACGTATCGACAGTCAACAAAACACAAAGAGTGCCAGAAATGTCCTTCAAACCATTACATGTCCAGTGTTGGTGCTGCCACCTGCATTCCTTGTCCGAACGACTTGGTTACTGATGGACTAGGAGCTACCAAAGAGGAAGAATGCATAGGTTGAATATATGTATAAAGACATTATTATCTGGGTTAATCTTATTTATATAAAGATATTTATATCCGGGTTAATCGTATTTATAAAAAGAGATTGTTATAAGGGTTAACCGTATTTATATAAAGACATTGTTATACGGGTTAACCGTATTAATATAAAAACATTCTTTCCCGTGTCAACCGTATTTATATAAAAACATTCTTTCCCGTGTTAACCGTATTTATATAAAAACATTCTTTCCCGTGTTAACCGTATTTATTTAAAGATATCCAGATCGACCGTTTTCTAAACTTCATTCAGACAACTGATCAGTTTTCAATTTTAATTTTGGTGGCTTTACTTACTGATGCAGACGGTATCAGTATTAATTGTAATTAGTACCTGACCAAATACAGAGTGACAAGACAAAAACAGAGATTAACACTGTGAGCGGAGCCCCGAGTACCTGACCAAATACAAAGTGACAAGACAAAAACAGAGATTAACACTGTGAGCGGAGCCCCGAGTACCTGACCACATACAGAGTGACAAGACAAAAACAGAGATTAACACTGTGAGAGGAGTCCCGAGTACCTGACCAAATACAGAGTGACAAGACAAAAACAGAGATTAACACTGTGAGCGGAGCCCCGAGTACCTGACCAAATACAGAGTGACAAGACAAAAACAGAGATTAACACTGTGAGCGGAGCCCCGAGTACCTGACCAAATACAAAGTGACAAGACAAAAACAGAGATTAACACTGTGAGCGGAGCCCCGAGTACCTGACCACATACAGAGTGACAAGACAAAAACAGAGATTAACACTGTGAGAGGAGCCCCGAGTACCTGACCACATACAGAGTGACAAGACAAAAACAGAGATTAACTCTGTGAGCGGAACCCCGAGTACCTGACCTCATACGAAGTGATAAAACTGTTTTTTCACTGTTTCGTAATACAACCAGTAGTGTGATTAATAGTTACATAAAACCATCACCCACCCAGTAGTGCATTATATTGAGTAGACTAAAAGTAGACACACAGTTATATGTGGGCTTTACCTTCTGAGTAGTACTGAAGACCGTAATTTACATTAGGAAGACACGGAATGTTGATGAAATAAAAGATCACAATGTATTTACCGAATTCGATGGACAGACAGACTTGTGTCAGAAAGTGGGGAAAACAATCTTTAGGAATAAGTGAACCGTAACGGATTTTGATTTGAGATCCGCGAGATACGGCCTGGCATGGCCGAGCGCGTTAAGGCGTGCGCTCGTAATCCGAGGGTCGCGGGTTCGTGCCCGCGTCGCGCTAAATATGCTCGCCCTCCCAGCCGTGGGGGTGTATAATGTGACGGTCAATCCCACTATTCGTTGGTATAAGAGTAGCCCAAGAGTTGGCGGTGGGTGGTGATGACTAGTTGTCTTCCCTCTAGTCTTACACTGCTAAATTAGGGACGGCTAGCACAGATAGCCCTCGAGCAGCTTTGTGCGAAATTCCAAAACAAACAAACAAACAAATCCGCGAGATACATTTACCCATAATTCCATGTCATGTGGCGTTAAATACATTATGAAATCTATACTTTAATTACATTAAATACATTATTTTCATGGGTAATTTTACTTCTGGGCCCCCCTGTTTATCTGTTATCATGTCAAACTTAATGTTATATTTTGTTTCACGATAGCTCTAACTCAGCTACCAGGGGCATATCAAATACTGTTCTCTTTACATACCTGGTTGAACAACTCCCACTCTTTGTTTTCACAAATTAAACATTATTTTAGCTAAACAATAGATATAATATTCCATTAAGTTTCTAGTATTAGTGTTAAATAAACACGTGTATGTTTCATCTCATCATTTCGAAATTGTGTGGTAATAAATTTTAATCAAATAATATTTATAATTTACTTGTCCTAAAAATAAGTTATTTGTCTTCATTCCTCATGTTTTATAGCTCCAATTTTCTGATTAATATCTTGGTCGCAGACGATGTGTTAAGTAGCATGTTTATCTGATCGTGTTTTATTATCTGCAATTCTAGATTACGGAGCTGTAAGTCTTGTGGTAAGCTTACCGTGGCCATGGAAGTTGAACCCAATGAAACTAGTTACAAGATGGTGGACAATCGTTATTCTTGTTTTCTATATTACACTAATAGTATTTGTAACGATGTGAGTCAACCCATAGTATTTTATTCATCACGTAAATAGTTTGAGTGACAATATAAGTTAAAGCTGAAACGTTTTTGCTGCATCACGTAAATATAATTTGAGTGACGATATAAGTTAAACCCGAAACTGTAGTGTTTTGTTCCATTACATAACTAATTTAAGTGACAATATAAGTTAAAGCTGAAACTTTTGTTTTGTTGCATCACGTAAATATAATTTGAGTGACGATACAAGTTAAACCCTAAACTGTAGTGTTTTGTTGCATCACGTAACTAATTTAAGTGACAAGAAAAGTTAAAGCTGAAACTTTTGTTTTGTTGCATCACGTAAATATAATTTGAGTGACGATATAAGTTAAACCCGAAACTGTAGTGTTTTGTTGCATCACGTAACTAATTTAAGTGACAATATAAGTTAAAGCTGAAACTTTTGTTTTGTTGCATCACGTAAATATAATTTGAGTGACGATATAAGTTAAACCCGAAACTGTAGTGTTTTGTTGGATCACGTAACTAATTTAAGTGACAATACAAGTTAAAGCTGAAACTGTGGTGTTTAGTATCATCTAAATAGGTTCAGTAAAAATGTACATTAAACCTGACATTTTTCTGTTTTGTATCGTGACAATGTTGTTGTTGTTTATGTAAGTTAAAACTGAAACCTTTAGTGGATAAAATGTAAATGAAATCTCTAATCTAAAATGATATATTTGTTCCCAAGTATAAATTTATGTAATGACGTTTTTTTAGAATATCCTGGTCTGTTGTGGCACTGACGAAATCGAGCTGTTTTCGATGTTCGAAATTCGTTGGTTTGTTATTGTTTCGTTCAGTGACTGTATAACTGGATCATAGTTAGGTTGAAACTACAAATAACCATAATGACCACCGACCAGTCAGGACTATCTATTCCATTCTTTTCTAGTTATCGTGTATTTTGATTCCTTTTGTAAGTTAGCTTTAAACTGTTGGCTTCAACATCAGGCTTTTCTGGTGCCATGAACTGTTATGTTGAATGAGTTCCTCAGTTTTAGTTTTAACTGTTGTTTTTAACATCAGGCTCTTTTGGTGCCATGAACTGTTATGTTGAATGAGTTCCTCAGTTTTAGTTTTAACTGTTGTTTTTAACATCAGGCTTTTCTGGTGCCATGAACTGTTCCGTTGAATGAGTTCCTCAGTTTTAGTTTTAACTGTTGTTTTTAACATCAGGCTTTTCTGGTGCTATGAATTGTTCCGTTGAATGAGTTCCTCAGTTTTAGTTTTAACTGTTGTTTTTAACATCAGGCTTTTCTGGTGCCATGAATTGTTCCGTTGAATGAGTTCCTCAGTTTTAGTTTTAACTGTTGTTTTCAACATCTGGCTTTTCTGGTGCCATGAATTGTTCCGTTGAATGAGTTCCTCAGTTTTAGTTTTAACTGTTGTTTTTAACATCAGGCTCTTTTGGTGCTATGAACTGTTATATTGAATGAGTTCCTCAGTTTTAGTTTTAACTGTTGTTTTTAACATCAGGCTCTTCTGGTGCCATGAACTGTTATGTTGAATGAGTTCCTCAGTTTTGGTTTTAACTGTTTTTTTAACATCAGGCTCTTCTGGTGCCATGAACTGTTATGTTGAATCAGTTTCTCAGTTTTAGCCGATGATGTAGATATATTTGCCCTTCGCATCTGTTGTTTTGATGTTATACAAACTTATTTACTTACGTATAAATTGAATTGAAATATTTAATTAGAATCACGTATTTGTATTATTGTAACTTATATTTAGTGTTTATTGTTACATAACTATGACTTACACGTTCTTGTAATCGAATCCGTACTTAAGAGTTGTGTACGTTTATCACTCATTCTTACCAGTTTTATATCCGCTGATTTATTGTTCCAAATTACGTTTTCCAGTATTTTTGTTGTTTCTTCCTTTATGTTTTTCTAGAATCACTTATTTTAAACAATTTTAATGTTATTTTCGTTTCATGTTCCATGACGAGCACCCGGTTACAATCTTTAATTTTTAGATCTTGTATTCTCAACAGCATTGATTTTCTAACTCTTATTTAAAAAACCAAAAACAAATTGTAAGTAATAAAACACACATCTCAGTTTCATTCAATAAGTTGTTGTGAATAATTAGAAATATGTAGTTTTAATTTTATGTATCACTGTGGTCTGGGAATGAGGCAAGTTTCATGTTTCTGTATATTTATAGAGTGATGTATCATTGTGGTAAATTTCGTGTATCTCTATATTTATAGGGTGATGTATCATTGTGATAAGTTTCGTGTATCTCTATATTTCTAGAGTGATGTATCATTGTGATAAGTTTCGTGTACCTCTATATTTCTAGGGTGATGTATCATTGTGGTAAGTTTCATGTATTTCTATATTTCTAGGGTGATGTATCATTGTGGTAAGTTTCGTGTATCTCTATGTTTCTAGAGTGATGTATCATTGTGATAAGTTTCGTGTATCTATATTTCTAGGGTGATGTATCATTGTGGTAAGTTTCGTGTATTTCTATATTTCTAGAGTGATGTATCATTGTGGTAGTTTCGTGTACCTCTATATTTATAGGGTGGTGTATCATTGTGGTAAGTTTCGTGTATCACTATATTTCTAGGGTGATGTATCATTGTGGTAAGTTTCGTGTATTTCTATATTTCTAGAGTGATGTATCATTGTGGTAGTTTCGTGTACCTCTATATTTATAGGGTGGTGTATCATTGTGGTAAGTTTCGTGTATCACTATATTTATAGGGTGGTGTATCATTGTGGTACGTTTAGTGTATTTTTATATTTCTAGAGTGATGTATCATTGTGGTAAATTTCGTGTATCTCTACATTTATAGGGTGGTGTATCATTGTGGTAAGTTTCGTGTATCACTATATTTATAGGGTGATGTATCATTGTGGTAAGTTTCGTGTATTTTTATATTTCTAGAGTGATGTATCATTGTGGTAAGTTTCGTGTATTTTTATATTTCTAGAGTGATGTATCATTGTGGTAAGTTTCGTGTATCTCTATATTTATAGGGTGGTGTATCATTGTGGTAAGTTTCGTGTATCTCTATATTTCTAGGGTGATCTATCATTGTGATTTAAAATGGTCGCAAGTTTCATCGAAGGAAACCTGTGTAAAAGAAGTTGATTTTGAAGATGAAAACGAGGTAAGTGAATACTGCGCAACCTTGCGTTAGTTTGTGTTGGATGTTGTTAAGAGACATCCACTGATTTGTTATAATGAGGAACAAAGGTAAAAACACACGTGTTGACTGTTTTGTTTGTGTTCACATCCATCCAGAAAAGACTATAAGCTTAAATCACTCCTAATTTTAAAATTATAACCCATACAGATCGTCATTATATGGATTTAACTGTCACTCTTATAACACATCCATATCCCTATAACATTGAAGCAATAACTAATCCTTGGTTGTCTATTACACTAACGATGTCAGTTAAATCCATATAATGACGATCTGTATGGGTTATAATTTTAAAATTAGGAGTGATTTAAGCTTATAGTCTTTTCTGGATGGATGTGAACACAAACAAAACAGTCAACACGTGTGTTTTTACCTTTGTTCCTCATTTGTGAACCTGACGATGACCGAAGAAGGTCGAAACGTTGTTCGCTCTTCTAGTTAAAATATTTTCTGAACCCAAACGAGCCGTTTTTTGCATATAAAATTCATAACTAGTTTTATATGGTACTCTGAATTCTTTGTTCAGGTGTTAATATAACTAGATTTATATGATACTCTGGATGCTTTGTTCAGGTGTTAATATCATAACTAGTAATATATGAGACTCTGGGTACTTTGTTCAGGTGTTAATATCATAACAAGTAATATACCAGACTCTGAATTCTTAGTTCAGGTATTAATGTCATAACTAGTAATATATGAGACTGGATTCTTTCTTCAGGTATTAATATCATAACTAGTAATATATGAGACTCTGGATTCTTTGTTCAGGTGTTAATATCATAACTAGTAATATATGAGACTAGATTCTTTGTTTGGGAATAAATATCCTTACTTGTTTTATATGGTACTCTGAATTCTTTCTTCAGGTGTTAATATCACAACTGGTTTTATATGATACTCTGGATTTTTTTTCAGGTGTTAATATCATAATTACTAATATATGAGACTGGATTTTTTTGTTCAGGTATTAATATCATAACTAGTAATATATGGTACTCTGGATTCTTTGTTCAGGTATTAATATCATAACTAGTTTCATATGGTACTCTGGATTTTTTGTTCAGGTGTTAATGTCATAACGAATAATATATGGTTCTCTGGATTTTTTGTTCAGGTATTAATATCATAAGTAGTTTTATATAGTACTCTGCATTCTTTGTTCTGGTGTTAATATCATAATTAGTTTGATATGATACTCTGGATGTTTTGTTCAGGTATTAATGTCAAAACTAGTAATATATGAAACTCTGGATTTTTTGTTTAGGTGTTAATATCATAACTAGTAATATATGAGACTCTGGATTCTTTGTTCAGGTATTAGTATCATAACTAGTAATATATATGACTGGATTTTTTGTTCAGGTATTAATATCATAACTATATATGAGACTCTGGATTCTTTGTTCAGGTATTAATATCATAACCAGTAATATATGAGACTCTGGATTCTTTGTTCTGGTGTTAATGTCATAACTATTAATACATGAGACTCTGGATTCTTTGTTCAGGTATTAATATCATAACTAGTTTTATATGGTATTCTGGATTCTTTGTTCAGGTGTTAATATCATAACTAGTAATATATTAGACTGGATTCTTTTTTGAGGTGTTAATATCTCAACCAGTAATATATGAGACTCTGGATTCTTTGTTCAGGTATTAATATCATAGCTAGTAATATATGAGTCTCTGGTTTCTTTGTTCAAATGTTAATATCATAACTAGTTTTATATGAGACTCTGGATTCTTTGTTCAGTTGTTAGTATCATAACTAGTAATATATGAGACTCTGAATTCTTTATTCAGGTATTACTATCATAACTAGTAATATATTAGACTCTTGATTCTTTGTTCAGGTGTTAATATCATAACAAGTAATATATGAGACTCTAGATTCTTTGTTCTATTATTAATATCATAACTTGTTTTATGTGATATTCTGGATTCTATGTTCAGGTGTAAATATCATAACCAGTAATATATGAGACTCTTGATTCTTTGTTCAGGTATTAATATTATAACTAGTTTTATATGGTACTTTGGATTCTTTGTTCAGGTGTTAATGTCATCACTAGTAATATATGAGACTCTGGATTCTTATTTGAGATGTTAATATCACTAGTAGTTTTATATGGTACTCTGGATTCTTTGTTTAGGTGTTAATATCATAACAAGTAATATGTGAGAGTCTGGAATCTTTATCCAGGTGTTAATATCATAATTAGTAATATATAAGACTGGATTATTTGTTCAGGTGTTAATATCATAACCAGTAATATATGAGACTTTGGATTCTTTGTTCAGGTGTTAATATCATAAATAGTAATATATGAGAGTCTGGATTCTTTGTTCGGGTATTAATGTCATAACTAGTAATATATGAGACTCTGCATTCTTTGTTCAGGTATTAACATCATAACTAGTTTTATATGGTATTTTGGATTCTTTGTTCAGGTGTTAGTATCATAACTAGTAATATTTGAGACTGGATTTTTGTTCAGGTGTTAATATCATAGCTAGTTTTTTATGAGACTCTGGATTCTTTGTTCAGGTTTTAATATCATTACTAGTAATAAATGAGACTCTGGATTCTTTGTTCAGGTATTAATGTCATAACTAGTAATATATAAGACTTTGGATTCTTATCTCAGGTGTTAATATCATAAGTAGTTTTATATGGTACTCTGGATTCTTTGTTCAGGTGTTAATATCATAACTAGTAATATATGAGATTCTGGATTCTTTGTTCAGGTGTTAATATCATAACTAGGGATATATGAGACTCTGGATTCTTTGTTCAGGTGTTAATATTATAACTAGTAATATATTAGACTTTGGATTATTTGACAATAATTAATTTTTTGACACTCAGAAATCTACACGAAGCACATTCTACATCCAAAGGATATCTGATGAGTCAGACGATGAGTAATTCTCCACAGTATCAGAAATAAATGTGATATTACCTTCTCATGTCTGATATTCAACTTCTTTGGGGCTACCATAGTATTTCTAGATGGCTGTCAGCACAAAATTCCATAGAGACGTACAAAATTCAGTTTTTGTTTCAGTTATAATTATGACAGATTTCGTATTGTTTACAGCAAGCCATTTTAAATAAAATATGAATTGTATGTTCAGATGTATTGTTTAATTTTTGAATAAAAATTGTTTGCTTGTTTATATTTTATTACAATATAATTAAAAACAAATGATTGTTGGAAACTGCGTTTGTCACTGGAAAAGAATATAGTGAGCAGACGATCTACTAGTAGACAATAAATAATGTGAGATGAGCGGGAAAAGTAGACAGAGAGACAAATATAGAACAGACGAGAAACGAAAGTAAAGTTACGACAAAGAAGAAAGAAGGCCTAACGGTTGGTATATTAGAATAAGATTAAAGGTGTTAAAACAGATATGAAGTATAGGTTATTTCATGAGAGATATTAATAAAAAAAACTAATTCCATTAAATACTAACACAAATTATGGTAACACATACAAATACTAACACAAATTATGGTAACACATACAAATACTAACACAAATTATGGTAACACACACAAATACTAACACAGATAATGGTAACACATGCAAATACCAGCACAAATTATGGTAATAGATACAAATATCAGCACACATTATTATAACACATACAAATACTAACACATATTATGGTTAAGTGGTACAAATACTGACACAAATTATGGTGACACATACAAATACTAACACAAATTATGGTAAGTGATACAAATACTGACACAAATTATGGTAAAACATACAAATACCAGCACAAATTATGGTAACAGATACAAATATTGACACAAATTATGGTAACAGATGCAAATACTGACACAAATTATGGTAACAGATACAAATACTGACACAAATTATGGTAACAAATACCAGCACAAATAATGAGCTAATACATTGTATGGTAAGGATAGTGCAGTGTCAAGTATCCTACAGTGAATGGTCAGGTTCTGGTTAGTATATTGTGTAAATTTATAATCAAAGTTTAGGAACTAATTATGGTACATGAGCACGTTAAATGTTAGTGTAACAACCATGTTTGTAGATTAACAGTGTGTCTGATGATAAAGTTTATTTAGCTAACCTTATCGAACTATGAGATGGTTGTACTTACCTTTGTTTATGATAAAGTGTCTTTATCCCAATTGTTAAAGTCAATCATTTCTCTCTCCTTGACAAAATTATCTTTATAGCATTTACCGGTATCCAATATTTTGTTATGCTTTAATATATATTTCAATTTTAGTTTATTAGACAGTTCTAAATGTCTGTTATTTTCAGCCACTAATATGTCTTTCAGTTCTTTAAACATCATTTTAAAGAGTAAATGTGAGTAATTTTTTTCCAAACAAATAAATCTTTCTAAGTAAAATGTCGTAGCTGCCTTCCCTCTAGTCTTACACTGCTAAATTAGGGACGGCTAGCACAGATAGCCCTCGAGTAGCTTTGTGCGAAATTTTAAAACAAACAAACTCACACTCTCCTTGTCGCTACCACGAGATTTGAAATGGCGGCCCGCATGTAACACGGGAAGACGAAATTTTAAAATAAAAAGGTTTATTTTTATTGTAATCGTTATATTATTAATAAATCTTAATCAAAATTGTGTTGTATATTTGATTTATTAAAAAGAGGAAAAGCGAATCATCACAATGCATTAGTCGTTTGTGTCAAAACGGCACTTGACAATTGTATCTGAATAGTCTATACATTAATATTATAATGATCACGCAATGGCCCGGATGAGACTCCTCGGGGGAGGTGTTGGCGACTTCAGCTTTTCAGTCACAAAGATTTAAGCCGCGGTTAAGCAGGTTGACCCCCCAAATACCGCGGCTTAACGGCGCTCCACTGTATTTTATTGGCAAGTGCATTGTACTTAGTACGTTGTTATTGATGTATTCACGCTACCAATTTTCATCGAACGTTGCATTACAAAGTCGTAATGTGACGTAAGTCACGTGGTAACATAAGATCTGTATGGAGGAAATTTAAGAAAAAATAACATAATTAAAATAATTATTGTTTAGAAGGTAATGTTGTATTATAAACAAAATACACATTTATTAGATTTTTTACCAAAGTACGTGTTGTTGGTTAAAACTATTTCTCAAGTTTCTATTATTAAAAATAATAATATATGAACTGTGTTTCCCGGTAAGACCCAAATTGTAATTTTTTTGACAAATGTCTTTCTCTGTGGTTCTGTTCTTTATGCACGGCCACGTTCTGTTAAAACTACAAAATTCAAACTTCATTACTGATGTTATTTTAGGAGAAATAGTACGAGTCTCAAAGTGATCTATATAGCAATTTTGAGCAAACAGAACGACCAACTATATCAAATTGAAAAGGTCGGATTTTTCTATCAATGTGTGACCAAGATAGTATTACATTTTTTCTCTGGAAGAATCATTCTATGCAAGATAAATTACATGTTAAACTAATTAAAATCTACGTCCAGCCTTTATTTGCGTCTCTGCTTTCCCTCTTTGTGTTCTTCTACGCTTACGTGGTTAATCGCTAACTTCCTTTATCTTTAAAAGGTTGGTTTAACATGCGCACACACTTGTTCAGTTAAATAGTCTTCTTTCAGCGATATATTTTTCTTAGTTTGCGTGTACTCGCAAGAATCAGCTATACAATGACTTTACAAAAACGTTTAATATTGATAAAAATTTTATTTAAGTTGTTTTTCAACAAGAGAATAAATCAGTTGTTCATTAAATGGGTTTACATCAATCATGAAGCATCTAAACAAATAACTAAATCAGATAAAGCCATTTTTAAACTAACGCTGGTTCTCTGCTTGTATAAAATAAATAAAACATAGATACTCTTTATACCTTTATGTTCTGTTTATTTATTTGTTGTGTTGAATTTTGCGTAAAACCGTATAAGGTCTATTCGCTCCAGTCCTTAATTTTGATGTATTGTATTACAAGGAGAGTAGCTAATCCCCACAGTCAACTTTTGGACTACTCTTTTCAGACTGAACAATGGGATTCTTTGTTCAGGTGTTAATATCATAACTAGTAATAAATGAGACTGGATTCTTTGTTCAGATATTAATATCGTAACTAGTAATATATGAGACATTCTTTGTTTAGGTATTAATATCATAACTAGTAACAATGCGATTTGACTGTCACCCTTACAACGCATCACAGCTTTGAAGTGCGGAGCGAACCATGGAACCTCAGATCTATAGTCACACACTCCAGTTCATAATGTTTGGAAGAAAGCAATAAGTCACCAGATATTCTCGGCTGGCTAGAATAAACTAGTCAAGGTATTACTATTTTTAGCCCAGCATGGCAG
The DNA here is from genome assembly GCA_011833715.1 of Carcinoscorpius rotundicauda. Lineage (NCBI taxonomy): Eukaryota > Metazoa > Arthropoda > Merostomata > Xiphosura > Limulidae > Carcinoscorpius > Carcinoscorpius rotundicauda. The sequence goes on along the minus strand of CM022396.1, from coordinate 100,996,200 downwards.
GGTGGTTAAGGGCACCTGACTAGTAATCCGAGGGTCGCAGGTTCGAATCTCTGTCGTACCAAACATGCTCGCCCTTTCAGCCGTGAGGACGATATAATATGATGGTCAATTTCACTATTCGTCAATAAAAGAGTAGCCCAACAGTTGGCGGTGGGTAGTGATGACTGCCTGCCTTCCCTTTAGTCTTACACTGCTAAATTAGGGACGGCTAGTGCTGATAGCGCTCGTGTATCTTTGCGCGAAATTTAAAACAAATTACTATTTCTTTTGATTTATAAATACATATTAAAATTTAATAAAGTTGAAAACTATTAGTAATTTAATTTTCGTATCATTGTAGAATTCATAATAATGTAAATAGTATGACGAGTTAGTTTAATATTGCCTTGTTCTATTTCCTTAATGTGGTAGAAAAACTTTTGGTATGAGCGTATTTTATAAACTGGCGACATATGATTACAGTTAATTATAACTGTGATAAGACATCAGTTTAGGCCAATTACATTTTTAAAACTGTTTTTTGAAGAACGAAACTTAATAAATAACTTCATGTTTAACAATGCATAGAAGACCTAATACTACTTTGTTATGACAACTATAATTACTAACCATAAACTAGAATATAAACAACTACACACGTGGTTACCAGGGAAACTAGAATTGATTTATTGCTCGTATTATTTGACAGAGAAAAGAAACATAAGTCTATTTTTAACAATACGCGTTTTATCTTTATGTTACCGTAGCAACAATCGAGTAACAAAGTCATTTAAAAAAATAACTGCTTTGCAAGCCTAGATCGTATAAGGGAGTAAAATTCTACATATATATGTTTGTTTTGAATTAAGCACAAAGCTACACAATGGGCTATCTGTGCTCTGCCCACCACGGGTATCGAAACTCGGATTGTAGCGTGTAAGTCCGCAGACATACCGCTGAGCCACTAGTGGGGCTACATATATGTATCTTAAATGCTAGTGTTAATGAAAGGTATTTTGAAATGTCGGTGCGATTGTTATTTCGTCTTAAAAGAGACTTTTACATCGGTTCTTTGGATAATACATTTATTAAGATTTACACTGCAAGATTACAAAACAGTTTTCTTTCTATTTTTACTTCATTATTTCGACAATAGAACTACAAAAAAGAAATATATTTACTTTTAATATAATATTTATGTTTTTAGGTATTTACTGGATATCATAATTAATGTAGCATAACCATTGGAAACTGAAATGAAACTGGATTTTATTTTAGTATAAATAAATAAATAGTACATTAATACATCTAGATGTCACTAGAATATCGATATTTGCATAATACCACTTAATTGACAGAAACCAAAAACGTATTTCATAACTTTTTAAGACAGGACTATTGCCGAAATATTAACCTGTCCAACGATGGGTAAAATGTATTACGTCTGATGAGTGAAAGAAAACAAGAATATATGAAATATCACTCATACTCTTATGTTACGTATTTTTTATGTTTTTCGTAGACTAAACGCAACAGAAAAACACAGATAACAGCTTGTATAATTTATTACACTAAACTATTAACAGATATAACATAAATTATATAATAACAATGACAGATATTAAATTTAAACCTTCAAAATTAATTACAATACAAAATTGTACTGGCCCGTATCTAATATAATGATCTAAAATGAAAGTCTCAAATTCCAGTCTAGGGTGTGAATTTGGTCCCACGAAGAAATTCCGAAGTTTAAATGAAGAAGTTCAGAAACAATTCACAGTTCAGTAAATTTGACGAAGTTCTTTTCACGATGCCTCCGATGAACATCACAAACTTGCCGACTCTCAGCACAACCAGTAATTCAGATGAATCGTAGAGATTGACGAAACAAAATCACAGCTTTCGCAGATCCAACTTCAGCCACAAATCACAGCAAACACTTGAACCTTCTCAAACGAATGACTGACTCTCTTCTTTTGAATGAAACTAATGTCTGACTCTCCTCTCTTCCTCGCATCTTCGTCTGTTTATATATTGTAGGCCTAGACTCCTCGAAACACCGTGAAACTTCTACAGATCTCCAGAGCAATCCGCGCATGTCCGTTCTTGTACGAGACTAAACGTCTAGACACGAGGTCTCCAGCATTTCATTTAAATACATATGATTGTCTACCTAATTCTAGAAAATTCTAAATGTTATTTTAAATGAAAAACAACGTATTTTATTAGTTTAAACTTTGAAACGATAATATAAATATGGAAATAGAAATAATAGAAATGAAAATTTAAACACAACACGACATGCTGTCGCTCACAAAACATTTACACGACATTTGCATAACATCTTACCATATCGAGCGCCGACAAGGCCTTTGCCCAACATGCTGTTATATTACGAAACAAATTTAGCAAATGTTCTACGAGAATTACTAATATTAATTGAATCCACTTTTAGAGTAAGGGTTAAAAACACAGTACTATTCATTTAGAGAAAGGGTTAATATCACAGTATTATTTATTTAGAGTAAGTGTTTATAACACAGTATTATTTATTTAGAGTAAGTGTTAATAACACAGTCTTATTTATTTCGAGTGAGGGTTAATAACACAGTATTATTTATTTAGAGTAAGGGTTAACAACACAGTATTAATCATTTAGAGTAGTCCAAGAGTTTGTGGTGGGTGGTAATGACTAGCTGCCTTTCCTCTAGTCTTACACTGCTAAATAAGGGACGGCTAGCGTAGATAGCCCTCGTGTAGCTTTGGGCGAAATTTAACAACAAAGTTCAACACTTGTAAAATAACATAATTAATAAAATCAAGTAAATACAATGTCTTATCGAATCATTTTGTATGTACAAACAAAGCCAAGTTAGGATAAATGGGTTAGCCATGACAATAAGTTGTATAAAAGTGAACCAAGCCATACAAAGACTGAGTTGAGTCAATATAGCCACGTCCGGACATACTCTGTTTCACGACTGTGGATTTTAAAAATAACCCTGCAGCATCAGCAAATTGACAACAGCTATGTATATAACAGAATGAATAGAGGTTTTCAGCTGTATGACGTATGCGACTGTTGAAAGTGAAGTACAACCACAAGTCTTACTTTGGTGAACCAATATTCTGATGTTTTCTTAAATGGAGGGTTTATATTATATCCATCACTTACTGTCACTCGGGATAGTTAGACTGCTTTCGTTACTGAATTTTACTTTTCTGGTTTCTCATGTATCACAGGAAGGCCTTAGCAACGCTATCATAAATAAGCCTGGTAGCGACATTTATGTTTGGACTAATAAAGTATATTAGTATATAGCAACTTTAAGAACATACAAACTTGAATAAAGGACCTCAAAGGATCTTTTTTTAAGGTATCCTATGATACGTATGTTGTGCCATCAGCATTATTGTTTGAGCATCAAGAACTTCTTAGTAGACACCTAGTGGGTTGACGAAGTACTATTATTACACTGCTGTAGTCCTGAACGTTATTTATATAAGCTTACAGATCTGTCTATATATTTTAATGAAAGTGTGTCTAATTCTAACACATGTTGTAGGTTTTTGTCACATTCATCACTAAGAGGTTTAGGAATGACTCTGGAAAAATGAGAATCTACAAACTCAGAGGTCTCAGATATCCCTTCTTTGTGATTTGTCAGTGTACCGACAATCTGAAAACACCGTGAGTGGACTTATGTCACAAAGAACCATTGCAAAGTTGATAAAAAGGTCACTGTCAGGTCAAAGAGAGACGTCAGTGGGAGTACTGATACTATTGAAAACTCTATAAAATTATCTGACCTAGATCGTGACCTTTCAGAACGACTCGCCTCGTCTCTGTCACTATGCAGAATGAAGAACACTCTTTCACGTAACTTTTAAGTGTGAACTTTACAGCATCTGGGTTCTAAAAGAAGCTGATCCACTTTCAAGGGGAATGCTGCATCAGAGTGTATGAGGATGGTTCTAAAAGAAGCTGACCCACTTTCAAGTGGAATGCAGCATCAGAGTGTATAAGGATGGTTCTAAAAGAAGCTGTTCCACTTTCAAGTGAAATGCAGCATTTGAGTGTATGAGGATGGTTCTAAAAGAAGCTGATCCACCTTCAGGTAGAATGCAGCATCAGAATGTATGAGGATGGTTCTAAAAGAAGCTGATCCACTTTCAAGTGAAATGCAGCATCAGAGTGTATAAGGATGGTTCTAAAAGAAGCTGATCCACTTTCAAGTGAAATGCAGCATTTGAGTGTATGAGGAGAATGAAGAACACTCTTTCACGTAACTTTTAAGTAGGAACTTTACAGCATCTGGGTTCTAAAAGAAGCTGATCCACCTTCAAGTAGAATGCTGCATCAGAGTGTATGAAGGTGGCTCTAAAAGACGCTGATTCACTTTCAAGTGGAGTGCACCATCAGAGTGTATGAGGATGGTTCTAAAAGAAGCTGATTCACTTTCAAGTGGAATGCAGCATCAGAGTGTATGAGGGTGGTTCTAAGAGAAGCTGATCTACTTTCAAGTGAAATGCAGCATCACAGTTTATGAGGATTTTCCTAAAAGAGGCTGATCCATTTTCAAATGAAAAGCAGCATCAAAGTGTATGAGGGTGGTTCTAAAAAAAGCTGATCCACTTTCAAGTGAAATGGTTCTAAAAGACGCTGATTTACTTTCAAGTGAAATGCAGCATCAGAGTGTATGAGGATGATTCTAAAAAAAGCTGATTCACTTTCAAGTGAAATGCAGCATCAGAGTGTATAAGGATGGTTCTAAAAGAAGCTGATCCACTTTCAAGTGAAATGCAGCATCAGAGTGTATGATGATGGTTTTAAAAGAAGCTGATTCACTTTCAAGTGGAATGCAGCATTTGAGTGTATGAGGAGAATGAAGAACACTCTTTCACGTAACTTTTAAGTAGGAACTTTACAACATCTTGGTTCTAAAAGAAGCTGATCCACTTTCAAGGGGAATGCAGCGTCAGAGTGTATGAGGATGGTTCTAAAAGAAGCTAATCCACCTTCAGGTAGAATGCAGCATCAGAATGTATCAGGATGGTTCTAAAAGAAGCTGATCCACTTTCAAGTGGAATGCAGCGTCAGAGTGTATGAGGATGGTTCTAAAAGAAGCTGATCCACCTTCAGGTAGAATGCAGCATCAGAATGTATGAGAATGGTTCTAAAAGAAGCTGATCCACTTTCAAGTGAAATGCCGCATTTGAGTGTACGAGGATCGTTATAAAAGAAGCTGATCCACCTTTAATTAGAATGCAGCATCAGAGTATATCAAAATGGTTCTAAAAGAAGCTGATCCACCTTCAAGTACAATGCAGCATCAGAGTGTATGAAAATGGTTCTAAAAGAAGCTGATCCACATTCAAGTGGAATGCAGCATCAGAGTGTATGAAGGTGGTTCTAAAAGACGCTGATTCACTTTCAAGTGGAATGCAACATCAGAGTGTATGAGGATGGTTCTAAAAGAAGTTGATCCACTTTCAAGTGAAATGCAGCATCAGAGTGTATGATGATGGTTCTAAAGGAAGCTGATCTACTTTCAAGTGAAATGCAGCATCACAGTTTATGAGAATGGTTCTAAAAGAGGCTGATCCATTTTCAAATGAAAAGCAGCATCAAAGTGTATGAGGGTGGTTCTAAAAAAAGCTGATCCACTTTCAAGTGAAATGGTTCTAAAAGACGCTGATTTACTTTCAAGTGAAATGCAGCATCAGAGTGTATGAGGATGATTCTAAAAAAAGCTGATTCAATTTCAAGTGAAATGCAGCATCAGAGTGTATAAGGATGGTTCTAAAAGAAGCTGATCCACTTTCAAGTGAAATGCAACATCAGAGTGTATGAGGATGGTTTTAAAAGAAGCTGATCCACTTTTAAGTGAAATGCAGCATCAGAGTGTATGAGGATGGTTCTAAAAGAAGTTGATCCACTTTCAAGTGAAATGCAGCATCAGAGTGTATGATGATGGTTCTAAAAGAAGCTGATTCACTTTCAAGTGGAATGCAGCATCAGAATGTATGAGGGTGGTTCTAAGAGAAGCTGATCTACTTTCAAGTAAAATGAAGCATCAGAGTTTATGAGGATGTTCTAAAAGAAGCTGATCCACTTTCAAGTGAAATGCAGCATTTGAGTGTATGAGGAGAATGAAGAACACTCTTTCACGTAACTTTTAAGAAGGAACTTTACAACATCTTGGTTCTAAAAGAAGCTGATCCACTTTCAAGTGGAATGCAGCATCGGAGTGTATGAGGGTGGTTCTAAAAGAAGTTGACCCACTTTCAAGTGGAATGCAGCATCAGAGTGTATGAGGATAGTTTTAATGGACGCTGATTTAGTTTTACATTATTTTCAAGTGGTATACTTTTAAGTATCAGCGCGTTTGGACGGTTCTAACGGAACTGGATCCAGTTTCACGTGAAATTCAAGTGATAAACTCTATAGTATTTGGATGTGTCATGCCACGAAGGTTCTATGGAAAGTGTATCTAGTTTCATTCAAGTTTCAAGTGATATACTTTGTAGCATCAGGGTGTGCGAGAACAGTTTTAAGGGAAGCTGATCCGGTGTCAAGTAAGTTTTAAGTGGAATACTTTACAGCATCACGGTGTATGGGGATAGTTCTAACGGAAGTTGATCCAAATTCACGTAAGTTTTATGTGGTATGCTTTACCGCCTCTGAGTGTTTCAAATAGTTCGAACAGAAATTCATCCAGTTTCACGTCAGTTGTAAGAGGAAGAGTTTTTTGGATCTGACTTTTTAATGACGGTTCCGAGAGTGAAATGGATACAATTTCAAGTAAGTTTCAAGTGGTATAATTTACAGCATCTGGGTGTGTCAAGATGATTTTAATGGAATATAATCCAGTTTCATGTACGTTTAAGTGTTATCCTTTATTGCATCTGAATGTGTGAGGATGGTTCTAACAGAAATTGATCCAGTTTTATGTGGTATACTTTACAGCATCTGGATGTGTGAGGATGGTTCTAACAGAAGTGGATCCAGTTTTATGTAAGTTTTATGTGATATACTTTACACCATCTTGGTGTGTGCGGATGGTTCTAACGGAAGTTAATCCAGTTTCACATAAGTTTTATTTGGTATACTTAACAGCATCTGGGTGTGTGAGGAGGGTTCTACCAGAATATTGTCCAGTTTCATGTAAGTTTGAAGTGGTACACTTTTATAGGATCTGGGTGCACGAGGATGGTTCTTATGAACGAATGTCCAGTTTCACGAAAGTTTAAACTGTCAGTACAAATGTTATGTTTACAAACGATTTTTTCTATAGTTCACATTCCTTCAGTTTACTCAGGTCTGCTTCCTCTTGGTCATTAGACTGTAATACCAAAGTTATCGTTGACATTTACAAGAAATGTGACTGGCGTGAGAAAAGTATTCATACTAAAGATATCTGTGATATAATGACGTCATCTGACAAGCTGATGACGTACACGTAAGGAATTGAATACTATCCATCGCATAACTGTATACTGATGTCACCTGGAATCCATATCTATTACGCTTTTTCAGTATCCCTGTACACTGTATCTCGTATTTACTCTCCTCTACCTGAACTGTTGCTAAATAGGATAAAATGAATAGCTCTGAGATAATACTATATAAATGGCATTCTCTATAGGTTAGCCAGCCATGGCCACTTGCTTAGGATGCTTTATTCGTAATGTGAGAGTCGCGACTTCTAAATCTCTTCCCACTAAACATGTTCGCCCTTCCAGCGTTATAATCATAAATTTATTCTCACTATTCGTTGGTAAAAGGGTAGCTCAAGAGTTGGCGGTGGTTGGTGGTGACTAACTGCCTTCCCTGTAGTCTTTCGCTGCTAAATTAAGGACGGATAGCACAGATATTCCTCACAGATGACACAGATGTTTGAGCGAAATTAAAAGAAGGAACAGTAACAAGCTCATGACCTGAGCACTTTGAACTCCTCCTGAGCACGTGTGTCTGAGTCTGGTAGTTTATAATGCTTCGGTAGTTTTTGTACTTAGTTATAAAGATATTATTGTTACTTCTAATTACACATTTTTTCATTAACTATAATCAATTTCACAGTTAGATATACGCGTCTTTCGTCTCATATTATTACAGACCCGGCATAGCCAGGTGGGTTAAGACGTTCGACTCGTAATATGAGGATCGCGGGTTTGAACCCCGGTCGCACCAAACATGCTCGTCCTTTCAGCCATGGGAGTATTATAATGTGACGGTCAATCCCACTATTCGTTGGTAAAAGAGTAGCCCAAGAGTTGGCGGTGGGTAGTGATGACTAGCTGCCTTCCTTCTAATCTTACACTGCTCAATTAGGGACGGCTTGCGCAGATAGCCCTCGAGTAGCTTTGCGCGAAATTCAAACAAACAAACTTGCATTATTGGATGGCCCCTAAAAATTAAACATCTAACACGAATGCTTCTAATTTACCAGAGTTCACGACTATGTCTATGACTTTAGTTTTTCTGACGAGACATTTATTTCAATATTCAGACGGAAATGACCATGATTAAGAATACGATTCTAGGAATCCGAGGATTTGTTGTTAGCATCTCGTCACCGGAATATTGTTTTCAGAATCTTATCACCGTAATATTATTATTAGCATTTCGTCACCGGAATACTGTTGTTGGCATCTCGTCATCATAATATTGCTGTTGTTAGCATCTCGTCACCGGAATGCTGCTGTTAGCAACTCGTCGCAGGAATATTGGGATTGACCTTCACATTATAACGCCTCCACGACTAAAAGGGCGAGTATGTTTGGTGTGACGGGGATTCGAACCCGCGAACCTTAGATTACGAGTCGAACGCCTTAACCTACCTGGCCATGCCGGGCTTTTACTAGTGTTAAAAGTAACATATTCTATTTTGTAAGATAAATGAACACTAGCTCTTACTTGAGTTTTTGAGCATTTAATTACAGACTTCCCGGTAACTGCATTGAATAATTAATATGTTAAATGTATAATAACATGTTCTATCGAACACTAAATTTCTTGTTTTTGGATTGTAAAACAGGAGTATTAGTGAACATTAAAGTAGTTGTTCTTGTTTAATTCAGGTAGTTTAAAGGAACGTCAGTCATGCTCGAAGTGTTTCTTTCCTTCAAGTTCTTCAGCGATGGGGTAGAGAAGAAACTGTATTGTTGCTGTTTTGAATTAAGCACAAAGCTACACAATGGGCTATCTGTGCTCTGCCCATCACGGGTATCGAAACCCGGATTTTAGCGTGTAAGTCCGCAGAGAAGAAACTACTTTTTAATGTTGTAGAACGTTATTCACCTTCCTTCCTACCTTGTTGTCCTGATTAATATCATATGTATACAAGTTTTATTATGGATCGAAGCAATTATAACAACATAATTACATTTATTTATTTACTTTTAGTTTTGCTGTAATTCAAATTGGTTTCTCATCTTTTAAATATCACGTTCTGACGAGACCGCGTGCTAAAAATGAATTGAATTTATCAATAGCAGTGTCTCAAAACTACACGTGCCTCGAACGTGACAGAATGCATGCCGGTTCAGAAATCCTGCACGATTAACAGATTAATGGAAGTAAAAATGTTATGGAGACATACATTCAAAAAATTAAAGTAATATTTTCTCATCTTTTGTATTCAGAAAAAATATTTCTCTTGACATGTGGTTTAATAAAAAATCATGAAATGGCGTATAGAACATGGAAAATTTCTCAGTTAATTGTCCGTGTACCTGGTGTTGGGGCGATTAACTTGCAATATGAGAGTCGCGAGTTCGAATCCCCTTCACACCGAACTCATCCGCTCTCTCAGCCATGAGACGTTAAAATATGACGATCAATCCCATTATTTGTTGGCTAGAAAGTAGACAAAGAGTTGACGGTGGATAATGTTTACTTGTTGCCTTAGTTTTAATCTGTTACTGCTAAATTACGGACGGCTAGTGCGAATAGCTTTTGTGTAGCTTTGCGCGAAATTCAAAACAAAACAAACTAGTGTTTAGCAAAAGGCCTCGTCAGCACTGGACATGGCAGATGTGATTGACACGTCTTAACGTGTTCTTTGTGTAGCTTTGCGCGAAATTCAAAACAAAACAAACTAGTGTTTAGCAAAAGGCCTCGTCAGCACTGGATATGGCAGATGTGATTGACACGTCTTAACGTGTTCTTTGTGTAGCTTTGCGCGAAATTCAAAACAAAACAAACTAGTGTTTAGCAAAAGGCCTCGTCAGCACTTGATATGGCAGATGTGATTGACACGTCTTAACGTGTTCTTTGTGTAGCTTTGCGCGAAATTCAAAACAAAACAAACTAGTGTTTAGCAAAAGGCCTCGTCAGCACTGGACATGGCAGATGTGATTGACACGTCTTAACGTGTTCTTGGGTTTCATTCGTGGGTGTTTGGGATTACAGATGTAATTGATGATGTGGTTACATCACGACCGATCTATTAGTTCACCAGTTCTAATAAAAATTAATCAATGTTAAAATATAATGTTATGTTGTAAGTTGTTTCTTACAAATCTGGTTTTTAAGACATTTAAATAAAATTTGACAATAATTACAATTATCTTGCTTGACCTAAAGTTCATATAAATTTATTGTATGTTTAAATATCTTGCACCACTTGTCGTATTCTAGTCGGTGTAATGAAATACGACACCTGACAACAGGCCTCTCCGGCACAAGATATGGCAGGTTTTATGCAGGTGACATATTTTAACATTTCTCCTTTGTTTCTATTTGTTGATTCTTAGAATGAATAACAAAATAAACTTGTCTTCTTTATATCGATAAAGTTATTACATTGTCCACCACTCGCTACAGTACATCCTGACAGTTCTTAGATGTAACAGACTTACACTACATTCCCTTGTGGTCACCTTCCTAGTGTTTGGCTACTTCGTGAGGCGTGATATTTCACGAAAGTCCTCGTCGGCGGTAAGATGTGTAATTTTAAGAATAACTCACTTTTTTTTTCTCCTTCCAGTAACACAAACATGTCCAGTTTCTTTGCCTCGTTATCGGTTGCCTAAAGGAACTGATTTATTTATATATTATAATTTAGAATATTTTCTCCAATACTTTTTCTTTCAACCCACAGAAGAAACAATTCACACCATCGTCAGGGAAGAATCCGAGGGAGACTACTTTAGCCAGGTAGCACTACTGGAAAATGGTCTTAGAATCTCCACCATTACGTGTCTGGGTGACTTATGTAAATTATTCTATACACTATGGTGAACGACATAGTGGTTATAATTGGACAATAATTGTTTAAAATTGTATATTACAAACAGAGATGAATGATACATGTATTACAACACACTAATTTCTGTATATTACAAACAGATATGAATGATACATGTATTACAACACACTTATTTCTGTATATTACAGAGATGAATGATACATGTATTACAACGCTCTTATCTCTGTATATTACAGAGATGAATGATACACGTATTACAACGCACTTATTTCTGTCACTTTTCTTTTGTGTCAGACTCACAAAGCTAAAAAGTCTGCGAATCGATTCTTCGCGGTGGGCAGAGAACACGATGTGTAGCTTCGCGCTTAAAATAAATAAATGACATTAAAATAACAAACAATGATTTATAAGCGTAATTAAAATGATTTGATACAGGGAACAGTAATTTTTTAAACAGAACATCAGTTTGTCTTCTTCGGGTATTATTTACGACTAAGTATATGAAGTTTATGTACAAAACCAATAAATACAAACACGTTATACTATAGACAAACAGTCACAGCAGTGAAACTTAGCTCAGTTCTATGACTTAAAGAACATGTCATGGCTGTATAAGTGTGAACGAAAACTAAGTAAATAATTTCAGTCGAACTGTGCTGATATGACTTTGGCCTGTGTCATTTATTGTTTCTAATCAATCATTATTTGAAGGGGAGAAAAAGAGACATTCCTTAGTGGCCTTGCGTGCTTATAACGGTATAAAAGAGGTTTCGATACCCTCAGTGAGTATTGCAGAGATAGCCCAGTATGTATCTTTGAGCTCTAAAAACGGCCCCTAGTAATACAGCGTTATTTGTGTGGACTCACGCCGCTAAAAACCGGGTTTCGATACCTGTGGTTGGCAAAACACAGATAACCCATCATGTAGCTTTGTGCTTACTTCCAAACCAACAAACAAAGTTTTAAAAACAATTTTTGTTTAAAATGAGCTACCTATAAAATTGTAATGCGCTCGTGTAAGTTTCAGACAAAATATTCTTCCACAAAATTCCGTTGTTTCTGTTAAGTCCGGTACAGTTTCGAGTTCTTTTAAGATTACGTTTGAATACATTTCTCCTGATTTAGTGCACTGAATTTAGGGCTCGTGTGTAAAACACACTCAAAGCATCAGCCTGCGACGTCAATACGGAACGTGCGTGTTTGAAACGTCACTAATACCTCGTGACACCATTACCAAAAGTTTGTAATTGATTTAATAATGTCTAAATGTCACGCTAGTGTGATATGACATATTATATTTTTTATTAACCAAATCTGAGCATGTTTCACAAACCCTATCATTACTATAGTATAGAACATACAGTGTCACCAGATTGGTTGAAGGTAAGTTAATAATAGAAGTAAATACCAGTAAGTGACAGGTGACTGTCCAGGTAGAAAATCTAAACAGAACCGATATGGAAGTGATAACTAGGTTGATGTAATCTGTGATTTTTGAACCACCTTTTAGTTTTGAGAACCTAAACACATTAGTAAGTTAACTTTATTCTAGAAAGTATTTTATTCGTCGATAAAAACTTTGTAAATATCGTTGTTTTAGAACCACGGCTCCTTTATTTGGATGAAAAACTACTTTTGTTTTGAGTATCTTTTGAACTACCTAAGTACGTAAAATGGACAGTTAAAAATGTAACTAATATGAAACTAGTAATTTTCTAACATTAACACAAGTGGTTTCATTGTTTTAGATGATTTCGAATTGTTACCATTGGGGAAAGAAGATTTCAATATTTTGCTAAAACAAAAAATGGAAAATGAACACAATGCTCGAAAGAGGGCATTTGAATCTCTTCCATTTCTCCAAGATTTGAAGTGGACCGAAGAGGAAAGTGCCGAAATTATTTCTTTATCTGAGACCAAGAATTACAAGAAAGACAAGGTTCGATGTACTCACATGTAACTTTTGCTGGTGTCTCTTTTCCTTTGCTTTTTTATTAAGAAAGTAATAATATTAAATACATTTGTAATAAAACATTAGTTATTAGGCCTATTATATTTTTAACCACTGAATTATTTTCCCGCTTAGTGCCTGAAGAATATTTATGAATTAAAAGAGTTACAATCATAGTAGTTTTACCACCCTGTATTTTATCATATCCTCAACCAACGACATTTTAGATCAATCCAGAACTCTTTATTTACGCTGGTATACATCAAATTGTATGCTGTTCGGAACACTATTTGTATAAGCAATTTGTTACATCAAATATTCGTGTTGTGTGTAAATATTTACAAAGTGACGAAGAAACGGTTACGGTTTCACTTCTAATAAAACATCGCTGTTTGGCTTATTTCAATTTTCCACACTACAATCTTGATACTTATAATCCTTTTAATTGTTGGTAAAAAAATAGCCCAAGAACTGGAGGTGAGTAGTGCTGACTAGCTGTCTGACTTATTCTACTATATTAGGGACGGCTAGCACAGATGGCCCTCGTGTATTTTGGCGCGAAATTCAAAACAAACGAACTTCAAAATTTGTGCTATAGATAATTGCATTTTGGTTATAGTTTTTTGGTTTTTATATATGATTGTGCCGTTTATGATTTAAAATTGAGATTCACGGATGTCTGGCCACAGCTTATTTTAGGGGATCTTCCAGAGTCACCAGAAATGATGTATTTTATAATGTCGGGAGAATGCCGATACTTGAAAGAGATCGAGTTTATGGCATCAAAAGATTCTCGAAAACAACGCCAATTATTTAAAGTATTGGCTGGTGCGAAGGAAAGTGTTTATGATGAAGCGCCATCTAACGAGCGAGAAAGTTTCAGTCATAAAGAAGCAAAAATAGAAAAAGTGATTGTTCAGATTTGTATTCTATCAATTGGAAACTATTTTGCTGTAGGTAAGTGAAACTAGTTTTATGTATGTTCATCGTACATGTTTATAAAATACTATACATTGAATATTATCTCTTCAGTTGAGGATTAAATATTATATCCTTATTGTTTCTTAAAAGTTATATTGTCTGTGCTTGATTAAATGCTGTTTTATCTACTGTTGATAAAACATTATAATGGTTAATGTTTAGTAAAAGTTGTAATGTGTATAATTTCTCGATACCATCGGTAATATCTGACAAAAGTTCAAACACTATTATCTCATTTTACTTCAACAAATTAAGGCCCGGCATGGCCAGGTAATCTGAGGATCGTGGGCTCGAATTTGTGTCGTACCCAACATGCTCGCCGTTTCAGCCGTGGGGGCGTTATAATGCTACGATCAATCCCAATATTCGTTGGTAAAAGAGCAGTCCAAGAGTCGGCGGTGGGTGGTGATGACTAGCTGCCTTCCCTCTTGTCTTACACTGCTAAATTAGGGACGGCTAACGCATATAGCACTCGTGTAGCTTTGCGCGAATTTCATAAACTTCGACAAATTGTTTCATTTCTGAACTACGTGGCGCTTTCTCTTAGTAAACGGCATAACATGTTCTTGATTTTATGTTAATTAACACAACTGTATGTTGCAACAACCTTAATTAGTTACCACAGAGTAAATATTGACTTCAATGAAACTGACAGATCTTCTGCAGTATATACTTTAACAAACACAACCTGATGTAAAACTTACCTTAACTCAGACATCTTTATGTATTACTTACCATAACTAACACAACTTGAAAAGTACTTACCCAAGATAACACAATCTACATAGTCTAATTCTACACTCAAATTTGTGCGAGCTGAAATTGTAGACGAACGTTTACCTTCTTATATTGATTTTCTAATTTTTTTTAGGGGGGAAGAATTGTGTTGTTCACTACCAGATGGCTCTCAGTAAAATCAGCTATTTATTTAGATTTGGTTTGGTTTGAATTTCGCACAAAGCTACACGAGGACTATCCGCGAATTTATTTAGGAAAGAGGCATCTGGTTGGTTTCAGTGAAGGAATCACTTATCATTGTGGTATAACAGCTCTTTCTAATACATTTAAAGAGATCATGTTTATTGCATACTGAATGTTTACTGTCTCATCTGTTGAATAACTACAATTTATCTGTATTAACCGACTTTTAAAACTCATTATTTATTGAACTTATTGGTTGAGAGGAATTCTTGTAGAGTTAAAATCAAGCATTTCATGTGTACAACATGTTAAGACATTCTTAGGATATGGTCTTAACAACAAACAATAATGTTGAGAAATGAACTTACTTTGTTTTTGCATTGTTTTCAGTAAAAAAAAAAAAAAAAAAAAAAAACTTTAATGTCCGCTGTTGAATGTTGGTTCTTATATTATTAAGTACCATCTAACTTGACTCTAGTGGGAGACAGTAAATACGAAATCCAGTTGATAAAGTTAGTATAAATTGTTTCGGAGGTACTAAGTTCTTGTTGTAGATGCGCGAAAATGTCTTCCATTTAGGTGAGAACCTGAAAAGAACCTATATTATAACCAAGAATCAAGTCCGCTGTTTATTAATTCCTAGAATGTTGATGAGGAAGCCGAAACACACGAGGTTACTGCTAAAGCTACGTGCTAATCTGGAATGTCAGCTGCCCGATGATCAAGAAATCATGGAGAAGCACTTAGAGAACGAAAGATGGCGTCTGTATCGCCGTAATGTTTTTCAAGAAGTACTTTCCAAACAGCGTGCGAAAAAACGTCTCTAATAATATTAGATTATTTTATACTTTATTCGGTGACTTGTGAAAATAGTTATCTAAAGAACTTGAAAACATCGAAAGATCTTTTTAATTTAACTGTCTAGTTTCAAATGGCTTCTCTTTTGTGACATGAATAGAAATAATGATATTATGGAAACTGTGATCAATAAACAAAGACGGGTTGGATTTCTTTGTTTTTGTTGAATTACTACTCATAGGGGAGATATGTTTAATACAGTTGTCTCTCTCGGTAGATGGGAGATCAGAACTGGTAATATGTTTAATACAGTTGTCTCTCTCGGTAGATGGGAGATCAGAACTGGTAATATGTTTAATACAGTTGTCTGTCTGGACAGATGGGAGATCAGGACTGGTAATATGTTTAATACAGTTGTCTGTCTGGGCAAATGGGGGATCAGGACAGGTAATATGTTTAATAAAGTTGTCTGTCTGGGCAGATGCGAGATCATAACTGATAATATGTTTAATATCTGTATCGGTAGATGGGAGATCAGAACTGGTAATATGTTTAATACAGTTGTTTGTCTGGGCAGATGGGAGATCAGGACTGGTAATATGTTTAATACAGTTGTCTGTCTGGGCAGATGGGGGATCAGGACAGGTAATATGTTTAATAAAGTTGTCTGTCTGGGCAGATGCGAGATCATAACTGGTAATATGTTTAATATCTGTATCGGTAGATGGGAGATCAGAACTGGTAATATGTTTAATACAGTTGTCTGTCTGGGCAGATGGGAGATCAGGACAGGTAATATGTTTAATAGAGTTGTCTGTCTGGGCAGATGCGAGATCAGAACTGGTAATATGTTTAATACAATTGTCTGTCTGGGCAGATGCGAGATCAGAACTGGTAATATGTTTAATACAGTTGTCTGTCTCGGTAGATGGAAGATCAGAACTGGTAATATGTTTAATACAGTTGTCTGTCTGGGCAGATGGGAGATCAGAACTGGTAATATGTTTAATACAGTTGTCTGTCTGGGCAGATGGGAGATCAAGACTGGTAATATGTTTAATACAGTTGTTTGTCTCGGTTGATGCGAGATCAGAACTGGTAGTATGTTTAATACAGTTGTTTGTCTCGGTTGATGCGAGATCAGAACTGGTAATATGTTTAATACAGTTGTTTGTCTCGGTTGATGCGAGATCAGAACTGGTAATATGTTTAAACAACCTTCAGCAACATTCATCTCCCTTCTGGTGACATTGCTGTTTGGAGCATTTCTAGAGATCCGCTAATTGTTGCGGATTGCGTACAAAAACCATTAGATGTTAGAACTAATTGGTATAACGTCTGGTGGGTCCTTTTCAACCCACTCAAACCTCAAAGTATAATATTCTGTCGTAGTCTGAACTAAGAGTTTCAAAAGTGAAAAAACAACAACTAAAACTGGGCAACATAGACATTAAAATAAACCCTAGTGACAAATTTCTTGGTGTAATATTCAGCAGAAAACGTACATATTGAGTGTACTTAAGAAGACTTGAAGAGCCAATTAGCAAGTGAATTAATCACTCACGAACTATCGGTGTACAAAATCAAGTCATAAAACACGAACACTTCCAATATATCAAGTAATATTCCAATACCTACAGCTTCAATAGAACAGAATCATAAGAAGGTATATCACTGTTAACAAAATAAGTAACATTCCTGCTAACAAACTAGCTCGTAATTACTGTAAAAAGCAGAAACAAAAAACATTCTCATGTCAACGCTAAATACAATTTCCAGCGCATTGTATAATCTCTTATCTCACTATAGTTTATATGTAAAATAAATACAGATAATGTAAAATAACAGAGTGCTTCGCATTCATGCGTTGTTTTATTATTATAATCATGTTTCGTCTTTCAGTCCAGGTGCTTGTCCTATGAAAGTGAGTTTTCTCAAATGCTATTCTCCGTATTCTGAGTCATATGATTTATAGTAACCCACCACTTTGGGAAGGCACCATTTCTTTTATCCCCATGTTTACAGTTGAAATTAATTCAAACAACTTTCGATATTTAGTAATTCACCTTTCTTAACACAGGTCTTTTCCATCCTTTATCAACAAATCAAATCACCATTACTTATTATTTATTTAGGTCAGTTGTAAAGACCTTTCTCCTGGAGAAAGGAAAAGAGGAAAAGCCACATTCGCGAACATCTCAGTTGAATTAGGTTTTCGAAGCTTGTCTTTAAACTAAATACTTGTCCAAGATAATGGGAAATAACATCACAACTACCTTGAGAGAAACCAAAGTTTATTTAAAGCTGACCTAGGACACTCGCGTTAATGTTTGTTTTTAATCATTTTCACACAAAGTTATATAAAATGAATTATTGCGCATATACATCTTTGATTTCAACAGGATAAACTTGAAGGTTTGCTACTAGTAAACTCCAACTCCAGTTGTTTTTCAAGGTAGATTATGATAAATATAATTTAATGATTTTCGAACAAGTTGACATAAATGTGCATTGAGGAAAACTCTTTACTGAGTAGAAGTTGAATGCAATCATAAATAGGTTTATTGAAACTGTTCGCTTTTAACAGAATATGTTCTGGGCCATGTAACATTAACTCAGGAACAACATTTCAACACTCGAGGCAAACTATTAGTTATTTTAAAATATAAATTATTTACTGCGTAACAAATCCTTAAAAGAACAAATTTTAGATCTGAACTCTCATAAAACCGTATTTAATATATACACAAATTATATTATTTAATATTTTTTATTTCTTGAAATATTCGCTGATATCAATTGTTAGGCGTGTATTGTAATATACTCGCAGAACAATGTTTTACGATTTTATTTACAATAAAATGCAGTTTGACCGTTGACTTGGAAATTCCAAAGTATTTTAGATAACACGGCATGATACTGCTGTATTAAGTTGGTAATCGTACTGGCGGGATTATGGTTTTTCTTTGAGAAAGAAACTTAATCACATATGTATGTAACAAGATTGAAATTATCAACATATGTTATGAAGATTGTTTCTAATGTGAAAAAATCCTCAAAAATATATTTAATATGTATGATGAAAAAAAATGTTTAAGTTTCTGAAGTTTAGTACTAACCCTAATAGTGAATAATAGCGATATATCAGTGCAATGAGGTAACTCGTACATGACAAACTGAAAAGAAGAAAAAATTGAACTTACAAATTCTGAGTATATTGGGCTATTTTCATTGTCAGTGATTTTGACCATTTCCAACAAATATTACAGTGTTACTGTTTATTAAAGTATAAGAATGTACATGCCACCATTGATTATCAGTCGATACTCTTAAATCAGTACAAGAAAGTTATATGTATGGGACTTCTCTGTGCTGAAGTGAATGAATTTATTGTTTTATGTTAAATCATAAACTTTAGAAAGTATTATTAAAAGCTGTACCATATAATGAATTTTGAAGCAAAAACCCTTTGGTAAAAATTTTTCGAATCTTTTCACGGCCTTTGAACTCTGCAGCGCTTGACGCACGAGATGTCTAAAATGAAGCCGGAAACAAACAGGTGATGAAACATTTTATTGATTTAATGAAATAATGTTAATTTAATATTAAAATAACTATAAATCAAAAGAAGCTTTAATAACTCGTTGACATGAATTTCGAAATTGCTTTATAAGTAGATCAGTAGAATAATAGCATTATTGTGTTCGATTTTCCAAGTTTAACCGAATATGATTTTTGTAAAAAGGATTGCTAATTTCTGTTAAGATATGTTAATCATTATAACCAGTTGTGTTAGAAATATTGTAAGGCTTATTTTAATGTTATTTTACTCTGATTAACAGTAGGTAAAACTTCTCGTTAAGTTTCATAATGACTGTGTTAAAATTCTCGAAATTAATATAAAATAAGAACGCATGTTAGGCCTAGGAAACAGTGCTGAGTCGTTGAATTTGTATGCTTGTTACTGCTAACGTTAAGCCTACATTTGTATCAGTACTAATAGTAGTAATACAGCATATTGTATTCGAAGTATATGTGTGATTTAAACTCAATCCAAGTATATTAGAATATCTCAAGAACAATATAGAAACCAAGTTTAAAAAAAGTATGTTTTTTTAAGCAACAATAAAGCTATTTGATGATACATAATTCTGAAGTGGTGGAAGAAACGAATGAATATTATGTTCAAATTCAAAATATAAATCATAAATAATCAAGGTAGAATATATAAGATCTTTATAGCTACTATATCAGATATCACTACACAAGAAAAGGGTAGGATAAAGTTAACACTGATATCATAAGACTTCCTAGTAATTTAGTGAAGAGTAAACATGTCAAATAAGCTTCTTAACCACTGAATAAAATACTTAATTTAAATAAACGTAGAAATAATCTAAACATTATGGAATCCTTAACTAAGAAAGTGATTGTACAGTATCTGTTTTTGATTACGTTGTGAGTTGAGGTATGGGTGACTTCCCCTCATGAAGAACCAAATTATTACAAATGTAATGAAGATAATATAGAATTAATGTTTCATTTAAACTGGGATCTACTGGTTGCAGATAAAAACAAAAAAGAAACATAGAATATTTTAAGTGATAAATACAATAATTGTACCAAAGTATATTAGCAATAATAAAGAAAAATGAAACTTATTTGGCTTGATAGACGTGCTGCTAAAGATGTCAGGAATAAGACCTGTGCGTGGCAAAGAATAACATGTAAAAAAAAACAAAAAACTTGCCAAAGATATGAAGATGAATAGATCTCTTTTAAAAATAGTTATAGAGACATCGAAAAACCTTTTAGCCATGTAGTCAGTGTAAATCCTACACTTAACACCATATTTGTATCTGTGTTTAAGAAAGAAATGGACAAGAATGTTTTAATTTTGAGTTAGACTGTATAGTCTTTGTTGAGACTGAAGAAGATAACTGAACACTTGATGTCAGTAAATGTACACACATAATAAACTTTCAGATTTTATTACAAATTAAGATGAGATATTTCAGTTGATGAAGCTGATAAGTGAATTTGAGGCCGTGAGACCTGATAACATCTATCAAAATATCACAACAGATCAACTAGCTAAATTTTAACCAAGAGTTTAATATTAAAGTCTTTAGAGTCAGTATAACTACCGTATGGCTGGACATCTGTTGTGATGATTGTGCTTCATAAGAAGAGAAATGAGGAACTTGTGCCCAATTATAAACCAGTTTATCTTGCTTCACAGCTGGTTAAATTACTGGAGAAAGTTGTTATAAAAAGGATAATAGACCAGTTACAAAGGTTAAATATAAGTTTACACTTGCAACATGGTTCTGTAGTGGAAAGATTGTCTTACTAATATAATTGAGACCTTGGAAGGCTGGACGTTGATGAGAGTACATCATTTGATGTTATATTTCTTGACTGCAGTGAGGCATCAGTTCTGTTTATCACTGAAGATTGCTACATAAGTTAAAAGAGTACATTATCACAGGAAATATGTGTAACTGAATTGAACCATATCTTTTAAAAGATTTCACTGTGTCTCAGTCAATGGAGAGAAGTCTGGGTGTTAAAAAGTTACTAGTGGTGCTTTCCAAGAATCGGTGCATGGACAGATTTTGTTTGCTATATTTATTCATGATTTATTTGAGAATATTAAATAATTGTCATGTTTTGTTGATGATTCTAAAATATGTAATTCAGTAAGGACTAAAGACCACACTGAAAAATTAAGTTCAATCTCAAGATATTAAAGGAGTGGATGTTTCATATTAATACTGAAAAGTTTTGAGTTATGCTTTCAGGAATAAGTAATATCCAAGAAAGATTTCTTCATGATTGGGGTCAAGCTAATTTTTACAGCTCATGAAATTGTTTACAGATATTACATTATTCAGACTTTAAAAGTCCAGTGATATATTTCATAAGTTACTAGAAAGTCCAACCAAAATCATGGGATCATAAGATCTTCCTCAGCATTTCTGGATACTAAGACATGTTTGATACAAGACTTTTGTCAGACCATATTTGAAATACACTGCACATTGTTGGTCACCATACCTTAAAGAAAAAAAGGTTTGATATCTTAGAGTGCAGAGAAGAGTCATAAAACTGGTTCCAGAGGTAAATGATAAATCATACAAAGAGATACAGAGGAGATAAAATTTAATTACTCTGGTGGAGACCAGACATATGACCTTCATCATTATCCTGGAGGGAGAGGAGACACAAAGACCCTCATTATTACCATGGAGGGAGAGGAGACTTAACCAAGACCCTCATCATTATCGTGGAGGGAGAAGAGAGTAACTTATTACATTTACTGTGAACATAGGGCTAAAACATTATTATAACATTAGTTATGCCTGAACATTTCTTCTACAAAATAAGCCTAAATAACAGATGGCTGCTTGAGCTGTTTGAGTCATTGAACAAAGAAAACAGTTCATCATGAAGATTAAATTATTAAATAAAGATGGAACTCAAGTCTACATTATCTTATGATTTTTTTAAATTTTGATTTTAGCTTACCTGTGATTTTCTGTGTTGTGTAGAAAACAAGTTCATGTTTTTGAATCTACCTTCAAAGCTGAAATGTTTCAAATTAAGAATCATATGATAACTCATCTCTGAACTTTATTAACTATTTCTTGATGGGCTTGGTATAACATAGGAGTTGTACACCTTTGTTCACGTTAATTATTTGGCTATAACTTTTGGTATAGCATGTGTATCTTTACAAAGTGTGGTAGACTTTTACTGAAGATTACAAGTTTTTTGCATGCAAAAAATCAGATTTTTTAATGAAATATGTTTATTAAAAATTTGTTTGTGAAAATAGTATTTCATCACTAATCCGAGTGTTAGTGGTTTCACATTATTATTATGAAAACTATTCTTTGTCTCAGGATATTTCAAATATTATCTGTGTAATCTGTAAAGGCTGCTGAATATGTTTCCAGTGTTTGTTTTGAGTGAGACTATATATTTTGTTATTTTCTGTACTCTGTGTGTGGTCTGTCAATTGACCAACTTTGTAACCATCATAAAAAAATCAGGAAATAAACATAAATTGTGCTTTTTACATGTTAGAATGATAACATAACATGAAAATACAAATGTACATTGGAAGTAGCTTATGTCCCATAATGCTATGTACTTGTGTGTGTGTGTATAATTTTTCTTATTATATTGACCGTCTAGTCATGCCTATGTTACATAACTTGCATTGATGATGTGCATGTGTACTCATGCCACGTATCTAATAATATAAAACTGACCTTTAGTTTTCCTTATGTTGCTTGTATTTTAGTAAACTATCATTTTGTAATATACAGTCGCATTTCAGTTCTTATACATTATATGTGTATGTAGATTATTACTATTTAGAAATAAATCATTAAACATATTTTTCTTAAAATATAGAACAATAAATAAAACGTAAAGTAAATAATTGTCTCTTATCACTGTGACTTCTGAACTCGGTTGCTGCTGGATGTAAGTTGCTAAGCCTTTTAAAAGTTTACATGTGAAGGATATCAAACAATTGTTTTTTCTATAAGTTTAATAAAGTACATTGACACTGTAGAATCTCATAATAAATTATTAAGCATAGTAAGTAAGATGTATTTAGATTTAAAACACGTTAAACAGCAGACTAAAGACGCTTCTTGAAATCTTGGTTCTAAACAACATGGTAGTCTTTTCATGGATTAAAATGGCTTAAAAACTCAATAAATGTAAAGCATTGGTTATTAACATACTGTAGTTAGAGTATCTGATGGACCTTTTCAAAAAGTAGAGTTGAACAAATGTTTGATTCAGTACACAAGCTACATCTCAACAACATTAACAAGATATAAGATTTTCATTTCTTACACAAGCTTATAATAATGTTAATTTGAGTTCCTAATTTCTACAAAATTATAGTATTGGTATTTTGCATTACAAACATCTTGTTTTAAAGAGTGCTGTATTCAGCATACCGTGTGACTCACAAAAATTCTACATTTAAATGTGTTTTTTTAGTACTTACTCTCAAATTAAGAAAATGCCTCGGATATAATATTAAAATTTGATTTATGATCTACAGTTTGATTTTAAACTTATTGACAGAAATGCATCAAATAGTAGATCAATAAAATTTTGAATTGAAGTCAACAAATGCGATAACATGACCTTTAATACATGATCAATTGTGAAAGGGTTAAGTCATGGATTACTTAGCTAGTTAGGCTTATGACCTCACTTGAACCATGACTTACCTAGACACTTAGGTTTATGTATTTTAACTCAAACTACACATTTTATAGTAAAGATGCACAAGAGGTCAAATTTTTAATGTTAAACCTCAAATAGTGGATGAGTTGTTAACATGAAACATAAAATGTAGTAAGAACAGTCATTTTAACTTTTCTTTCATTGCAATGATCCAATATACACATCCTAACTGAAAACCGTGTACCAACTCTAAGGTCAAAGAAAGAATGTAATGAACTGAAGTTGGTTCACAGTTCAGTTATCTAAACACCAGATCTTGATACCACACACTGAAAAAATTTTGCAGTTAAAAACTTTGTTGATAATTCAATAGGTATCAAAATATTAACATGAACAGGGACAGACGGTTTAGTTGTCCACAATTTAGAAATTATTCCTGAAGAATTGTACATTGTACCTGAAGAAGACACTAATGACACATGTATCTTCTCTGCATATAATGTTCATTACATTAATGCACTGAAGAACTTACTGTAGTGTAATGACTGCTTGATGCAAAATGCTTTCTTATTCATTCAACACATTTGTTTACAGACATTTCAATATCAGAAGATGTAGTTAGACAGATAGCTTTGTTTTCTGTGGTGTAACTCCGTGTTTCAAAAGTCCTAACTACAAATAGATGAACTCCACAGAATTTTACAAGGTGTTTTATTTGTTTAAAGTTTAGGTTTTATGTCTTCATGCAAATAAAACAACTAGTGACAGTTTCTGGAATTCATGGTTATTTCATTCATTTGTAATTATGCTCACTGTGCTCCAGTTAGGTTCAGTTAGAACTTCTAATTGTTCAACCCATATAATTGTTTTATTAGAGTAGGGTTTTTATCCTTAATTTTAATAATAATAAAAAAACAGCTTCTTAGTTGTGGTTTGAAAATATTTCTCATGTCAATTTATAAATATGCTTCTTAAATTTTCCTTACTGTTATTAAGCTATTGGTTTATTTGTCTATATATATACTAAAACAGTGGACAATGTGTAATATTGGTTGTGTTTTTCTCACTGTATTTACAACTTTAAACAAAACTGTTGAAGTTTCACATTATTAATTTCTGTGTGTAACTGTCAGTCTTAATATTCAGTTCAGAATACTGCCATGTGTAAAGGTAACTGTCAGTCTTAATATTCAGTTAAGAATACTGCCCTGTTTAAAGGTAACTGTCAGTCTTAATATTCAGTTCAGAATACTGGTCAATGCCCTTTTTAACAGGGGCTTCTGTTGACTGACTATCCTCTGGTCGTTGTTCAAATTTAAGGGTAGGCTATATCTAAATAACTAGAGGTCTCTGGGCTAGCCATTTAGATCTACATTTGTAGAGGTTAGTGTTTGTGTTAATTATGAATCATTTTGATAAAATAACTAATTATTAAATACTAAAGTGAGTTCTGATTTCATCTCGTATATTGCTTCACTTCTAGTGATGTTGACCGTGACGTGCTACGGGAAAGAGAGCGCCAAGCTAGAGCCCGAGCTCATCTCACTGAGGACAAACATGTCAGTAGGTCACCACGACCTATATTTGGGGAACCAATCAAGGTTAGTTAATACTGCTGGTCGGAGTTTGTTAAACCATGTTATATGCTTATGATGTTTAGAATTTTACCATTATATTTAGATATCTAAAGAGTGGGTGGAATGTTTATCACATTGTTTGGTTACGTAAAACATTAGCTGTTTTTGTGTTAAAAATTGGCCTTATTAACCAGATTGTGTATGCTGTGCTTTACTCGTATGATTTTTATCTTACAAATTACGTTTTCAAGGAGTTTATTATTGGTGGAGTTTAATAATAAACTTTTCCAAGTTTCCCTATCTCTCAGTTTATCATTAGTTATACAGTGTGCTATTAGAATAATAATGTTCCATTTGATGAGGTGGTTAGAGGTTAACTTGCACTCTCTGGATATTGGGTTTGAATCCCATTTATGGAACACTCTCCCCTTTTCAGCTGCAGAGATGTTGTAATGTGACAGTCAACCTTGCTTTTCGTTGGTAAGAGTAGCCCAAGTGCTGGTGGTGGTTATTAGCTACTTTCCATCTTGAGGGAACTGATAAAAATTATAGCAAATTCAAAGGATCCTAAAAAGTAAAATGATAGAATAGAGACGAGCTGTACTCCAGATGTGGAGAAAATAATTGATAAAAGATTTGAAAATGTGTCAGAAAATAATAATATTATTACTATACATTTAGAACTATTGAATATTTTAGTGGAAGGAGACAAATTTATCTTTTTTCATGTCGTATTACGTACTCAGATGAATGTGAAAAAGGACATTGAAAGTGTACTACTGTAAGTATATTACATAGTGTGAAATAATATCATCGATACTGTTAAACAGAGTGTAAAAAATAACAAGTGTTAATTTCAGCTGCCAACAACATGAATGTGCTGACATGTACAGGATAAGAACTGACCTTTGGGGTTCATTAGTATCTTTGGGATCGTATCTGGTTGTTTTAACATACAAGAGATCTGAATAATAAGTCTCTAAATATTAAAAAATGTTGGTTTTTGTTATCCTAAACAGGTCGTTCCTCCCATTGAAGACGAAACTTCTCGTCGCATTAAACGTACACTGGGGGACTTTAATCAGGTACAACCGTACTTGACAAAGGATCCAACACATCTGATTGGAATCTCTAAAGCAGTATCCAACACTAACAATACAGGATGCAGTCAAAATGGGAATGGATCAGTAAGTGAACATTTCCACCACTGTCATCACTAGCTGTAAAAACAATGTGCTAATAATGAGTCTCACTGTGGAAATTCTCTATTATTAAATAATGAAAAGACCTCTACCAATAGTCACCATCACGGTTCTCTAAAGTTTGTTCAACAAAACCCTCGTGGTGCTCGCCAATATAACAGAGTGAAAGTAGATGGAAAGAAATCTTACATTTTTTGTTAGACTTCGTCTGAAGATTCTAAACATAGGACCTCACAAGACAAATCTATTAGAGATGACACAATAAAAACAGTGTTCAGTTCTAAATCTCAGGACTTAACATGTGCCAATAGGTTACCATCCCATGCCTATCACCACAACAAAAAGAGTGTTTAGGAGGTAAAGAAAAAACAGTCCAAACTCAATAACCTGTCATCAGGTCAAAACTGATTTTTACTAAATATTTTTGTTTCATAAGTTCATACATTTATTCACTACTACTGAATACATTTATTGTTTATTTCATAATGTGGTACATTTATTCATTACTACTGAATACATTTATTGTTTATTTCATAATGTGGTACATTTCATTGCTACTGACTACATTTAGTCATTGCTACTAAAAATAAGTTGCATTTAAGTGTAAATCAGAGTGATGGATAATTGTTTTGCAGATATTATTTTGTTTATTGTTCAGATTTGTGACAAGATATGTTAGAAAATTACATTTGAATGTGTCCTAGTAGTTACGTGCACTGAGAGGCATGAGATTCTTGTGACAGTTAATCTGACTATTTGGCTGAGAATAGCTTTTTGGGTTGTTGTTGCCAGGTTACTTTGTGTTTGCATAATGATACTAAATTATGAATGAATAAGTAGAACAGGTGATAAATGAAGGAAATTGTGATGATGAATTGACTTTGAAAACTAAGAAAATAAATTAACACCACAGCTTTTAAATGTGATTTATTTCTAGAAGGTATATTTCTAAATTATGGACGATTAGTTTTGAATCTTGAGTAGACCGTGTCTACTTTAAGGTGCTGTTCAAGCAAATATTTTGATACCTAATGAATTATCTACAATGTTTCTAACTGCAAGTGTGTGGTTTTGTGTTTAGATAACTGAACTGTGGACCATCTTTAGTTCATTATGACCTTTCTTTGGCCTAAGATCTGGTACATGGCTACACTAACACCATTTTCAGTTGGGATGTGTGTATTGGACTTTTGTAGTGAAAGAAAAATGTAAATGACTGTCTTTACTGGGTTTTATGTTTCATGTTAACAACAACTCATTCACATTTAAAGGTTTAACATTAAAAATTTGACTTGTACCTGTTTGCTATAAAATTTATTGTTTAGTGAGGTACATAAACCTAAGTGTATAGGGGAGTCATGGTTCAAGTGAGTTACACAAGTATTAAGTGTCTGTATAAGTCATGGTTCAAGTGAGGTACACAATTCTTATAGGTCTGTGTAAGTCATGGTTCAAACAAGTTACTCGAGTTTTAAGTGTCTGTGTAAGTTATGGTTCAAGTGAGTTATGCAAGTCTTGAGCGTTAATGGAAGTTATTGTTCAAGTGAGGTACAGAAGCCTTAAGTGTCTGTGTAAATCATGATTTAAGTGAGGTGCACAAGTCTGAAGTGTCTGTGTAAGTCATGGTACAAGTGAGGTACATAAGTCTGAAGTGTCTGTAAGTCATGGTACAAGTGAAGTACACAAGTGTGTCTAAATTAATATGAAACAGGAGATTAAATAATTCCTGGTACTGATGACTTTTAGTAGACTTTTCATCTGGTTCAGTGAAAGGTAGATTAAATAATTCCTGGTACTGACTTTCAGTAGATTTTTACATCTGGTTCAGTAAAAGGCAAATTGAATAAAACCTAGTACTGACTTTCGCATCTAAACTGATGAAAGTAGAGTGAGTTTGTTTTAATATTAGTAGTGTGTTCAGTTAAAAAATGTTTAAAAAACATTTACATTCACTGAGTGTTAACACATGGATATTTTGTACTGATTGGTTTTTGTAAACATTGTATATTAAATTTTCCTGTAGATAGTGACGACCAACTCGTGACAACTCCACGTGACTGGAGATCGTGAGGTGGTCCTGCACCTGATTCATCCAAGGTGTGATGTAGTCTTGAAGAATTAACTTTGACATGATTTATCTTATGAGATGACCTCCAGAGAATGGCATGTCTGTCCCATATCTCACACTCTCAAGTATAACATGATGTAACAATCTACTAAAGAACTGTGTATCTTGGAAACAAATTTATTTCTGCAGACTTCATCTGGTGTTGCCAATATTTTTATAGAAACATAATTATGTATAATATTCAACACAGTGTGTTTCTTACTCATGTTTAATGTGACAGAACATCTTAGTAAATTTCTTTAGGTCCCATTCCTGTTAAAGAGTTACAATATTGTCAGACCCTTGTGTTTTATTATAGATTGCTGATTGATTGTAAGTATAGATGTGTTGTCATGTTTGAAGTGTGTGTGTTTAAGTACGTTTAATTAATAATCAGGTTTTTATTGGACTGACAACCCTTGGTAAAATGTTAAGTACTATTTTCAATAAAGCATTCTCATGATTATATATATTTCTGTTTGAGAACATTTAAAATTTTTACAAACCATGTAGTTCAAATATTTGTTGTTTTTAGAATCTTTAAATTGTATAGATTATTAACTGATGGTGTTTTTGAAGTAATGTTTCTAAATACAGAAAGGCTGCACGTCTATAAGTACAGGAAGGAAAAGCATCTTTCTGGTTACATGCGTTGCTCCAGTTTAATTTATAAATATATATATTTCTTTCTATTTAAATAAAATATGTTAATAATGATAAATTAATGTACAGTAGCAATTATGGTTCCTTTACATCTGACTACAAAAATAATAGCATCATATATTATCTTTAGTTCCTGTTTTAGAACACGGCCTTTTTCAGCTGAGGGAAAATTGTAATGTGGTGGTTAATCATGTCATTTGATTAAAGAAACTCCACGGTTTGAAGGTAGGTGATGTTTGCTACCTACCTTTGTTGTTGTCTATTATTTTTAACTTGGGAGTTTGTCCTTGAGCAGCTTTGTGAAATTCAATGAAACAAAAACATTTTCCAATAAAAAAGACTAACAGGGCAGTTAGTTGGTTCGATGTGGTCTAATGGCTATTGTGGCAAGCATTAGATTGGAAGGTCCAAGGTTCCAACTGTGATATCTTTTTGCAATGTTGAAGCTGATTTCATCCACTGTAAGAAACATTAGAATTAAGAACTCTTTGTTTAAGTTAGTTATTGGAAAGAGGGGTGAAAAAGGTTAAATAAACAGATAATTTTAACATCTTTAATCCATTAGTTAGTCATAATTTGACTAATTTATGTGCAGTTTGATACAAAGATATTTCCAAGTTTGAAACAGAGATCCGGACAATTTTGGAATTATTGTCTCTTGCTGTGAACAACTTGTATATGTGTCAACTAATTTGCATGTTATTTGGTACAAAGATATCTTGTAGCAGGTCATAAGCAGTAACTTAGACAGTTTATGGTGTCCATGACATTTTGTATGATATCTTGTGTGACATTGTATTTGTCCATGAATGTTGTCATGTTTAATTTCCTTCCACTTCTTGACACTAGGGGTTGTTTTGTGACATGTTGTGTGACATTGTATTTCTCCACAAATGTTGTCATATTTTATTTCCTTCCACTTCTTGACACTAGGGGGTTGTTTTGTAACATTGTATTTCTCCACAAATGTTGTCATATTTTATTTCCTTCCACTTCTTGACACTAGGGATTGAGGATTTGCTCATTCTTACTTGTATGTGCGACCTGTAGCTCCCCTAGTGGCATAACTTTATGACTGCTAAGTTACACTACTAGAAGTCAGGTTTAGATAGCCATTGTGGGCGGAGCACAGATAGCCTTTTGTGTATCTTCTTGCTTAGTAACAAAACGAGATCACTGTAGCCACTGTATCTAGGAAATTTGAGAAAACGTGATGGTTATATGCACATCAACAGTTGTTTTTATAAACAACAAAATATTGTAGTGAAGTGTGTGTAAGGTAAAGATGTTATTACACATACACACACACACACACACATACATCTAATATTTAAATTTGAATAAAATTACAAAAGCCCCAAACATAGCTAGAAATAAAATGGCTTGTGACAGTGTAAATATTTTGAATGACAAACGATTCTCAATAGTTAAAGTTATTTCACCACTGAATATAATAGCGACAACATGAAAGTTGTATGTTGTTGGTTGGTTGGTTGATTTAGTTTTTTATGGCACAACGCAGCTAGGCTATCTGCACTAAACGTCCAGTAAAAAGTTAAAAGTAAATTTAGTAAAACTTTTAAAAGGAAATTAAGGTAAAACAAAACAAATTTAAAAAACATAAATAGCATAAAACCAATGTTTACGTTTAGTCTACAATGTCAAGAAAAAACAACAGTAATTCAAGTTGTAAAGGACTTTCTGTAGAGTGACTGTAATTATCATAACTCACCAGGAGGACTAAGAGGTAAGTACAAAAACCACCATAAGTCACCTGAAGTTGGTCTTTCCAGTCCTGGTGTCGAGTTATTTAATGCTAAGGCCAGTTTCTAATTTCAGATTGAACTAGATAAACTGTGATTTTTAAAAGGGAGCCACATTAAAAATGTGTAATGCATAAATTAAAAAGATTAATAGACTTTAAAAAACTAAAAACATTACCAAGATGGACAGTATCACCATCACCACTTACACTTTGTAACATAATGGACAAACCTTAGGACATGACAGGCTTTTAATGGTGCCATCATTGTGAATCATAATGATGACAAGACGGTAAAATGTGGCTTATTGGATCTGAGTGTTACACACTACACACTGGTGTATCAGTTCCAGATAAAAGAAAACGGTGAGTTAAAAACTGTGACTAATGCGTAGTCTAGTTAGAACAACTTCCTCTTTCCCATCCTTATGGAAGCAAGATGGGCAAAGTCCAGTACAGGGTTTTATTTAGAAAAGCTTGTTGTCACGTTGCTCATTCCAAGTCAACTGCCAATTGGCACAGAGCTGAGCCTTCAATACAGGACCACCATAAGTCCATGTATGGAACATGCGCAGTGGTGTTATGTGCTAGAGCAGATAGACTTAGCTGTGGTGTCAGTGAGCTCATTCTTGCAAATACCAATGTAGTCCAGTATCCAGCAAAACTGGACAGAAGTAATATCAAAAAGAAATTGGCCAGTCAGTTTTGAATATCAGTGAGAACAAGGTGTGAACTAAAGTGAAGCAATTGTGTGGCCAGTAGAGAACTAAGAAAGTCTATAAATAGTGCAGTTTGAGTACTGCTTAGCTTCTATGTGATCCAGGGCAAGAGAAATGGTATACAGTTTAGCAGTGAACACAGAAGCTGTAGAGGGGATTCTGTATGCAGCCACTGAACCTCAACAAATTATGGCAGAGCCCACAGAGTTACCTGATTTTGAACCATCTGCATAAATAGGAATGGAAGGATGGTTTGAAAGATGTTCAGCAAATAACAGACAGTATTTCCAATCAGGAGTGTCTACTCTTCTCAGATGACTTAAAGATAGGTCACAATTGGGGACTGTAAGAAGCCATGGTGGGATGGGCTGGCCAGCAGGTACAGTAATGTTATCAAAGGACAGACCCAATTTATCCAACTGTGCCTGGATACAAAGGCTAAAAGGAGCAATGACAGACTGTCTGGTCTGAAATAGCATGGCCCATCGAGGAAGGAAAACAACTCCAGGTGGGATGCTTTGGTATGGAACAAAGTTTCAAGGCATATCATAAAGACAGTTGCAAATGGCGGAGGTGCAAAGAAGTTTCATGAGACTTCGTATAAACAATGAACTGGGGAAGTGTAGAAAGCCCCAGTGCAGAGCCGATGTTGTTGATGATAAATAGGCTCAAGCATTTTTAATGCAGATATATTTTTAGCAAAGAACTTTGATCCACTCCCCAAGTGGTGGAAGAGAAGAGACAGAAAATGTTCAGTGCTATTATACATTTGACCCGTAGCTGCTTGATGTGTGGTATAAAGGTCAGCTTACAGACAAAGATAAGTCCCAAGAACCTTGTTTTAGGGACCACAGGCAGCAAAACTACTGATACGGAGTTCAGGATCAGGATGAATTCCTCATTGGCAGCAAAAGTGCATGCAAACGGTCTTAGAGAGAGAGAAAGTGAAGCCATTTGCTGTGGTCTACTTCAATGCACAATTGAGGGCAGTCTGTAGCTGCCGCTCTATATACCTCATGTTCTACGACTGACGTGAGATGTGAAACTCGTCGACATAGAGCTTGTTTGCAACAGTGAGAGGGAGCTATTCAGTGATGTCATTAATATTTATACTGAAAAGTGTGACACTCAGAACAAAGCTCTGAGGGACTCCAAGTGCCTGTAGAAAAGAAAGGGAAGTGTTGAACCCGCACAAACTCAGAACCTACTATCCATTAAAAATTGATAAAATTGGGCAAATGGCCACATATTTCATATATATAAGCCTTCTCAATGTCAAAGAATATTGTTACAAGATGTTATTTGAGAAAGGCTTTTCTGATTGACGTTTCAAGTCGAAGCAGGTGGTCCATGGTGGAGTACTATCATAAGAACCCACACTGGGTGAGCGAGAGGAGGTAGTTTGATTCCAGGAACCAAACAAGACGAGCATTAACCATCCTTTTTAAGGTTTTACAGAGATGGATTGTCAAAGCAACGGTAGTTTGAAAGAATTTGGGGATTTTTCCCAGGTTTGGATAAAGGTAGAACTATAGCCTGGCATCAGGAAAAACATTCTCTTCCCAGATCTGGTTAAAAACAATCAGAAGGATATCAAGAGAAGCAGAAGATAGATGGTGCAGGATCTCATAGTGTATATCATCAGGTCCAACTGATGTTCTGCCAGACTGATGGACGGCCAGTTTGAGTTCCACCATTGTAAAGGGAAGATTATAGCCATAGAGACAATCAGCCTGAAAGGAAAGAGGTGATTGTTCTGCCTGGTTAAGAAGGTGGAAGAAGAAGCAGAAGTGGTAGATACCTAGCAAAATCTTTCACCTAGAGTATTGGCGATGTTCTTAGTATCAGTTACTTCCTGGCCATCAGAGAACAAGATCGAGAAGGGGACAGAACCATATTGTCCACTGATCTTTTGAATCCTGTCAGAAATGAGTTTGGAACTGGTGGTAGAAGATATGCCAGTTGTGAACTTAATCTGAGATTCCTTCTGGCTTTTACGTCTAAACCCTCGAGCATGTGCATGGGCCACTGGAAAGTGATGTGGTTTGAGAGTGTGGGATTTCTATGGAAAGTGTCCCCGGCTCGTTTTTGAGCTTTCTGTGCCATGTGGCAAGCAGGATTCCACCATGGACGAGGAAACAGTGGCGAGGTTTTAAAAATACATTGAGCAGCTGCTTGTATAATACAGTTAGTTACTGCTGCCACACAGTTGATGGCTTACAGACAACAGCAGGATCAAGTTCTGCACGAACAGTGAAGGAGGGCCTGTTTGCCTGATCCAACTTTCATGAGTACACGTGGGTCAGGTGGCATAGACCATAGCCAGTCTCTCTCAAGATTATAGGAAAATGATCAATACTTCGTGGATTATTGTCAACCCTCCATGAAAAATGGGAAAATAATGAAGGGGAACAAACTGAGAGATCAATAGCAGAAAAGGATTGAGTAGGCAGATGGAAATAAGTGGTAAAACGTATTGAAAAGAGAAAGGTTGTAATCAGAGAGCATACACTCTACAGAGCAACCTCTCCTATCAATATCATCACTTCCCCAGAGGGGATGATGTTCATTAAAGCTCCCCAGAATGAAAATAGGAGACGACAACTGTTCAATGAGGGCATCAAGGTCTGATTGATCTTGTCATATATCTCTCCTTGTAATATATTGTCATATGTCTCTCCAGGTGAGAGGTAGAGTGAACAAACAGTGATGGTATGACCCAAGGAAACAGATTGCTACGGCCTTCAAGGGTGTGTCGAGTGGCAAAGACAGCATGGGCACATGTTGATCAACCAACAATACCACCTCTCCATGCACTCGTCCATCACACAGCCTGTCATTTCTGTATAGAGAAAATCACCGAAAGGTGACTATATCGGCAGGTTTCAGAAATGTTTCCTGTAAGGAAAGACAAACAGGATGGTGGGAAGCAATCAGTGATTTGATGACATCCAGATTAGAACATAAACCTCGACAGTTCCATTGTATGAGATAGCCATTTTTATTTACGTGTCGACGAATTGGGTGGAGAACATTTCTGGTTTTGAACACTTATTTTTTCCTAATTCGAGGAAGGTCTATCGACCTCCATGGATCCTGCCCTGGGTCAGTTGAGCAGGTCTTTGCTGTTGGAATGTAATTTTAGAGACTGGGGACGTAAACAAATGATTGTTTTGCATCTTGGGGTGAGAGAGGAAGATAGATAAGAGGAAGTACCTGTATCTGGAACCAAAGGTGTGGATCTTGGGATTTAGTGAAATGTATATAAGGGACAAAGATAGGTGTTGAAGCTGATTGATGATTTTTTTAACCATGGTGTTCAAAGACTTTATTTGTTTGGAGAACGATTTTTTAGGAGGCACAGTTTGCACTCTCACTGTAGTTGTGGAACGAAGTGCAGCAACATATGTCCGAGATGAGGTAGTGGATAGCAATTTTCGAGCCTCAGGGTAGGTGATGTTATGAATCGTTTTCAAATGCAGCATATTTTTTTCTTCCAACCATTTAGAGCAAGAACGAAAGTAGTATGGGTGAAAGCCATTGCAATTGATGCAATGAAAGTCCGTTTCACCCTCACAGGCATCGTGATCCTTGCCATTGCAATGAGCATACCTCAAGGAACCACGACATGACGTCTTTGAGTGACTGATCCGTTAATACTGGAAACATTGGAGAGAGTTTGGAATGTATGGCCTTCTCTGCAATTAAGATAACTTGCCTTGATGGAGGCAGGCAGATGTGATGACGTTAATGTGAGAAAGAAGACTGGTCGGCGCCATAATTCCATCTTTGCGAGTGGAGATACGCTTCACTGCAGAAACTCCTTGGGTGGAAAAACCAGCGATAATCTCCCACTCAACAATAACTCCTCGTGATGAATTCAAAGTAGCATGAAGTGTAACCTCAATAGGTATATCCCCAGTTACATTTGAATGCAACAGGATTTTACAGTGTCGAGATATGGATGTTTCCATCAATATGTAACCAAATCGAAGCTTTCTAATTGACTTTGGAGAGCCAGCAAGTCCTTTCTGAATGAAAAAGGGAAACATTTGTTCTAAATGTTTGTCTGAAAGTGAGTGCAGTATAATAAAATGAGGTACAGATGGGAGGATTGCTGCTCAGAATCTTAAAGACGTGGTCGTTTACCTGTAGAATTTTTCACTATTTTATTAACATTTTTACTTGGAGTATCCATAATAAAGAAAGGGAAATTTCAGTTCCCACTGACCCTATCCACCATGGAGCCCTACGAGGGGATGCACTACAATGTCAAACAAGGACACTACAGGAACGCCATGGTTTCGTGAGCACTATACCTAAACATCAGCTTCAGATATAATATCCACAATTTCTGTTGAGAACATCCAACACTGGTACTTGGTTGACTCTGAGTGGACCAACCGTTTCACCCAAGGGGCCACCCCAAGGCCGCCAGTCTACAGGAATACAAGGCCAAAGTGGTGTGTTAGGGTTGGACCCTTCAACCACCAGTATCCTCTCCTTCCTTTCACGGATTGCCATTCACGACAAACACTTGGGTTAACTGAAAGAACAGAACCTTTCCTGGGATGTCCTCTCACCACGTACAGGAATTCACACGGAGGGGGTCGTATGTGGACAACTGTGACTTGAGTGTCACACTATATAAAAACACCTTAAGAAAATTATAGAACATTTTCAGAATACTGCTCTCACTGTTTGAACTGTAAACTCAATTATTGTCAATAGGTTTGATTTGAAAAGGCATATTTAGAAATTGCCCTCTCTAAATTATCTGTTATCCAGCTGAAAAATAGTTGGCAAATTTTATTTCTGTGTATTGTTTTTCAGGTACCTCGTTACATGGCTAGGAATCCAGAAAAAGACTTAAATAGCAGTTGTAATGAGAGGTAGATGTTATGTGAATCCAGTGTTTCCAAAGTGTTAAACAAATTAATGGTTAATTTCTACATGATTCAATGTTGAGAAAGAATTCGGCTGTGAAAATATATTTTGTAGAAGAGATCCTGTAAGCAACACCAGAGTTGAAACAAAACATGATGAGATTGTATGATGTTGATCAACCAGAAAATAACTGGTACAGGAAAAAGACTTGAGAGATGTTCTTCAAAGAGCAACTGGTGCGTTCAGTTGGGTGATGTTCAAAATGAGCTGGATTCATCATTAGATTCTGTAATGTCCTCCAGTTTTGGAATATCTGTATAGAAATGAAAGAAGTAGTAATAGGTGGCACATCTCTAGTCTACTTGTGTATGGAAAAGATGGTGCCTGGTTTGGTGATATGGCTTGGAATCAGTGTTTGGAAGCTCACTGTAGAAAAGTAGGAGCTTCTAGTGAAAGTTGTATGAATAATAATCAGTGATGTCGAGAAAACTCACTGGTAAAGAAAATATATATATGCAAATTGGGTTGACGATGACCAAAGAAGGTCGAAACGTTTGCTCCTCTACATAAATTTTCTCAACCTAAACGAGCCGTTTTTACACATATGTATGAGTGTTTATAAATTCATGGCAGTAGAAAGACAGAAAGGCCATGTGTAGATCTAAAACCTGTGATGATGCTTATGGCTCAAAATCTTCAATGTAGAATCTCTGAAAGAAGCATAGACCAAAATCTCATAGTATAGCTTAGATTGAATAAATACAATCCATTCTCAAAGAAGTGGAAAATAATACGAGAATAATGTTTTACACCCATGTACAATTGACTTTACATTGTAGGATCTGGGAGGAAAAAGGTAATCCTATGGATGAAGTCTTAACTACAGGAATGTGTTCATTTTCCATATAGAACCTATAATCAATGTGAAATTGTAATCCAAATCCATGTGGGTGACAGAAGTCATTTAATTTTCAAATAATTAAAATTTTTAAACTGTTCACTTGTCTAGTTTATTGGAGGAAGTTTACGTCTCGTAATACTTCACAACTGATTACTGATTGGAAATCTGAAAGTCACTGGTCGTTAGCAATTGTAGGAAGAGTTGTTCAGTCATACAGTTGATGTTAATGCTATGACACCCGAGACGCAAACAGCCCGAAATTACTCTTGAGTTCCGATGTGAAGGGTCAGGATAATGAAGATTCCTCCTCATGGATGCTGGGTGGCCACTGTACTCAAAGTGTGTGGTTGAAAACTGGAAATGGTCACAACATAAGAGTGGAGGTTCAGTGATATATCAAACAAAAATGTAGTAACAAATGTTTATCATTATAAAACACATACCATGCTTTCCCTAGCAAAGGTTTCCCTGGTTATTATTTCGTGTTGAATCTTCTGATCTTTAGTGGGATTTCTGTAATGTCACAGTGGTCTGTCAGAGGTAGTTACTGGATTTTGGTAACCAAACAAAATGAGTTTTATCAATCCTCTCCAAACCTTTATTCAGAAAACTATTATACATTAAACACCTTTCAGAAGTGGTGTAGAAACAGAAGATTGAGAGAGAAGTAACATGTTGTGTTACACTTCATCAGGTCTGGTGTATTTATAAACCTATGGAGAGTTATTTAAGTTCCATTAGAGTGAATGGCAAATTACAGTAAAAATACATTAGATAAAAAGAATGAAAATGTTTCAACCCATGCCATCTTAGCCATCAAGACAGGTAGAGTTGTATAATTGCTGTTGAGGAAAACACTATTCAAAGGCACTGACAGTTTTGTAAATTAACCATGTCTTGCCCATTGGTGTGACAAGGGATGGGTCTATGTATCTTATTTACTTTTCTAATCTTGTCCCAGGTGACCTTGGAAGAAGAAAAGCTGGTAGTAATTAAACTCTTAAACAGAGTGCGCTTTTTAGCTGTGTAATGTATACCAGTGTTCAATATTTAAGTGAAACTAATAATTCTTACTCTATCACTTAAATCTAACAAATTTGTTAGAATTGATATAACATTTATTAATGGAGAAAGTTAAAAATGTTCAAACATACCTTTCACTACAGCTCCACCTACAAACAGTGAACTTCTAGGTCTTCTGCTCATCCCAAAATATTTTACAAGAAATGCCACCCCTTCAGAATAAAATTAAACATATCTTATTTTTCTGTTGATTATTGCTTCACTTATGATCATTGACCTTAGAAATTCACGTTCAGAAATTTCTATGATAGTTCGTGCTTTCATGTTAAATATACTTGTTTTAAAATAACATAAGTTTTGCCTATCAGACAGCCTGGCATGGCCGAGCGCGTTAAGGCGTGCACTCGTAATCCGAGGGTCGCGGGTTCGCGCCCGCGTCGCGCCAAACATGCTCGCCCTCCCAGCCGTGGGGGTGTATAATGTGACGGTCAATCCCACTATTCGTTGGTAAAAGAGTAGCCCAAGAGTTGGCGGTGGGTGGTGATGACTAGCTGCCTTCCCTCTAGTCTTACACTGCAAAATTAGGGACGGCTAGCACAGATAGCCCTCGAGTAGCTTTGTGCGAAATTCCAAAAAACAAACAAACAAGCCTATCAGACAAACTATATTCCATATTGTTGGTTTTGCCTCTCAGACAAATTATATTCCATATTGCTGGTTAACTATACCAGGTGTAGTTGACTGAGATAAAAATGTGAAATGTACCGTAGTAGAAAAGATGTGTGAGGAAGTGGAACCCACACATTGATGGGGATACACCATATGTCAGATTAATTTCTGCTCTAAAACCTTGGCTCAGCATGGCCAAATGGTTAGGGAACTTGACTCGTAATCTGAGGATTGTGGATTTGAATCCCCTTCACACCAAACATATTCACCCTTTCAGCCATGGGGACGTTATAATGTAACGACCAGTTCTATTATTCGTTGACAAAAGAGTTGGCGATGGGTGGTGATGACTAGCTGCCTTCCCTTTAGCCATGCTAAATTAGGGATGGCTATCACAGATAGGTCTTGTGCAGCTGTGCGCGAAATTAAAAAATAAACAATTCAACATCTGTTGCGGAATAAACAAACATAAGATATGAGTGATAAAGTTTTTATGTAAGCTTAGCTCGTTCTTATTGATGATACACGTACATGAAAATGTTAGATTACTAATATTAACTCCTGAACCTAATGTTTGTCTTCTATTGGATCAAAGGTAACATCTATAATTCCATTTCTCTAAGTGTACAGCCTATTGTATATCTCTGTGCTCAAATAAAAACCACAACCATGTAACTATGGGTACATTGTTGTATGTCACCAGTAGTGTTCTTCAGTGGTTGAAAGGTGTTATCTAAATGTTACAACAATGCTGCATGTGATGTAGTGACGTCACCAGTAGTGTTCTTCAGCGGTTGTAAGGTGTTATCTAAATGTTACAATAATACTGCATGTCATGTAGTGAGACCTGGCGTGGCCAAGCGCGTTAAGGCGTGCGACTCGTAATCTGAGATTTGCGGGTTCGCATTCCTGTTGCACCAAACATGTTCGCTCTCCCAGCCGTGGTGGCATTATAATGTTACTGTCAATCCCACTATTCGTTGGCAAAAGAGTAGCCTAAGAGTTGGCGGTGGGTAGTGATGACTAGCTGCCTTCCCTCTAGTCTTACACTGCTAAATTAGAGAATGGTTAGCACAGACAAGGCAATATTACGTGCTTAATTAAATCCGTTATTAGATCTGTGTACTAGGAACTATCACGTGTTTAATTAACACCGTTATAAGGTCTGCAGAATAGGAAATATCACGTGCTTAATTAATTCCGTTACAAAGTCTGTAGACAAGGCAATATTACATGTTAAAAAATTCCTTCACTAGGTCTGTAGACCAGGAAATATCACGTGTTAAATTAACTCCGTTACCCGGTCTATAGACGAAGATATATAAATTTTATAATTAACACCGTCTCTAGGTCTGTAAATTATGAAATATCACGTCTTTAATTAACACCGTCACCAGGTCTGGGTACTAGGAAGTATCACGTGTTTAATTAATTCCGTTACTAGGTTTGTAGACCAGAAATATCACGTGTTTAAATAATTCGATTTGAAGGTTTGTATACTAGGAAATATCATGTGTTTAATTAATTCCGTTACTAGGTCTGTAGACTAGGAAATATTACGTGCTTAATTAATTCCGTCTCTAGGCCTGTAGACTAGGAAATATCACGTGTTTAATTCATTCCGTTACAAGGTCTGTAGACAAGGCAATATCACGTGTTAAATAAACTCCTTTATTAGGTCTGTAGACTAGGAAATATCACGTATTTAATTAACTCCGTCATTCGGTGTGTAGGCGAGAAAATATCACTTGTTTAATTAACTCCGTTACTAGGTCCGTGTACAAGGAAATAGCACGTATTTAATTAACTCTGTACTGGGTCTGTGTACTAGAAAATATGACGTGTTTAATTAAGTCTGTACTATGTCTGTAAACAAGGAAATATCACGAGTTTAATTTACTCCGATACTAGGTCTGTAGACTAGAAAATATCTCGTGTTTAATTAATTTGGTCACTAGGTCTGTGTAGTAGGAAATATCACGTGTTTAATTAATTCTGTTACTATTTCTGTAGACTAGAATATATCACGTGTTTAATTAATTCCGTTACTGGTTGTGTAGACTAGGAAATATCACGTGTTTAATTAAATCTGTTACAAAGATTGTAAACTCGGAAATATCACGTGTTTAATTAAATCCGTTACTAGGTCTGTAGAGTAGGAAATATCGCGTGTTTATTGAAATTAGTTACTATATCTGTGTACTATTAAATATCACGTATTTAATTAAATCTGTTACAAGGTCTGTAGACTAGGAAATATCACGTGATTAATTAACTTTTTTACTGGGTCTATAAGTATGTAACTATAATAAAATTTTGAACTTCGTTTGTAATGCAGGCGTACAGCAATGAACGACAGAGTACAAGTGTTGAAATACTTTATTAAAGTAATATATTATTATTCCGTGTGCTGGACACTGCATTATTTTTACCAGATTACTTTGAAAGAAGAACACTGCGACAATAGGTTCTATGCTTGTTGAGGGAGGATGAACCTATTAACACATTTACTGTAATTATTTGAAATAAGAACGATTTTAAAAGTGTTTTTGAATTTTATTCACAGAGCTATATTATAAGTAATTCATATAACCTAACTGCACTCTAATTGCTACACTATTCTCAATTTCTACCTTTTCTTATACAGTAAAACTTGTCCAAAGCGGAATCGCCTGTGATCGAGTAAAATTTCCAGCTGAAGCAGGTTTTCCGGATTAGACAGTTTACATGAATTTCTTTAATTATATATAACTTTTGAGCAGAACGTTATACTTGTTTGACTCAACGGAAGTAAGGCGTTTGTGAATAAAGTTATTATATTGTTTATGATAAGAACAAAAATAGACATTGAAAGTATACTTAAGTACACAAAATCTTAAATTTCTTTAAAGATAGTGTCGAATTTCAACAGTTTAGTTTTCAAATGGATTTTCTCATGCGGTTAAAAGAGAACACCAATTTTACGGTCTTTTTATGAGGTTCATATCTCCCCTTCATTTTTGCGTATAATTTGATACTATTAATATAACTTAAATCTGGCGATGAAGTAGGAATTTCCGTTTCATCACTACCTTTTCCATATTATTTATCATCTGAATCTCCCACACTGTTACCATCTTGAGATTCTATTGCAGATTTTAATCAGTTTCATCAGTTTCTGTTAAAACATTCTTTTCAACGTTCACAAAATCACCTGTATAAATCTTCTCAATTATAGTTTGGATTTTACTAGAATCATCATAAGAAACAACTTTTTTAAAATGAAGTATTTAGTAGCTTTTTGTAAAAATGAGGACATTAAATAAATTTCCCCTAAATTTTAAGATTAGGGAAGATTGGAATTTATTTTTTTCGTGAGAATCATTTAAAGAGTAGAATTTTGTATTTAAAAGACAACTATATTTCGACAAATCATGAATCTTATTTAACTGTAAAAATAATGACGGCAGAAAAAAGAACAGAATATACTTAACCAATACTTAGTGTAAAAAAATATTCGATAATTTATTAATATTTAAACCAATTATTAATCAAACAATAATTTATTAATATTTAATCAAAAACATGTTTTCGCCTTACTCAGGTTTTATTCCTACTTATTGATAGATGAGGTAGGTGAAAGATAGTCTTCCGTTACGCAGGTTCCGCCATGTAGAGAGCGTTTGATAAGTAAAATCTTAGGATAATGCTGCAAAAGTTTGATATATATATATGCAAAAACGGCTCGTTTGGGTTCACCTGACGATGATCGAAGAAGGTCGAAACGTTGTTTGCTCTTCTATGTAAAATATTTTCTTAACCTAAACGAGCCTTTTTTGTATATATATTTCTCTACAAGTGGGTTTTCTCGACATCACTGATTAAAAGTTTGATATATCCAGCTTGTAC
Organism: Carcinoscorpius rotundicauda; assembly: GCA_011833715.1. Taxonomy (NCBI): domain Eukaryota; kingdom Metazoa; phylum Arthropoda; class Merostomata; order Xiphosura; family Limulidae; genus Carcinoscorpius; species Carcinoscorpius rotundicauda. The sequence continues at coordinate 100,952,733 of CM022396.1, read as the reverse complement.
AGGCTTCCGCCTTATGCAGTTTCCGGTTTAGACAGGTTTTACTGTAATTACATTGTTTTTAATGTATTATGTTTGTAAATTATAAATTTGAAAAATCTCGCTAGAGCTTCCACAAGGTTCATGGAACTTGGTTTTAAATAGTGTGAATAAATGTATTCAGCAACAGAATGTAGAAAGCTCAACCAACTTGGCTATTTATTCAAATAAGAGGGCTTGTAACTGCTGCCTTTTCCTCTGAGATAATACCATCTTCACGAATAATTATGACTTTCACGGTTTTCGTTCTTCATTCGCTTTAATTTTCTTGGTGATGGAGGTGTTGACGTATCGTCAGCTCGGGCTGTTCAGAATCTAACCGGTTTTCATGGGTTATTAGGATAATTCCTTTAAGTATCAGTTGGAAGACGTTCGTGTAACGCTCTTCAGGAAATACGTAATCCAAAACGAAGCTTTAAAACGTTATTAATCTATCCGTGACGAAAACTTTTTACGTCATAAAGGTCACGGCGCTTCGAGAGCTATCACTGCCGTTTATTACTAGGCGCGTACGCTGACAAACCTTCAACATTCGAGAGTTCCCACGCATCTAAGTCGAAAACGTGGCTTAAAACTACTCATAAGACCGCCGGTTTGTTGTGAGAACAGATTATCTCTGCATTCGAGAAATCTCACGTGCGATATCATGTATGTAATTTAAATTTAGATGGACAAGATGTGTGTTGTGGAATGTTATGAAATATAAGAAACATGCTAATGTGTGATCTGAAATGTCATAGAAAATTATAAGAAAAGTGTAAGTTATGTTTGGAGTGTTATGACGTACAATATTATAAGAAAAGTGTTTATGTGCGTTATATAGGAAAACTAATTATATAAAGAAAGGAAGTTTGGTTAATCTTTAAACTTTGTATACCATGGTTGTTTTTAATACAGTCTTTAACTGTAGATATTTACATCCACAGAATTATCTGTGGAAATTGAAGAAATCGTTTTTATAGTCTGATAGCGAATGATAAAACAACAAAAATGTTGACATTCATTATCTACAGCTTGTGTGTACTGTTTATTTTTGTGAATAAGAGACAGGAGAATGAAATCAGTTAAATTGAAACTGCTTTAAGACTAATTGCACTAACCGTTCCTAATTTTGACACAAGAGTAAAAATAAGGCGCCTAGTGAACACCACCCCACAAGTCTTGTCAGATAAAATATTTGAGTGAAAGGGGCAGTGAGACACGAACCCGAGATACATAGTGTCCGACCCCTTGTGTCGTGCTTGTTGCATCATTAATAAGTTAACAAGTAGAATTTAGTGTGTTAATGTTTCGGTTCAGGTATCGGTGTTTGATTGAAGGATGGTAAACGTACAATTCAGGATTATTAGCTAAACCTAGTGACCTGAAATTCAAATTGTGCTACTGCTATATATACATATATTCGTGATGACGAGAAACCCACCTGAAGTAACAATGTATCTCAGGACGGCTGGTATGGGTATTAACACTTTTACTAATGAAGCAGAGAATAACGTTTTGACCTTCTTAGGTCTTCTTTTGTTGTTGTTGTTAACCTGAAGCTGATCTGGGAAGGTCAAAACCTTGTTCTCTGCTTTATTAGTAAAAGTGTTAATGACCATACCAGCCGTCCTGAGATAAATTGATGTAAATGTTATGTCCAGCAAACCATTAAAGTTGTTTGTCATTTGTATAACTTTCAACTGAACGCATTATTTGTGATTTGTCTGTTGATAGTGAAATTCTTCAATCATCTCTGAAAACTATGTCTTCAAGTTCAGGAAGTAGCTGTAGCAGTTCTGATGAATCAGACTCTGAGAACAGCAATGTGAGTGGAAGTTCATCATCAGAAAAGGTCAGATTCACTTTCAACCTGTAAAAATAAATCATTATGTTAACCTATCATGGTGACCTTTAGAAACTTGGCAGTGAAATGGTTCTTGGGGTCTGTTAATAATTATCAGTTTAATCTTACTCTTCTGACACTTGTCATTAATGATTGCTGTAATCTTACACTTCTGACACTTCTCATTAATGATTGCTGTAATCTTACACTTCTCATTAATGATTGCTGTAATCTTACACTTCTGACATTTGTCATTAATGATCGATTGCTGTAATCTTACACTTCTGACATTTGTCATTAATGATCGATTGCTGTAATCTTACACATGTTATATTCAAATGCTAATGAAAGATTAAACCTGTGTATCATAATGCAGTGCTTCTTTAGGTATAATGTAATAATAATTCATTATTTCTCTTAAATTCTCTCAACTGCATCTACTACACCTGATAATTATCTGTTCAAAAGGCTACTCATCCTTTTAGCAAAAAGCTGTCTTAGCCAAAGATGGCTTCTTCTCTACCAAAATATAGATTAGTGTTCTCTAGTCTTACCATCTCACAATTAGATGTGGAAAACGATCAACACCTTGGTTGTAATAACACTTTTTATTTGTTAAGAACTGAACAGAAAATATGGTGAAAATAGTCATTTTAAATACATATGAGATCCAAGCAACAGTTAGTAAAATAAATTGTAGTAATGACTATTCCAGTTTAAATTTCTTTATATGATTAATGCCACTAGGAGTCCTGTTAAAACATTTCAAGGACCTGCTTAAATTTGACAAATAATAAATTTAGAAAAATGTATTTGAAAAGTTACTGGAGTTACCAGTAATTGTAGGGTTAAGTAATATTAGAAATAAACTAACGCACATTGTGCTGAATGTTGGTTGTTATCATGATACATTGTTGTATCCTTTGTGCTAAAATGTTGTAGTGTTTGTTTATTTGTTGTTTTCACAGTTTTATAGAACTGAATATCAGTTATAGATTTCCTTTGCTGAAAAATAAAGGTATAAGGAAGAACTGTCAGCTTTATGTATCGTGTGACTGTCAACATTACATATCATGTGACTTCATTGTACATTAATGTAGCTAAGCTTTTGATTTTTCTGTAAATAGTCTAAAACAGGAAAACTTTAAAAGACAGTTTATGTTATGAAATGAACATTTCAAACAGTTGCTTCAGTGTAATCAGTCAGATTAGATAAATTTTCTTTTGTGATCTATTGTTAATATTGATGTAAGGACATACCACAAATACTGTTCAAAATATTTTAAACTGTTTTGTTTTGTTATAAAACATAGTTCTCTTTTAACTTTATTGCTGCCAAAATTAAATACAAACAATTTTTCCAGTGCTTTGTTTATGCTTAGATACACAATAAGAAATAAAAATAGCATATTTTTAACATTTCATTACCACTGAAACTTGTAAACACCCTGGTGGTACAAAAGTAACATTCTGTGACTTAATTTTATACAAATGTTTTGGTTAAAATACTTAACTTTATATTAATATAGCATAGCACACAAGGCTGGGGTCTAGCAAACTTCATGGAAAAAAAAAATGTTCCTCTACCACTCAGAAATCTCAGTACCACTGGCACACAACCTGAGAAACAGACTGTGTTTAACAACAGCCACATGGACCTGGCTGATGAAGATTCAGTGAACTGGATTCTTGGAAAGTACTCCAGTACTGATATTAAAGATTATTTACAGAGGTTAGATCTTTGAGTTACACTTAAATTTGACCAGTGAGCTGTTTAGATAGCAGATTTGATATATATATCAGTGAAAATAGTTACATTTTAATGAAGGTAAATAAGTAAAAACATAAGGAAGGACTTTGTTAGAAACAACAAATTCAAACCTCTGACTAATTATATGATTTGTTGCTCAAGCATTATGATGTCAAGTTTAATAACCTTGACTATTAAAGTAACAAATATATATATTAGTGTCAGGAAAAACATTATGTGAACAAAACCTAATATTTAGGAACAAGAAGGGACCTATTGATCTCGACTATCTTATCTCCTTAACTAAACAAAAACTAAAATAAGTTTAAACAAAATTCAAATCCAGGTGTTACCATTCATATATTCATCAAGATTAGGGGAAAACTGCAAAATGTAACACATTATGAGGAGAAATGCATCATTGTGATATACAAGTAAAAGAGACTGCTTGTAGAGAGTTTATAAAATGTATTAATATTAATAGGGTCTATATAGAATTATTTTAAAACTGGTGGCTATTTAACATTGTTCCTTCACCAGTGTACATTCATCAAGTTAAACCAGTTTATGGAAGATAAATTTAAGTATCTTGTGTTTTTAAATACTCAACTAGTCTGGAAATTTAGGAAAGGAAAACGTCTTTTATACCAATAATTGGTGCTACTCATAAGTAGAACATGTGTATTTTTGTGTATTTAGTTTTGTTTCACATTTTATACGAATACTAGGTGCTATGCATACTTGGAACAAACGTATCTGTGTCTGTTTAGTGTTGTTTCATATTTTATAATAATACTAGGTGCTAGGCATACTTGGAACATGTGTATCTGTGTCTGTTTAGTTTCGTTTCACATTTTATACCATCACTAGGTGCTATGCATACTTGGAACATGCGTATTTGTGTGTGTTTAGTTTTGTTTCACATTTTATACCATCACTAGGTGCTAGGCATACTTGAAACATGTGTATCTCTGTGTATTTTTATTTTACTGTTTCTCCATTCTTGTCCTTGTGTTCATGAGCCGCCTGGTTCGTTTTATATTTCATCTAAAAGTTGTTGTGGATGTACAGTTCATGAACTTTGGTTTACAATGTCCTCTGAGCTATGATGGAAATACAGTCTGAAAAATATGGTTTATAATTGTTTTTAAGCTGGTGTTATTACTAATGTTACAATTGGTTCTATAATTATGTTGAAGCTAATTATATAATTATGTTTAGAGTTATAAACATGTTCACTGCTGCAAATGTTTCATGATGTCATGTGTCTTGAGACATGATAAAGTTCCTCTTTAACTCCTGACCATTTGTTATTTGTTAGAGCAAAATTTAATTACAACTTTATGTATTTTTAACAGGTCCTCATGACATTGATACTTATTCCACTAAGGTTCTACTGATATTAAAACTTTATTATGTATTTTCTAATATTCTCAAAGTTTGTATCTCAGTATATGTACTTTGTCAAGTCATATTCCTAAACGTCTATGATGAAGACAAATGATAACATCAGTTTTTATTGTTTATTCGGTTTTACTTATATTACAAATAACAAGAAATACAATCATTCGCTGATTAATTATATTGTCAAATCATTTAACTCAGTATTAATTATATTTTTAGAACACAAAAATAAATGTTGATTCATTTTTGTTTTCATCTATTCTGTCCACAATTTTAGTCCAAGCCCTCAGTTTCTTGACTTTGATGCTGAAATCCTTCCCCTGAATTATGGAATTCAGGTTCTGGTCTCCTGTGTTTCTTCTCCTGCACAAGAAGAGCACTTTAATTCAAAATATGTTTCATTGGATGCAGAACGAATTAGTGAAATACATCTGAAAGTTTCTGGACAAAATGAAATGAGCTTAGGTCAAAAGTTTCAATGGTCAGATAATGATAATGACAGGCTAACAGACAACGATGTTCCAAAGCAGCAACAGCTGCATGTAAAATTAGACATAGAAGAGAACTGTGATGCCACAAGACTTGAAGAAGGTCCGGAAATAGAAGCTCCACAAATAGTCCATGATGAATTTTGTACCAGTTTTTATTCTTGTCCTGAGATGTCTAGATCATTTGTCCCCAGAGATGATTGTGGACCATTAGGGACTAATTGTATCCAACCATGTTACACTTTAGAAAACAGCAAAATTTCCTGTAATATTAAATGTTCAACCTCACCAAAATCAAATGAAGAAGTCAGAAAAGGACATGGAGACAAAAAACCTGCTGAATACAAAGAAACTTCAAAGAAATATAACAGTTATATTCAAAGTGTATTAAGTTTTTCTGATAAAGAAGAAACAGAGTTTAAAAATTACAAGGATAAAAATAAAACTAGTAATTTAGAAGTAAAGCCCAACAGTGAAGAAAAACAGTGTAAAAATTATGTTGTCGAAAAGAGTGGCTCAAAAACTAAACCCAAAGAACTTGTCTCTGATACATCAATCTTGGAGAAAAAGGGGTTGTATACATTTCAAATGAGTTCTTCATCCAAAAGGAAAGAAAATAATACTTTAAAAGGAAAATCTGATTTATTCTCAGCAAAGAACACATCATCATCTGAGTCTGTAAGTATATCCAAGAAACAGCCTCAAAAGATCAGAGAAACCAATCGCCCAGTGAAGTCTCCAAGTTTTTCTCATGTAACCAGTATTATCAATACAGTTGCTAAAGGGGACTTATCTTGTAGTAACACTTGCTCAAACAGTATATCTGATGAAACAAGACCTAGCTCTGTAGTATTTGGTAATAAGACGACTGTTAAAATGAACCCACCCAAACTTCTGTCACCAATTTGTATTAAAGATACGTTTGAAGCTTGTAATGAGGTAAAAGAAAATGCTAAAACTTGTATATTTGTAAGTATAAGCTTAGCTCTTATTGCCAGAGTTCCTGCTCATCCTCCAGGTAGATTTATCCAACAGGATTCTGTCAGGGATTCCCTAAGGATCCATTCAAAAGAAATCAAACAGGACTCCAACAGGAGTAATGACTCTTTAAATCCAACTTGCGTTACTTTATCATCAGTAAAGAGAAATATAACAAACAGTTTGAGGCAACTACTATGTAAACGAAAAGCTGAAGAGAACAGAGGAGAAAGGCGGATGGTGTTGTCTCCTGCAGGGTCTGGTGCTACTGGGTAAGTATGTCTATATATATTTCATCTTCTTGCTTTTTGAATTTCTATCGTTTTAAACTTCATTTCTGCTGTTGTTTTACTATCCACGATAATTTAGCTAATATGTCCCTAATTCATGTTACTTATGGTTAACGAACACCTCGCATCAATTTGAAATAATTAATTTAGCAACTAAATCTTTCATTCTGTCAATAAAAACTTGTTTTGGTTAGTTTATTATACGTTTGTCTGTGAAAGGTCTAGATCTTTTGGTATTTATTTCGTTAAGAAATTAGGTTCTTGAGTATAATTACACTGGTTCATTCGAAGTTTCTATTTCAGAAAACTTGTAGAAAACACTTCATCCAGAATATAGAGCTGAATCACATGGTTAATATTATTATAGAAAATCCAAAATTCAGCAATAAAAATACCTTTTAATATCGTAACTCATTTATTAAGTAATTGTGTCCGTTATCTACTGTGAGATTTTGACCAATCATGTGCCTTATTGCCACCTCCCACCCCTATTCCACTTAAGAAAAGCAGGAACCAGAACTGTTTGTCCATTCCTGAAAATGGAGTCAAAATCGTAAGTAACTGTCAGAAGTCATGTATAAGCTCCACCTAGTCTGAATGTTAGTAAACTGCCAAAACCAGCTTGACTTCAGGGGTCGTACACAAATTTCACCAAAATAAGAGTAAGAAACATTGGTGAAATAAATATTGAGGTATAGAGAAGCTCATGTCCGCTTGTCAAAATAGGACATAACATATTATAAATACAAACTCATTGATTTTGATCTCCACATTTACACTAATTTACAGTAATACATCTTTGAGAAAGGAAAACCTTTCTTACGAAAAACAATTGTACATTATGTACACATGAAAGTAACGAACATTGTGAACACCCTCTCACTAATATAGATTGAGCTTGTCAAGATCAAAACACACAATCAAAATTATTTCAAATACTGTGTTTAATAATAATAGGCCTCTTATTGAAGTATATTTATTTCTTATTCTTTCATTCCTATTTTGATCATGAACCTTTTTTAACCGATGAATCATTAGCGCTGACACTCTGATACTTTTACGAAATACGAGAAAAGGTAAAAAAAAATTTAAAAATGGAATGTTATGTCACATGTTCACTTCAAAACGCGATTTGACTCTGACACAGACTTTTGGGGATTTTCAGTAATAACCTTTTCACGTAACGTCATGGTTAAAGAGTTGGCGGTAGGTGATGATGCTATGATAAGCATGTTGTCGAACTATAAAACGACTTACCACTAACAGATGATGATGACTATGATAAGCATGTTGTCGAAGTCTAAAACGACTTACCACCAGCAGGTGATGATGACTATGATAAGCATGTTGTCGAACTATAAAACGACTTAGCACTAACAGGTGATGATGACTATGATAAGCATGTTGTCGAACTATAAAACGACTTACCACTAACAGGTGATGATGCTATGATAAGCATGTTGTCGAACTCTAAAACGACTTACCACTAGCAGGTGATGATGACTATGATAAGCATGTTGTCGAACTATAAAACGACTTACCACTAACAGGTGATGACGACTATGATGAGCATGTTGTCGAACTCTAAAACGACTTACCACTAACAGGTGATGATGCTATGATAAGCATGTTGTCGAACTCTAAAACGACTTACCACTAACAGGTGATGATGCTATGATAAGCATGTTGTCGAACTCTAAAACGACTTACCACTAACAGATGATGATGACTATGATAAGCATGTTGTCGAACTATAAAACGACTTAGCACTAACAGGTGATGATGACTATGATAAGCATGTTGTCGAACTATAAAACGACTTAGCACTAACAGGTGATGATGACTATGATAAGCATGTTGTCGAACTATAAAACGACTTACCACTAACAGGTGATGATGACTATGATAAGCATGTTGTCGAACTATAAAACGACTTACCACTAACAGGTGATGATGACTATGATAAGCATGTTGTCGAACTATAAAACGACTTAGCACTAACAGGTGATGATGACTATGATAAGCATGTTGTCGAACTATAAAACGACTTAGCACTAGCAGGTGATGATGACTATGATAAGCATGTTGTCGAACTATAAAACGACTTACCACTAACAGGTGATGACGACTATGATGAGCATGTTGTCGAACTCTAAAACGACTTACCACTAACAGGTGATGATGCTATGATAAGCATGTTGTCGAACTCTAAAACGACTTACCACTAACAGGTGATGATGCTATGATAAGCATGTTGTCGAACTCTAAAACGACTTACCACTAACAGATGATGATGACTATGATAAGCATGTTGTCGAACTATAAAACGACTTAGCACTAACAGGTGATGATGACTATGATAAGCATGTTGTCGAACTATAAAACGACTTAGCACTAACAGGTGATGATGACTATGATAAGCATGTTGTCGAACTATAAAACGACTTACCACTAACAGGTGATGATGACTATGATAAGCATGTTGTCGAACTATAAAACGACTTACCACTAACAGGTGATGATGACTATGATAAGCATGTTGTCGAACTATAAAACGACTTAGCACTAACAGGTGATGATGACTATGATAAGCATGTTGTCGAACTATAAAACGACTTAGCACTAGCAGGTGATGATGACTATGATAAGCATGTTGTCGAACTATAAAACGACTTAGCACTAGCAGGTGATGATGACTATGATAAGCATGTTGTCGAACTATAAAACGACTTAGCACTAACAGGTGATGATGACTATGATAAGCATGTTGTCGAACTATAAAACGACTTAGCACTAACAGGTGATGATGACTATGATAAGCATGTTGTCGAACTATAAAACGACTTAGCACTAACAGGTGATGATGACTATGATAAGCATGTTGTCGAACTATAAAACGACTTAGCACTAACAGGTGATGATGACTATGATAAGCATGTTGTCGAAGTCTAAAACGACTTACCACTAACAGAAAACAGATGATGTTAAGCTGAATTTATATCTATCAGTAATTTTCGTTTTCAAATTTCATTTGAGAAAAACAAAGAAAGAACTGTAACGGATAAAACGTTTTGATTGGTCTAGACGGTAATCAGGTTTGATTCACGTAGAAAATGTGAATAGGAAGAAGGAAAATAACAAATTGTGAGTGTGGTCTTTACACTTCTTAACAAATTGTGAGTGAGGTCTTTACACTTCTTAACAAATTGTGAGTGAGGTATTTACACTTCTTAACAAATTGTGAGTGAAGTCTTTACACTTCTTAACAAATTGTGAGTGAGGTCTTTACACTTCTTAACAAATTGTGAGTGAGGTCTTTACACTTTTTAACAAATTGTGAATGAGGTCTTACAGTTCTCATTTTTTCATTTTTCTGAGGAACAAAAAATAGTTTCTTACTTAGATTAAAAGTTAAAACAAACGAAAGACGCTGCTTCGTAATAACGTTTTTGAGATTCAAAGCAACACGAAGACTATTTCGGCATTGCAGGCCATAATTTTAAACTAATATATTAGACGGAAAACGGCTAGACATCAGTACCCACCGCCGAATTCTCGATCTACTTTCCACGTCTGGACATTTCGGGGAAAACTATTATAATGTAAAACAATTTTAATGTTTAAAAATGGCAGTAAGCCGAGTCCACCAACCCTGATTCTCTTTGTAAGATGAAGTCGTATAAAGTGATAATGAGGTCTTACTGGTGATGGTGTTTATCTTTTGTCAAGACTTAATCATGTGCGCTGTGGTTATTGTTTTAAATTATACAAGTTTTATTATCCGTACACATTAGTGGCATTCAGTTTTCATTTTAGTAATAATTACACGTTCCGTCTGTTGTAGAATCAAGGCCTGATATTGTTTGAGACAGAAAGCACCGTTATGGAATGTAGGTTTGAGATAGAAAGTAACCGTTATGGAATGTAGGTTTGAGATAGAAAGTAACCGTTATAGAATGTAGGTTTGAGATAGAAAGTAACCGTTATGGAATGTAGGTTTGAGATAGAAAGTACCGTCATGGAATTTAGGTTTGAGATAGAAATTAACCGTTATGGAATGTAGGTTTGAGATAGAAAGTAACCGTTATGAAATGTAGGTTTGAGATAGAAAGTAACCGTAATGGAAACTAGGTTTGATGCTGTTTAATTGTGTAAGTGTCGTTTTAAGTTTAGAAGTGTTAGACATTACTCTGGTTTTAGTCCGTAGCTAGCACAGCAGTAAGTCTGCAGATTTACAACACTAAAATCAAGGGTTAGATTCCCTTCGGTGGACTCAGCAGATAGCTTATTATGGCTTTGCTGTGAGAAAAACACACACAGAAGCTGGAACGACTCCAGTGTCTCTGTGCCCCTGGTGTTACAGAACCAATAATTCAAGCTAATCAACAGAAAATATTAATTTTTAAAAGATTAAAGAGAGTACGTCATAATTGTCGTTACAAGATACGCATCAATCATATTTTGTAATAATACTCAGTTTTTACCTGTCCTGAAAATGCGCGCCCATCTGACTATCCAAATGCGCATGCGCACGCACTTTTTTTCAATGGATGTGAACAAATAGCGTGTGTAGATATGATTTAGAAAATATTTTCGATAATAACATATTAAAGGTTTATCATGGTTTTAGGTTGTTTGTTTGTTTTTTGAAGTTCACGCAAAGCTACGCTAGGGCTATCTGCGCTAGCCGTTCCTAATTTAGCAGTGTAAGACTAGAGGAAAGGCAGCTAGTTATCAGCACCCACTGCCAACTTTTGGGCTACTCTTTTACAAAGGAACAGGGGGATTGATCGTACAATATAACACCCCCACGGCTGAAAGGGAGGGCATGTTTGTCGTGACAGGGAACCGAACCCACGACCCCCAGATCTCTATTCAGAAGTGTGTGAACTGGCAACGATGTCATTTTGTAGTTTGTTAATGATTATTGATTTGTGTATTTGATACTAAAATTTGTTAATGATTATTGATTTGTTTATTTAATATTAACATTTGTTAATGATTATTGATTTGTTTATTTAATATTAACATTTGTTAATGATTATTGATTTGTTTATTTAATGCTAACATTTGTTAATTATTATTGATTTGTGTATTTAATACTAACATTTGTTAATGATTGATTTGTTTATTTAATATTAACATTTGTTAATGATTATTGATTTGTTTATTTAATACTAACATTTGTTAATGATTATTGATTTGTTTATTTAATGCTAACATTTGTTAATTATTATTGATTTGTTTATTTAATACTAACATTTGTTAATGATTGATTTGTTTATTTAATACTAACATTTGTTAATGATTGATTTGTTTATTTAATATTAACATTTGTTAATGATTATTGATTTGTGTATTTAATACTAACATTTGTTAATGATTATTGATTTGTTTATTTAATACTAACATTTGTTAATGATTGATTTGTTTATTTAATATTAACATTTGTTAATGATTATTGATTTGTGTATTTAATACTAACATTTGTTAATGATTATTGATCTGTTTATTTAATACTAACATTTGTTAATGATTATTGATCTGTTTATTTAATACTAAAATTTGTTAATGATTATTGATTTGTTTATTTAATACTAACATTTGTTAATGATTATTGATTTGTTTATTTAATACTAACATTTGTTAATGATTATTGATTTGTTTATTTAATACTAACATTTGTTAATTATTATTGATTTGTTTATTTAATGCTAACATTTGTTAATTATTATTGATTTGTTTATTTAATGCTAACATTTGTTAATGATTATTGATTTGTTTATTTAATACTAACATTTGTTAATGATTGATTTGTTTATTTAATATTAACATTTGTTAATGATTATTGATTTGTGTATTTAATACTAACATTTGTTAATGATTGATTTGTTTATTTAATATTAACATTTGTTAATGATTGATTTGTTTATTTAATACTAACATTTGTTAATGATTGATTTGTTTATTTAATACTAACATTTGTTAATTATTATTGATTTGTGTATTTAATACTAACATTTGTTAATGATTGATTTGTTTATTTAATACTAACATTTGTTAATTATTATTGATTTGTGTATTTAATACTAACATTTGTTAATGATTACACTGGGAACACTCATTTTGTTGCATTTAAAAAAGACCGTTCTATTGTCAACTTGAGTGTGTTGATTTCAAATCTGAAGTCGGTTTTTGTCTGCAAGCTACAGATTTTATGCAATTTGACATTTTTATTTATTTTTTAATTTTTCGTTATTATAGGAAATTATAGGGATAGCTTATCAATTTGTTTGTGTATATTATTCAGGTAGGAATTTGCGTTTGTACACTTCATCTGGACAATCTCGTTTAATGCTCCAGCAGTAGTCAGCCATTATACTTTTGTCCCAGCGCCCTTGGTAGCGTTCTTCCATGACCTTTAGGTCTTTATGGAATCGTTCTCCTTGTTCGTCACTCACAACCCCCAGGTTGTCAGGGAACTTATCAAGGTGGCTGTTCAAAAAATGAAGCTTGATGCTCATGTTGCACCCGAGATCACGAAAAGCGAGGAGCATTCTGTTCACAAGTTCACTGTAGTTCTCCGCCTTATTATTTCCAAGGAAGTTCTGAACGACTGCCACAAAGGATAACCATGCTGCCTTTTCTAAAGCGGTCATCTTAGCAACAAATTGATCATCACGAATTAGGGTTCGAATCTGTGGGCCATCAAACACGCCTGCTTTGATCTTCTCAAATGATAACCCTGGTAAAGCTGTGATGATGTGTTGGAAACATTCACCTTCGGTTTCCAGTACCTTGACAAATTGCTTCATCAAACCTAATTTGATGTGAAGAGGAGGAAAGATGATCTAATCTCTGCTTACAATTGGGTCTTGTATGATATTTGACATGCCTGCTTTAAGGGTGTCACGAATAGGCCAGTCCTTCTGGACCCAATGTCTGTCTCGTGTTCGGCTGTCCCACATACAGAGGAAACATGGAAACTTGGTGAAATCTTTCTGTTGTTCAAGAAGAAAGTTGACCATCTTTAAGTTTACACAAATGATCCAATTGTGCTCATGATATTTTAATAAGTCCATTACCATTCTCATATCATCAGAGTCTTCCCGCAAATGCACTGAGTGACCGACAGGTACTGCTCCATAAACATTCCCATTATGTAAAAGAACATACTTTAGACTGCGTTTTGAACTGTCTAAAAAGAGTCTCCATTCAGCAGGACTATAGTAAGGTACACCCAGTTCTTTGAGAAGCCCTTGGATGTCATGGCAGTAAACAAACTGTCTGTCTTCTGAAAAGAAGGTCACAAAAAGCTGGTCACGCTTTCTGAAATATGATACTTTAACAGAGTGATCAACAAGATTTCTGCCTTGTTATCTTGATGCCAAAAGCTCTGCTGCTTTCTTTGAAAGACCTAAATCCGGCACTAAATCATTCAGTTCAGCCTGGGGAAGAGGATTGGGGACGGGGAAAGGTTCAGTGTCTGAAGAACAGTTCTCCGATTGTGTACACTTTTCTGACAATTCACTGTCACAACTGTCTTGTTCGCTTGTATCATGTCCAATGTCTTTATCGTCCAATGAAGGCAAGCCTTTGAAAACTGGAACAGGAACTTCTTCAGAGTGCGGAGCAGGCCGGATAGCTGAGGGAATGTTCGGATACGTAATCTTATGTTGGTTTTTCTTCCCAACACCCGTTGTGTTTACCATGCAGAAATAACAGTCAGTTACGTGGTTGGTGGGTTCGCGCCAAATCATTGGAACACCAAAAGGCAGACCACTGCGTTTTCCTTTGGTCCAGTCTCGAAGCATTTCCTCACAATTGTGGCACACAACATGAGGAGCCCATTGCTTGTCTTGATCACCAAGATGAACTTCAAAATATGCCTTGTAGGCACGCTTGACGAACGAGGATATGTTACGTCTCTGACGATTGAGTGTGTAGCATCCATATATGTAGCAGATGGCATCAGGCTTGTTTTTGCAATGATATCTATTTTGAAAGCCATGTTTGATCTGAAACAAAAGAAGAATGATCAAAATATTAGAAGCTATCTATATATATGGACGCGAAAATGCTTATACATGGTTTACGCAAGTTCACATTTGTACAATTTCATTAACCTCAAATTGCATACAAACTAGAGCTTGTAGACAAAAACTAATTTCAGATTTGAAATCAGCGCCTAAAACTCCTTCAGAATCAGTTAAAATATCCAATGCAACTCAAAATTACTGAAAAAATGTTCCCCAGTGTTATTGATTTGTGTATTTAATACTAACATTTGTTGATGATTGTTGATTTGTTTATTTAATACTAACATTTGTTAATGATTATTGATCGGTTTATTTAATACTAACATTTGTTGATGATTATTGATTTGTTTATTTAATATTAACATCTGGTATGTTAAGAGCCGTTTTGAATTTCCGCATTTTCTGAACAGCTGTTTTGTGTCAATAAAATGAAAGTTATGTTTAAGGAAATTTTCGCATTCTGTCTTCGCTAGAAATATATCGCGAAACTTGATTTAACTGGCAGGCTGTAAACTAAACTGGAGACGCCAAAATGGGAAGATAATGAGACAAAATTGTTATTTATTAAAGCTCTCTTAAGGCCTGGCATGGCCGAGCGCGTTAAGGCGTGCACTCGTTATCCGAAGGTCGCGGGTTCGCATCCGAGTCGCGCTAAACATGCTCGCCCTCCCAGCCGTGGGGGTGTATAATGTTACGGTAAATCCCACTATTCGTTGGTAAAAGAGTAGCCCAAGAGTTGGCGGTGGGTGGTGATGACTAGCTGCCTTCCCTCTAGTCTTACACTGCAAAATTATGGACGGCTAGCACAGATAGCCCTCGAGTAGCTTTGTGCGAAATTCTAAAAACAAAACAAAAAAACAAACATTAAAGCTCTCTGATTTAGTGATTTAGTTACACATAAATAATATTTGACGTGTTTGTTGTGCGATGTAACATCCTTATATGTTACGTAATACTATGACGTTTATCTCTTACGCAACTATTCCAGTTCTAGTTGGGGTACAAGTACTGGAAGTTGATTTACAGTAGTTATTTCCTTATAAAAGTAAATGATAAAAATGTCTTTACACGCTGGCATGAAACATCGTCCACGTCAAACAGCAGATTATATTATCCAATCAAGCATTTTTGTTATTGTTAAATATTCCACTAAAGAGAAGAAATATTGAGTAGGAAACTATGGAAATACATTTTGTTTATTGTGAGAGGAAGCCGTGATACGGGATTTAAAACTTGACACAATGTTACACCCCCAGTGGCACAGTCTGTGGACTTACAACACAAGAACCCAGGTGTTGGGTTACTCGTGGTGGGCAGAGTACAAATAGCCCTTTGTGTAGTTTTGGGCCTAATTAAAACAAAAACAGAATATTTAGCCCTGAAAAAAAGGGTTAGCTGTATTAACTTTAAAAAATCAGACGACCAGAATATTCTCTTTATCGGTTAAGTCGCCATAACAAAGTTTGGCCTCAATAAAGTGTTTGTTATGACATCAGATCTGTAGGCTTTTAAACATGTAATTCGTGTAAGTTTGTATAACAAACTTTATGAGTTTGAGCATGTGTAGCTTTATATGTTATTCATGTTAGCCAGAGTCAATCATAGATCACAAAAAAATTTAAATAAGTTGTTTTATTGGAAGAATGAAGCAGTTGAAAACATAACACGATATCTAATAAACATAGCCATATCAGACACAACAAACCAATGAACCAGGGATACTGGGGACTCGTGGTTCGTGTTTGTCGTAACAGTGCGTTTTGTAATTTGTGGTCGTGGGTGTGTTATAAGAGTAATGGTGGATTCCCACAATTCGATGAATAGTTTGCGGTAGACTAGGGCTTCTCCTGTAATTTATCAGTATAAATTAAGAGACGTTTCCAGTAAATAACTGTTATGGAATTGTTAGTTGATTGGACAAGAGTAACAATGACATTCAAACCTTGTTACTTGATTGGACAAGAGTAACTGTAGAGTTAGCGGTTTTTAGATGTCATCTCTTTTTTTATGTACCGTTTACGTAAAAATTTAAAGAACAAAAAAAACCACTGATCGTATGGAAATGTTTAAACGAAAAGAAAATATTAAATATCAGACAAATTTCGAAAAACAAAACTGAAGCTCACATGGATTCAATTATCATATAAAGAGCATTTCTATTCAGGGAAATGTATAGGTACACACACACTCAGACCTCAGTTACGTATTGTACGGTGAAAAAATACTGATAAAACATACTGACGTGAAATATCTGGAAATAAATATATGTAACGCCTCAATAGGTTGTGAAAATATACCTTACAACCATGTAGTGATATGTTTCTGTAAGGGTATTATGTGAAGCCACAATCTGGGTATACAAGGGAATTATTTATAAACAAGTAAGTAGGGAGCATCATAAACTACAATTAGGGTAAACAGAATTATTTTCGAATAAGGAAGTGGAATCATCATAAGCTACAAATAGGGTAAATAGAATTATTTTAAAATAAGGAAGTGGGGTCACCATAAGCTACAATCAGATAAACGGAATTATTTTTAAATAAGGAAGTGGGGTTACCATAAGCTACAATCAGCGTAAACAGAATTATTTTTAAATAAAGAGGTATGGGTAATTATAAGCTACAATCAGAACAAACAAAGGAATTATTTATAAACAGTCTGGCAAATGGTTCCCAAAACTTATAATCTTCACAAACTAATACTGTTATATCACAGTAAAATTGGAATTAAGGAAGTTAGTTAATTAATTAGATATTAACTTTAGGCTACAGGTCGTGGCGATGGAAGCATTACATTAAATCCTGTAAGTAAGCTTTAGGTGTTTAGACAGGGACCATTTCATGTGTAGTGAGAAATTCCTGTGTGATTGTTTGTCTTTACTTAAAATATAACGTATATACTTCATAATCAAGATTATATGAAAATCTGCGTGTCTGTCTGTTTGTCCGTTATCTAACTATTACTTGATCGCTGGATCAATAACAACTAAACTTTGTTGGGCGATAGTTTGAAAGAAGGGGCATGTTACTGGGGGCTAACGCTCTTCACCCCTTCTTGTTGTTATTGATTATTTGTTATATTTGACTTCAGTTGACATTAACTACATTAATAGAAATTGCCTTACACTTAAAAATAAAAACCTTTAAGTTTCTATAAAACAACAAACATACAGTGTGGGAAGAAGCCACATGTGTTGTATACCTGGCACTTTCTATGGAGAAATACAGTAAAAATAATGGCTAACATTATTTCAGTACTAGTTAAAGTTAACTGAAGTATTTTGTACTCCAACAGCCACCCTAATGTTGATATGAAAAGTTGTTCCTTGACTTATACCCATTCCATACCTCTATCTGTGACCTTTTAAATTTGGCCTGTTAGACATTTCTGTAGCCAATACACATAATTTAATTAATCACCTGAAACACTGTGAAAGGGCATCAGGAACTTCCCAACTCTTTAGTCCAATCTTTAGAACTCAGATCATGCTTACTTCCATCAAAACTCTTTAGTCTAATCTTCAGAATCCAGATCATGCTTACTTTCATCAAAACTCTTTCGTCCAATCTTTAGAACTCAGATCATGCTTACTTCCATCAAATTCCTGAAATTTGGAATCAGGAAACCATTCTTCAATTCTACATGTAGTAAAATCCTCAACTTAATAGTGCAATGAACAATAGTCACATGAATTAGAACCTAAACCTTTTAAATAAAATAACATATATTTCTGTCACTATCTTCATATTTTTGCATTTCCAGAAAACGGAGAAAAAAGGAAGTGGATATTTTGTGGAATTGCGTTCCAACTCCCCAAACACCAGGATACTGCGATAGTCAAAATAGTTTTTCAGTTAGTTCATATTTCAGCCACCAGAGTCCTCTCAATATCAATTCTTGGAGCCATAATGACGATAAAGAACAATGTACGCAACATAAGCCGAAGGGTGAAGTAAATTGTTCATCAGAAGCTTCCGTGTCTCACTCCTCCGATAAGAAATTTAAAAAGAAAGAAAAGAAACAAAGGATGAAATCAAAAGAAACGAGAAAAAACGTGGATAGTGAAAGATGGAAGATTGAAGAAAGTTCTCATAGTCAGGTAATAATTATTTTAATATTTACCGCAATTAAATAATTATGTAATTAAACGTTTTGTGCATTGGTTATTTCATAAAGACCAAAGGAAATGATAAGTACACAAAATTATGTGAAACCAATTCTGTAACTTTTCCCAGGTTTATTTATTAAAGTTCCAAATAGGGTATTGTCCGGCACCCCAGTGGCTCAGCGGTATGCCTGCGGACTTACACGCTAGAATCCGCGTTTCTGTACCCGTGATGGGCAGAGCACAGATAGCCCATTGTGTAGCTTTGTGCTTAATTCAAAACAACAAGGTATTGTCCTCTTGTGGCGATATGAGTAACTAACTCAAAATTGTATTTAAAGAGAACAGGTTGAAACTATGGTGTCAATTACATTTATATTTACATCATTGACAAATTTTATTAATTTCGTCAGCAGAAGGAGTGAAAATAAAAACTATACGAGGTTGAAATTTGTTTCATTGTTTAACGGCACTAAACAAACTGTTATACATATGTGCAAAAACGGCTCGTTTGGATTGAGAAAATATTTTACAAACTGTTATACATAAAATATGTCAGCCTTCATTGTCGAGAAGGAAATGGCCAGGATTACGTTAATTTACTTGGTTTTGTAGAAATTAATCTTTTTTAATCAGTGAGACAATGGTCAACTGGATGATTCATCTCAATGATCCAATTTTCAACTGGATGATTCATCTCAGTGAGACAATGGTCAACGGGATGATTCATCTCAGTGAGACAATTTTCAACTGGATGATTCATCTCAGTGAGACAATTTTCAACTGGATGATTCATCTCAGTGAGACAATGGTCAACGGGATGATTCATCTCAGTGAGACAATGGCCAACTGGATGATTCATCTCAGTGAAACAATGGTCAACTGGATGATTCATCTCAGTAAGAGAATGGTCAACTGGATGATTCCAGAAAATAATTTGTTAGCAGGACCTCTTCTGGAAAGGAGTTTGGAGTTCCTAAGAAGGCAGCCTCCAGGGAGTAAATATAATGACGCTACCACTGGAATGTGCTACCTAGAGGAACTTTACCAATAACAAAATTAACATTAACATCAAGGGACAAGACACCATCCCATCCATATACCATGGACTTCAAACAAACAAAAATCACAAAGGATTGGATAAAATGATCTAAGTTCACAGCATGAAGTTTTCAAGTATATTGAATTACAGATTGTATGTATGAGATAGTTAAGATATTGTAAAATGATAGAAAGTGAACCATTATTGTGTTAGCTGTTGTTACTTTGTATTAGTACGTTGATTTGTCTTAAAGTAGTTCATGTCATTTGTAAAGTAGGCCTACAGTAAAATTTACAGAAGTGTATATCTTAAGGTTATAAAAACTTTAAAAAAGGAAATAAAGTAATTTATTATTGTTACTTGAACTGTACAGATATTGATTTATTTTAACAATTTAAAATAACCAACCAATAACATAACTGTACTATGGTACCAGTGAAATAGCTCAGTGTGTCAGGACATATTTTCTGTTTGATTAATTATTCTTTTTAATAGAGCAGGATAGAAGTTGGCATTGTAATATTACGTGAAGTTCGTGGATTTTAATCGCTATATACCAGGCTTCGATACTCGTATTAGGCAGAGCACGAATTGATCAATACAAACCAGAAATATAACTTTGATCCGTTCTATTTTGCACGATGGTCATTTATTTTGAATTTCGCTCAAAACTACACTAGGGCTATCTGCGCTAGCCGTCCCTAAATTAATAATGTAAGATTAGAAGGAAGGCAACTAGTCATTACCACCCGCCGCCAACTCTTTTGCTACTCTTTTTACCAACGAATAGAGGGTTTGATCGTGACATTAAAATGCTCTCACAGCTGATAGGGTGAGCATGTTTGATGGGAGGGGGTTTGAAACCCACAGCCAATCGTCTTAACATATTGGCAATTAATTGAACTCAATTAAACAACAAAAAACCAGCATGTTTTTAGTTTATTTGATACATTATATCTGTGCCACTTTTCAACGATTACATTACGGATTTCAGCAAAGATAACTTTGAAAACATAATTTGTTTTTTCCCTTCTCTGTACTCTTTCAGTGTCCTTCAAATGGTGTCCTAGATTATATTTTTATTTTGTAGTTGTTTGATAAAATGGGAAACAGGTCTACAACATAATTATTAAACAGTTGGTTCAATGTATAATTAACACAATGTTAAATTAGGTGCAATGTCATAAGATTATCTAAACATTCAGATTAACTGACTTTACTACAGAATGAGTTGAAAATTTATTAAGATTTTTAAATAACCTCGAGTTAGAGCACTTGTTTTGAAAATATATTTTATTCCCAAGAGAGCTGTAGTCATCGTATATTCCTATTAGTTTGCAGATTTAGTTGGTGTATAGTTGATACTGGTGTATAAATGTTGGTAAGTTTTATCACTACAGACTCAAGTTATTTCTAACTTTTCCAAATCACTGATGCTGCGTTTTAGTTTTTACGTTTTGACTGTTCGTTAAATGAAATTTATGTTTGTTTTATATTCGTGAAAGTGAGGCACGAGTCGGTTTGTTACTTTCTTTACCAAGTTTTCCAGCGGACACACGTGTGAGAAGATGACTGCGGTTGCACGTGTTAATGTAAAGTGTTGGTTTCAGGGTTTTGTGACAGCTGTTTGCCATTATGTGTAGCACGAGACAACAGAGTAGCTGTTATTTTACTACTACTTGTCAAAGGGGCTGTGAATGTTTCTTCTGTTAACAGTGACGAGATCAGTCAACACCAACGATCATATTGACATCAGAAACAACTGAATCAAGCAGTTACTTTCACTCACTACACAGATACGTGTGCAAATTCGTGTGATTGATACAAACATGTAACAAGTCTTGCTTAACTGGTTGTCTTTCTAAAATATAAATAAAAATATTAGACCTGAGTAGCATATACCCGCAGTAAAGTTTCTGTACTTTACTGAAACTAAGTACTGCATATATATATATATATACACGCGCGCGCGCGCGTTCTGACGCTGGGTTTCAATACTTATGTATACAGGACAATGTTTTAGATATATATCATAATGCTTTACCAGTGAAACGCCTCGCTTATATAAAAACTTACGGCTCACTTTGGTACAGAATTCATCCACATAACTTTCTGTGTTCATGTATAAATAAATAAACATGTAGTTACTGTAAAGTTAAAAACAGTGTGTGAACATATTGTTTTTGTTTCAGTTATTATTTTCCGTGCTAAACTGTTAAATTTTGTTCCTGGATAGTATGCGTTATTTCTTAATTGTTTGTGTTGTAAAAGTACAGAAAATGGCCATTATTCCCTTCAAACTTTGCTTTTGTGACCTAGATAATGAAATTTAGAAATTAACCTATTTTATATGTAAAAACGGGCAAATTTCCATTTTTTTTATTAACATAAAGTCTGAATAAAACAACATATGAATCAAGATTTACACGTATTTAAGTTATACAGAAATGTTGGTAGCGACGTTCAAAGTCCAGTGGACCTTGGTGGAAGTGCTTGCCTTGCTTCCATGTTCTTGAATTTATCAAGATTAATCTCAAGGATATGGACTTTCAGGGACATCCTGCAGTTCATTTTGCTGTAGTTCTTCACCAGAGCTTCAACTAGTTACACATAATTTTCGGCCTTGTGATTGCCCAAGAAGCCCCAAACCACTGCGACAAAACTGCCCCAAGCTTTTTTCCCTTCTCACTGAGTTTCTTGGGGAATTCTGTGCACTCCAGGATGTTCTTTATTTGTGGTCCAAGGAAGACACCAGCTTTGACCTTTGCTTCGGATAGCTTAGGGAAGAAGTCTCAAAGGAACATGAAGGCTGCAGACTCCTTATCAAGAGCTGTGACAATTTGTTTCATAAGACCTTATTTTATGTGCAATGGTGGGAACAACATCTTCTGGAGGTTCACTAGTGGCTCACACTTCACATTGTGCCTTCCAACAGAGAACTCGGTTTGTTGTGGTCACAGCTTCCTGTTCCTGCTGTCGCAAAGGCAAGGACAAT
The DNA here is from genome assembly GCA_011833715.1 of Carcinoscorpius rotundicauda. Classification (NCBI taxonomy): domain Eukaryota; kingdom Metazoa; phylum Arthropoda; class Merostomata; order Xiphosura; family Limulidae; genus Carcinoscorpius; species Carcinoscorpius rotundicauda. The sequence goes on along the minus strand of CM022396.1, from coordinate 100,929,778 downwards.
GGTAAAGCCTTCTTGGAGACCCATCAGGAATGCCACCATTTTGACATATCCAATAACCTCCGTGCCATACACATCACACTTCAAGGCTTCTTCTAGCAAGGTCTTGATGCTGTTGTATTCCTCTTTGAGGCGCACAGAAAGATATTTAAATTTTAAAAGGTCCAAAATTTGTATGATATAAAATCTTACCTTTGAAACAATCAAAAATTATTATTCTTACCTTCTAGAGTTTTTGTAGTGTTTGCGGGTAATATGAGGTGCCCAGGATTTGTCTTGATCTCTGACAGGCATGCTGAAATGTGCCTTGTAGGTTTCACACATTTTAGCAGATGCTGTCACAGAGTACTTTTTTGCTCTTGTCTTGATAAATTGGCCACATATGTAGCAGAATGCTTGCAGCTTCTTGATGACATCTTCGACAAAATCAGTTAGGTCTATGTATTCACTTACGCAGCTAGAACGTAAGTGAAGTGGTGAGCCCCTGTATATATATTACTATGGAAACTTCGAGAAAATTCATGTAAGTTCAAGAAAATTCTCTGTCAGTTACTCAACACTGAATCTACATGAAATGGGTAAATTTCAAAATTTCATTATGCAGGTCACTAAAACAAAGTTTAAAGAGAAAAATAGGGGTTTTCCATTTAGTTTAGACATGAGCAATTGGGAAATAACACTTTTTGCCCAGGAACAAGAAAAAGTAAAAGTCTTTGCAACAGCAAAGACCGGCCCAATTGACCCAGGACAGGATCCATGGAGGTCGATAGACCTTCCTCGAATAAGAAAAGGAAAAAAGACGTGTTCTTAAACATAAGGGTTCTCCTCCCAATTTGCCTACATGTAAATAAAAATTGCCACCTTGATACAATGGAACTGTCGAGGTTTACGTTCTAATCTGGATGATATCAAAACACTGATTGCTTCCTCCCATCCTGTATGTCTTTCCTTACAAGAAACATTTCTGCAACCTGCCGAAACAGTCATCTTTTGGCAGTTTTCTTTGTACACAAATGACAGGTTGTGTGATGGAGGTATGGAACTGTTGGTTGATCAGCATGTGCCTACTTTTCTCTTTGCCACTCGACGCACCCTTGGAGGCCGTAGTCATTCGTGTTTCCTTGCGCTATACCATCACTGTTTGTTCTCTCTGTCTGTCACCTGGAGACATATGATCAATCAGGCCAGGATGCTCTCATCTAACAGTTGCTATCTCCAATTTTCATCCTGGGGGACTTTAATGAACATCATCCCCTCTGGGAAAGTGCTGATATTGATAGGAGGGGTTACTCTGTAGAGCGTATGCTCTCTGATTACAACCTTTCTCTTTTCATACTGGTTCTTTTACTTATTTTCAAGCATCTAGTCAGTCCTTTACTGCTACTGATTTTTCAATTTGCTCCCTTTCATTAATCTCCCATTTTTCATGGAGGGTTGACAATAATCCACAAGGCAGTGATCATTTTCTGTAATCTTGAGAGAGACTAGCCGTGGTCGATGCCACTTGACCCATGTGCCCTGGTGGAAGCTGGATCTGGCAAACTATCCCTCTTTCGCTGCTCTCACAGAACTTGATTCTGCCATCGTTTGTAAGCCAACAATAGACGACTGTGTGGCAGCAGTAATTGACTGTATCATACAAACAGCTGCTCAATGTATTCCTAAAACCTCGACACACTTTCCGCAATGTCCTCCTCCATGGTAAAATCCCGCCTGCCACATGGCATGAAAGACTCAAAAACGAGGCTGGAATACTTTCTGTAGATATCTCGTACTCTCAAACCACATTGCTTTTCAACTGTCCCGTGCACATGCCTGGTCAAAACCAGATAGAATCTTGGATTAAGTTCACAACTGGCATATCTTCTACCACTAGTTCCAAAGTCATATGGGACAAAATTCGAAAGGTCAGTAAGCAATATATTTTTGTCCCTCTTTCAATCTTGCTTTCTGATCGCCAGAAAGTAGCTGATACCCAGAGCATCGCCAAAAATAAAGGTGAAAACTTAAGCTGTGTATCTAGCACTTCTGCTTCTTCTTCCACCTTCTTAGCCATCAAGACTCAGGCAGAGCAATCACCTCTTTCCCTTCAAACTGATTGTCTCTATGACTATAATCGTCCCTTTACACTGTTGGAACTCAAATTGGCTCTTACAGAGACTGATCATCAGAGCAGTGGTAGTTTGATGGAATCTTGGGATCTTTCACAGGCTTGGAGAAAGGTAGGACAATAGCCTGGCATTAGGAAAAACATTCTCCTGCCAGATTCGGTTAAAAACAATCAGAAGAATGTTTTTCCTGATACCTGATGCCAGGCTATTGTCCTACCTTTCTCCAAGCCTGGGAAAGATCCCAAGATTCCTTCAAACTACCATTGCTCTGATGATCAGTCTCTGTAAGACCTTAGAGAGGATGGTTAATGCTCGTCTTGTTTGGTTTCTTAAATCAAAGAACATCATCTCACCCATCCAGTGTAGGTTCCAACGACAGCGCTTCACCATGGACCATGTGATTTGACATGAAACATTAATCAGAGAAACTTTTCTCAAACGACATCTTGTATCAATATTCTTTGACATTGCAAAGGCTTATGATACAGTATGGAGGTATGCCATTTTGCAAGACCTCCATACATATGGGTTACGTGGCCATTTGTCCATTTTGATTAACAATTTTTTAATGGACAGGAGATTCCAAGTTCAGGTGGGTTCGACACTTTCCCATTCTTTTCTACAGGAACTTGGAGTCCCTCAGGGCTGTGTTCTGAGTGTCACACGTTTCAGAATAAAAATTAATGTCATCACTGAATAACTCCCTCTCACTGTTGGAAACAGGCTCTATGTCGACGACTTTCACATCTCATGTCAGTCATCAAACATAAGGTATATTGAGCAGCAGCTACAGACTGCCCTCAGTTGTATATTGAAGTAGACCACAGCAAATGACTTTACATTCTTTCTATCTAAAACCATTTGCATGCACTTTTGCTGCCAATGGGATATTCACTATGACCTTGAACTCTGTATTGGTGAAGTTGTGTAGCCTGTGGTCCCTGAGACTAAGTTCTTGAGGCTTATCTTTGACCATAAGCTGACCTTTACACCATACATCAAGCAGCTATGGGTCAAATATACAAGAGCACTGAACATTCTCCTTGTCTTCTCTTCCATTACTTGAGGAGCAGATCAACGTTCTGTGCTAAAGATATATTGTGCTCTAATTAGATCTAAACTCTACTATGGATTACTAGTCTATGGCTCTGCCAGATCATTGGCCTTAAAGATGATAAACCCTATTCTTCATCAAGGACTCTGGCTCTGCACTGGGCTTTCTGCACTTCTCCAGTTCAGAGCTTATACATAGAGTTTCATGAACCTTCTTTGCACCTCTGCAGTTTGCAACTGTTTTTACTATATGCTTTGAAACTTCGTTCTTTACCAAAGCATCCCACCTGGGGTTGTGTTTTCCTTCTTCAATGGGCCATAGTTTTTCAGAACAGATGGTCTGCCATTGCTCCTTTTGGCCTTTGTATCCAAACACAGTTAGATGAATTGGGTCTGTCCTTGGGTAACATTGCTGTATCCACTGGTCAGCCCATCCCACCACAGCTTCGTACAGTCCTCATTTGTGACCTATCTTTACGTCATCTGAGAAACGTGGACACTCCTGATTGGAAATACTGTCTGTTATATGCTGAACATCTTTTGAACCATTCTTCCATTCCTATTTATACAGATGGTTCAAAATCAGGTAACTCTGTGGGCTCTGCCATGGTTTGTTGTGGTTCAATGGTTGCATACAGAATCCCCTCTATAGCTTCTGTGTTCACTTCTAAACTGTATATCATTTCTCTTGCCCTGGATCACATAGAATCTAAGCAGTACTAAAACTGCACTATTTATACTGACTCGCTTAGTACTCTACTGGTCCTGGAATCACTTCACATTGGCCCACACCCTGTTCTCACTGATATTCAAAACTGACTGGACCATTTGTCTTTAACAGCTACTTCTATCCAGTTTTCCTGGCTATCAGGCTACGTTGGTATTTGTGGGAACAAGCTCGCCGACACCACAGCTAAGTCTGTCTGTTCTGGCACTATCACCACTGTGCCTGTTCCATACATGAACTATGGTTCTGTATTCAAGGCTTAGCTCTGTGCCAGCTGGCAGTCGACTTGGAGTAGGCAATGCAAAACAAGCTTTTCTAAATAAAACCCTGTATTGGACTTTGGCCATCTTGCTTCCATAAGGATTGGAAAGAGGAAGTTCTAACTTGACTATGCATTGGTCACAGTTTTTTAACTCACCGTTTTCTTTTACCTGGAATTGATGTAGTTTGTGTGACACTCAGGTCACTGTAACCACATTTTACTTTCTTGTCATCATCATGACTTTCAACAATAGCACCATTTTAAACATGTTCTGTCCTGAGGTTTGTCCATAACATTAGACAGTGTTACTGGTGATGTCCAACTTGGTGATGTTTTTAGTTCTTTAAAAGCCATTACTCTTTTTCATCTTTTTTAACTTATATATTACATCTTTCTAATGTTTTATGCTATTTATGTTTTCTTTTACCTTAATTTCCTTTTATGAATTTCACTAAATTTACTATTAATTTCTTACCTGACGTTTCGCGCAAATAGCTGAGCTGCCATAAAACACTAAATCAACCATTTTACATGCTGTACTGCCACCAACATGTTTTTGTTTCAGTTATTATTTTCCTTCCTGTATTGTGAACAACATATTGTTTTTGTTTGTGTTATTGTTTTCCATGCTATACTATCAACATCATATTGTTTTTGTATCAGTTATTATTTTCTATACTGTAATGTTAACAACATATTGTTTTTGTATCAGTTATTATTTTCCATTCTGTAATGTCAACAACATATTGTTTTTGTTTCCTGTTATTGTTTTCTGTTTGTTATCAGAGGGTTAGTACCTGTTTTTTATGTGATGCTCAACAGATTTCTGTTTGTATTTGGAGGGTGGTAGCTCACTGTCTGTTTATAACATGGTGTTTCATATAGTTTTGTATTTTACAGATATCTGTAGGTAACTCCAGAGAAGTGACTTGTTTTCACTCAGATAATATAGAGAAAAATCCCCACACCCCCTGTTCATTAGAACTTTGGGCTAAAGGAATTGATTGGCCAGTCCAAGACCAGAATCTTAACTCGGATCATGATGTAAAGTAAGATATTATGTTGTTATTCATGTTATTGTGGTACCTGAAACTATTATTATATTGTGTTTCATATGATTGTGGTACCTGAAACTGTTATTATATTGTTATTTGTTTTATTGTGGTACCTGAAACTATAATTACATTGTTATTCGTTTTATTGTGGTACATGAAACTATTATTACATTGTTATTCATGTTACTGTGGCACCTGAAACTATTATTTGTTAGGTTGTTATGGTAACAAAGTCATAGCAAACAAAAGTTGTAATGGTTTTCACACAAGACCCAAAACTCAAGTGCTTTCAAATAGTTGACTGTTCTTCTTCAGGAGAATAAAGGTTTATATATAATGAAATATAACAGACATGGATGTTGACATCACATATACCAAATGGTAAGTGTAAGATTGCCTTAAGAATCAATCAATCATGACCTAGAATTGTTGGTATCAGGTTTAGTTTGTGCCAAAAGAGTGTACACGTGAAAGATTTAAGTGTGATAACAGGTATGACATGTTATCCAGTCTTTACAAAGATAAAGTAACAGCACAAGATAATTGAAAACAAAGGAAATAATAATGTGACAAATATATACATTAAATAATAGTAATACTAATAATGTGATAAATATATACGTGAAATAACAGTGATACTGTGTGAGTAATACTAGTAATGTGACAAATATATACGTGAAATAATAGTAATACTCTGTGAGTAATACTAATAATGTGACAATTGTATACATCAAATAATAGTAATACTGTGTAATACTAGTAATGTGACAAATATATACATGAAATAATTGTAATACTGTGTGAGTAATACTAGTAATGTGACAAATATATACATGAAATAACAGTGATACTGTGTGAGTAATAGTAGTAATGTGACAAATATATACATGAAATAATAGTAATACTCTGTAAGTAATACTGGTAATGTGACAAATGTGTACATCAAATAATAGTAATACTGTGTGAGTAATACTAATAATGTGACAAATATATACATGAAATAACAGTGATACTGTGTGAGTAATACTAGTAATGTGACAAATATATACATGAAATAATAGTAATACTCTGTGAGTAATACTGGTAATGTGACAAATGTATACATCAAATAATAGTAATACTGTGTGAGTAATACTAGTAATGTGACAAATATATACATGAAATAATAGTTATAATTTGTGTGTAATACTTATAATGTGAAGTAAGTTTAGTTTTAAAAATCTTTTTATAGACTTCTGATGGTGAACAATCCTGTGATCGAGATTTCTGCCATCCTATATTTAATTCATAAAACACAATTATAATTCTGTGCTCTCTCACTTACTAGATATATCAGAGGACTCTGTGAAAACTTCAAAATCTGTAACTTTGTCAAATTAGTCATAGACTGAAAAATTGTAGCAGAATAAACATTATTCTGTTATGCTATTCTTATCAGCGCGTATGCACTATTTATGTTACTCTTTGTCATTTAAATTCATGAATAAGGAAGATCTTAACTTAAGATATCACCTAACCTGCCAGTTGAAACTATCACTACATATCTTTGTGTGATATCTTCTACTTTATCAGAAGATTTCCCATGAATAAAGCACACGTGATGCCATAAGTAACTGAACTTGAACAATAGGTAACTAGGTTAAAAAGGAATTTAGCTATGTGCTTGAATAAAGTTCTATGTTAAAAAGAACGTTCAAGAATAGATAAATGTGGGTGATAATAAATATTGAACCTTTTTATAATTATTATTTTCTTTGTATTCATATCTAATTATTTCATTTGTTTGTAAGCAGTTTCATTAAAACTTCCATCATAGTCAAAACATGTGTTAGTAGCAATGTAATATCGTAATAAAAAACGAAAAGACAGTAATATAGTGCAATATTAGACTAAAGTATGCTGAAGATAAGATGTAATATTTCATTTACGTATTACAAGTTTTCACATCATGTAAGTGAAAGAAATAACAATGTCGTATTTCAAACTAAATTATATTATGCAACTAAGTAGTTTAGTAGCAGAAGTAAAATGTACTACACCTTCATAAGGAAAAGAGATAAGTATAACCATTCTCAAGCTTGTTTTTACACTGTTATCTAATACTTTTTTCTTTGTATTGGAAGATTTTCTGTACTTTGAAATTTCTAATGGCAACTGCAAAAAATATCTTAGTTTATCACCACAATTATTCAACTTGTCATCTTTCTCTTATTTTATTAAGAACAAGAACATTAAACTGACATTGGGAAGCATTGTGAGACTTGTATCAACCTGTGTAGCACAAATATGGTGGTATATACTACAGTCAAAGCCTATCTAACCATGTATATGTTACAAACTCTGAAATCCATTCCAGACTAAACCTATCTCCTGATGTAAAGAGTTACATTCTCTGGAATCTATTTTAGGCAAGGTCACTCCTATGAGATAGAACATATAAATACAACGGGATCTAATCCAGGTAAAGTCTCTCCTATGAGATGGAACATATAAATACTCTGGGATCTAATCCAGCTAAAGTCTCTCCTATGAGATGGAACATATAAATACAATGGGATCTAATCCAGCTAAAGTCTCTCCTATGAGATGGAACATATAAATACTCTGGGATCTAATCCACCTAAAGTCACTCCTATGAGATGGAACATATAAATACTCTGGGATCTAATCCACCTAAAGTCACTCCTATGAGATAGAACATAAATACCCTGGAATCTAATCTAGCTAAAGTCACTCCTATGATGTAGATCATATAAATACTTTGGGATCCATTCCAACTAAAGTTTTTAACACGTTATGCTATTCCAACTAAAGTTTTTAACACGTTATGCTATTCCAACTAAAGTTTTTAACACGTTATGCTATTCCAACTAAAGTTTTTAACACGTTATACTATTTCAACTAGTTTCTAAACACATTATACTCTTCCAACTAAGGTTTTTAACACGTTATACTATTCCAACTAAGGTTTTTAACACGTTATACTATTCCGACTAAATTTTCTAACACATTATACTGTTACTTTTCCTGATGGATTAGTCTTAATAGTTGGGTGCTGAAAACATAGAATAAAACTGAATCCATTCTGTATGATGGGAACCACAGGAGCCCAGAATCCCCATATGTCAGGCATGAGGGTGCTGAAAACAGAATAAAACTGAATCCATTTTGTATGATGGGAACCACAGGTGCCTAGAATCCCCATATGTCACGCATGATGGTGCTGAAAACACAGAACAAAACTGAACCCATTCTGTATGATGGGAACCACAGGTGCCCAGAATCCCCATATGTCAAGCATGAGGGTGCTGAAAACACAGAACAAAACTGAACCCATTCTGTATGATGGGAACCACAGGTGCCCAGAATCCCGTATGTCAAGCATGAGGGTGCTGCCTCATTTTTACTTCCTATAGTTCCTACATTTTTGGCTATTAACACTCTTTGTGCTATAAATTTTTGATACATTTGTTGGACTTATATCATGTTTGTACAAATAAATAAACCCGCAATTATTTTTGTTGTTGTTCCTTGTTTGTGAAAAACGTTTGTAATTTCTTGTTGTCAGTTTGAAATATTTTTAAGCTTTTCATATTTTCAGGCACTATTCTTCAGAAATTTACCTCAATAAGGCTAAGGAACTGAAACATCAGGCAGACAGAGAGGTACAGTTATCTTTCTATTTTCTTTGAGTTTTTGGTTATTTACATAAGGTGGTTCACAAGAGTAAAATAAACAGAAGTAAAATAATTTAACTCTTAAAAGTAACTGACAAACATATTTAATCTGTTTTTACTGGTAAATGTTTTCCTTCATAGCAGCTTGGTGACTTAGAAAACATTCACAGAAAGCCCGACAACTTCAAATGATCTTAAAGCAACTGATCAAACAAAAATGTTTATATATGCTTATAACTCTTTATAATTTTTGAGAGTTAGAAAAATAATCATATAAACGTAAGTTTGGTGCTCTTCATCAGTGTAATTAATAAAAATATATATATAAAAAATTCAGAATATTTTTTATACTTATAAAGATACATATGTTGAAGAGAAGATTGTAGAAGAACCAAGTGTAACCCTGATAATTAAAGCTTTGATTTTAATGTACTTTACTATAAACACAAAAAAAGATTGGTGTATCATTATAATCACTACTGTTGAAAAGATATTCTAACAGGACAAAATGTTAATTATTACTTGGGTTCTGACAAATAGTTCAGACAAATGTGTTATCATTTATGCATTACAGAAAGTGTCAAATAAGGAATTTACAGTGTATATTCATTTTAATGGTCCACATATCTTTTGTTGAAACATCTTTGTTTTTACAAAAATTTGACAATATTAGAAGCAAAAAGAAATTTTATGAAAAATTACCCAAACTAGCCCAACAAAAATGTTAGTATCTGTTAATTTTAGTTATCTATCTAAACATTAAAAATTATTAAGAAATAACAAAATAAACTGCTTTTAAAAAAAATTATGAACCTATACACAATCAAATTTTTATGTTAAAAAGGTTACTTTTAGTCGTTTTGTTTAATACAGAGATTCCATCACTTATTCACTGCAAAAGTTATAATCAGTTAATCAATACTAGGATTTTACAAGTTAATCAATATAAGAGTTATAATCAGTTAATCAGTACCAGAGTTATAATCAATTAATCAATAACAGAGTTATAATCAATTAATCAGTAATAGAGTTATAATCAATTAGTCAATAATAGTTATAATCAGTAAATTAGTACTAGACTTATAATCAGTTAATCAATACTAGAGTTTTATAAGTTAATCAGTACTAGAGTTATAATCAGTTAATCAGTACCAGTGTTATAATCAGTTAATCAATACTGGAGTTATAACACTATGTAACACAAATTTTGTTCCTGGACAGTATGTGTTATTTTTTAATTGCTCATCTTGTAAAAGTACAGAAAATGGTCATTAGTCCCTTCAAACTTTGCTTTTGTGACCTGGATAATGAAATTTAGAAATTAATCTATTTTCTATGTAAAAACAGGCAAATTTGCACATTTTCATTTACATAAGGTCTGAATAAATAACATATTAATTAAGATTTACATGTATTTATACTAAAGTTACACAAAAAATTTAGAAGTGAGTAGTTTTTTGAGATTTGCGACTGTAACATAAATCATGTATCAGCCCCCAAATATAGTCTCCCATCATGATTTTGTTACATGTTTCTTGGGCTGACCACTTAGGGTCTTTTAAGAAATTTGCAACAGCAGTTTTACTACACCCAATCTCACCAGCGATGGCACGTTGAGAGAGACCTTGCTTTTGCAGCTCGACAATTCTGCCACATTCAAACTCTGTAAACTTTTTAGCCTTTGCCGTGTTTTTATCTAAAGTATTACAGGAAATATCAGTGTGAGATGTTGACAACACTAACACTTGAACAAAAATGGCTAAATTTCGTTATGTGTTTACTGATTAACTCTTTGTTTCAGTATGGTCTTAAACTTTTGACCAGCTAGTATTTAGGCTAATTTCATAGTGTTTACATTTTCCCTATTCAATGCTAAAAAATTGTATTATTTTTATTTTCCCTTTTCTTATTTTCATCTTTTGAAGCTCTACTTCGATAAGTAGTTGAGTATAACAACACAAAAATGCATATTTTTTTCTTTATGTTCATTTGACCAGCAGTGTATATTACTATGAAAAATTCTAGAAAATTCTGAAAGGTTCTTGTGAGTTCAAAAAAATTCTCTATCAGCTACTCAGCACTGAATCTACCTGGAATGTTCTGAAAAATGGATATATTTGAAAATTTTATTACAGAGGTCATAAAAGCAAAGTTTGAAGAGAAAAATAGGTCTTTTCCATTTAGTTTAGGCATAAACAATTGGGAAATAACACTAAACACTATGTTGTTACATAGTGTAATTACTTAATAAGTACTAGAGTTTTATAAGTTAATCAGTATTTAGAATTATAATCAGTTAATGAATACTGAAGTTATAATCAGTTTATAAATACTAAAGTTATAATTAGTTTATCAATACTAGAGATTTATAAGTTAACCAGTACTGTTGTTATAATCAGTTTATCAATACTAGAGTTTTCATTAGTAATTGTTAGATGAATTCAGAGCTGTTTTAGTTTTCAATGTTTAATTATGGTGACTAAAGTTGCATCACAAATATACTAATTGTCACTTGCACAGTTTTATCGTATTATCCACACTTATATAACTACTCACTGTATTAAGTTATAAGATTTTAAGTTTTTCTGCATGATTTTGTGGTGAGATGGTAAAGATTATAATGATTAAAGATTGTTACAAATATAGTGAAAACATTATACTCATGGTACTAATGGTCATACTTGAAAGTTTTTAAATAACCACTGAAAGTAAATAATTAATATTCTTTCTTTAATTATAATTCATCTTCTATGAGGAAGTATGGATTTATCATGTATTTAACAACAATGTAAGGAATCAATTGTGAAAAATAATTTCTGAATGTCTTATTTAATCTTGCAACAAATAATATTTTTTATTTATAAATTATAAGTTGTTGTTTTTAATTGCAACTTACAGTTTTCACAGTAAGGTGATGTATGTTTTAGATTATCAAAATTTGATTTGAAAACAGAAACAACATTAGTATTAAAGTCTGTGTAGTTCAGACTGATTTATAGCTGAGGAGGAATAGTGTTTTCAAAGTTCTACCAACTGGTAAAATAACATTTATTTGTAAGTCAAAGTGTTACCTCTGTGTATAATGTTAAAATAGATCAACAATTAAAGACGTTTTAATGAAGGTCAGTATACGACTGCTGAAATCTTCACTTTACGTATTTCAAAGTTGTAATGTGATCTTCAGGAGTGGGTTGAAAGGCCTAATTTTGTCTTATTTATTTTGTTGAATAAATCATATGATCTGTGTACACATTTGTATAAGTATTCACCAGATCTTTATGTCTTTTAAAAAAAAATGAAAATTCGGTACTAGTAGAACATGCACATGAAACACATCATTTGATATTGTGGGAAAATACTGTAATATTATCGTAATAATATAATAACTAAAAATATTAAAGAATCATTGGAAGTAATTAAATATATAAGGTTTCATGTATTATTAAATTGAGATGAATACTAGACAAATATTTATGCAAAAATATAGGGTTAAATATTCACATGGTGATCACAAACCTGATTAAATCTTGCAACTCACTACTGAAGATGGCATTGAAACATGTAGTCAGCTTTATTATTAACCTTGATTAAACTGTGTATCTGTTTTAACATTGTATGTAATTTATTAGTTTAGACTGATATGATTTTTACATCAGTATTATAATCTTTTTTAATAAATGTTAGCATAGAAATGTGAGAATTACTACATTGTATATTCCTTGTTTTAAGGTTTCACTTGATAAACAGTAAGATAATAAAGTTCTTAAATTAATATTCTTTGTAGAATATTAACTTGAATGAGTATTCCAGATGTAAATATTTTCAACTTTTTTATGATATTAAGAAAAACTGAATATTAAAACGTTTCTCATACACTTTAAACTTAACATTTCTAAAGTAATTTATAATAGGATAATCTTTAACATTCATACCAAGATATACATAGAGGTGACATTTCAACAACTTGAGTTTGTTATAGAAATGATATAGAAGGATGGATAAGTATATACATTGGGAAAATTTCTCTGTCCCCTTTTAGTATTTATACAGTAGTTGTCAATGGGCATTGATTACATTTTGTAATAAATTACTATATTTTGTTGCCTGAAATGCTTCATGTGTTGTCAGACTAGTTACTGTGTAGTCAGTTTCTGTCAGCGTTTTAAGTTATACCAAACTAATTGTTTAATTTTGTTACAATTTCTATAAGTATGTTTAGAAACTAGCTAGTATAACTAATTGTTAATAGTGAGATTATTTTCTCTATTTTAGGCAGACAGGACTGTTCAAGTGATGCAATATCTAGAAGCTGTTTTGTACTTTACACTTACAGGAAACGCAATGGAGCACAATCGTGTAGATTCTCACAAAGTTTACACAATGTACAAAGAAACATTAGGCTTAATTAGGTGTGTGATAAGTTTGTAGTTTTGGTTTGATTAGGTATGTTATAAGTTTATAGTTTAGATTTTATTGAGTATATGTAATGACTATAATATTATATGTTTATTTTCACTGTGAAGGAATATAAAACAGAGTAACTGAACATTATATGTATATCTTCACTGTGAAAAAATATAAAACAAAATAACTATAACATTATATGTATATCTTCAATGTGAAAGAATATAAAATACAATAACTGTAACATTATGTGTATGTCTTCAGTGTGAAGGAATATAAAATAGAATAACTAAAGCATTATACAGGGTGTTCGGAAAGTCACTGTACACTTGTATATTTATTAACAGACATGCTTCAATGTAGAATACAGGAGATAAATGAATGACAATTATAAACAATGTTGGAAGTGACCTTTGTTGGCATCTATATGTATCAGGCTTGGATCATTCTTATTTTGTTTCTAAACACTGCTATCAGTTGCTGGCTTGAAATGGACTGAATGAATGCTGTTAAAATATGATTACAAAACTGCACAGTGACTTATGGAACACCCTGTATGTATATCTTCAGTGTGAAAGAATATAAAATAAAATAACTATAACATTATATGTACATCTTCACTGTGAAAGAATATAAAATAAAATAACTATAACATTATATGTACATCTTCAGTGTGAAGGAATATAAAATAGAATAACTATAACATTATATGTATATCTTCACTGTGAAATAATATAAAATAGAATAACTATAACATTATATGTATATCTTCAGTGTGAAGGAATATAAAATAGAATAACTATAACATTATATGTATATCTTCAGTGTGAAGGAATATAAAATAGAATAACTATAACATATGTATATCTTTACTGTGAAGGAATATAAAATAGAATAACTAACATTATATGTATATCTTCACTGTGAAAGAATATAAATAGAATATCTTTGACATTATATGTATATGAAGGAAAATAAAACAGAATAACTATATCATTATATGCATATCCTCACTGTGAAAGAATATAAAATATAATTATGTGTATCTTCACTGTGAAGGAGTATAAAATATAGTAACTATAACATTATGTGTGTATCTTTACTGTAAAATTATATAAATTATAACATTATATGTACATATTTTTACTATGAAATGTACTACTTGGCATGTTTAATGTGATAATTTTAATTTCTTCTGTATGCTAGTTACAGCCTTCTCTTCATTACACGTTTGTCAAACTTATTTGTAAAGTTTCATCAACTGCCTTAAAAAATTATAATTAAAATATTTATCAGTTAGAATGACTAACAATTATGTGTTTATATTTTTGTAATGATTTATTTTTATGATCTGATTTTCTTATTTTCCAATTCTTTTGTATCTATTTCAACTAGAATATTTATTCTAAATTTGTTCATATATTGGAAATCATATAATTGTGAGATATTTTTACTTTCATTCCATTTTTTAGGCACATTTCTTCCAATTTTCAAAAAAATCAACACAGTTTAAGTTGTGAAAATACTGACAGAAGATTAGCAGTGTTAAGGTATTGATAAATTTTGTATTCTGGTATGGGTATCAGAATTTTAATTAAAGTTCAGAACAACGTTCTTGTAGAACTGTTTCAAAAATATAATATTTTAAGTGTGTGAATAGATGTGACCTTCTAATTACATACCATACAATACTTTAAAAACACTGTTCTGAAATTAAAATTAGAATCAACTGTTAAAAACAGTTCATAAGAGTAATATTAATGTCAAACAAGATAAAAGAAATACTGAAACTGATCATAATCTTTAGTGCAGTAGAATATGTTTGCTCTGTTTACCAAAGAGATTCAAACCCTTGATTTTAGAGTTGTAAGTCCATAAACTTAATGCTGACAAATTAAATATAAAAAAAAATTACAATTTACTTAAAACATTGTTTAATCCAAACCAGTGTACACAACCAAAATAATAGTGAATAATATTTAAGTAAATAATTTCTTATTCTTATTTCTGGTTTTCAGCCTCAGATGCCAGTCTTTGCTCTATCTAAAACTTTACCGTCTCAGGAGAGCTGAAGTTAGAGTGTTACACAAGTCTCTAAATGATTTTCAGAAGGTGAGGTTTGAAAATAAAAACAGATATTGAAACTACTGCATGTCACTTTGATTAATCAAGAAACACTAGTTAGTCTTAACACAATCTAATAAAAACAATAAATAAGACAAGATGGTGAAACTATTGCATGTACAAAAATATTTAACTGTTCATCGTCTTACTACAATATTACTGTCAATAATATTTGTTATTTTTAATGTAATTTTCAAATGGTGTGTTTGAAAAAAATACAAAAATATTTAACTGTTCATCTTTTTACTACAATTTTACTGTCAATATCATTTGTTATTTTTAATGTAATTTTCAAGTGGTATGTTTGAAAACAATACAAAAATATTTAACTGTTTGTCTTACTACAATATTACTGTCAATAATATTTGTTATTTTTAATGTAATTTTCAAGTGGTGTGTTTGAAAACATTACAAAAATATTTTACTGTTTATCTTACTACAATATTACTGTCAATAATATTTGTTATTTTTAATGTAATTTTTCTCAGAATGAAGATTATGTTTCATAGCTTTACCAACATTTTAATTTAATATTTTAAAATCTTCTTATAGTCTCCTGCTTGCCAAGTGTTATCCTATCCATCATCAGTACACCCCAGTAATTATACTTTATCTTCATTGGGGCTGTTCTCATATCCTTCTCCATGCCATTCAAAAAGCCACAGGAGTCCAGGGCTGAATGGTGTTCCTTCTCCTGATTCAACCACACCTTCACCTGCAGGTAGTGTGGGGTCTCACAGTAGTGGTTATAGTAGTAGTGAGTTGAATGGGTGTTGTGGCACCTTACAGTCACAGAATAGTCACAGCAGTTGTTTGTCATCAGGTCTTGGTCATCTTTCCAGCACCCAATATCAACCAACTGTGGAAATGCCTCAAATAATTTACAACATCATGCAGAAACAGAATATACACCTGACCAATCTGCACATGTGTCTGGACCTGTGGGAGCAAGCCGACTACCTGACTGAATATAGTGGTTCAAGAGGTACATTGGAATGTTTGTAGCCAAACCAGATCCATGTTTATCTGTTAACTTACATAAATACAGCAGTTTAAAACTTTTATTAGAAACACACATAAACACATTTTTGTTTTGTGGGACACTTAATATGTAACTTCATAACAGTTTCAGTGTGTGAGTTGTGTATCATTTAAATGACATTATCAGTTTCTAAACTATTATGTTCCTTTATTATATTACTAACCTGTAATATTTTGTTACAATTTTCTAAATATCTATATATATACATAACATGTATCAGAAGCACTTAAACAGCATATCGTAATTCTTAATGTTCTCACTCATTGAGAGTACTAACTATGAAGACTAGCCAATTGGAATTGTCTTCCTTGACTCACTTGTAGTTCTATTTCATAGTGCCAAGTAACTGTCAAGACTAGCCAACTGGAATTGTCTTACTTGACTCACTTGTTGTTCTTCTGTTTTATAATACCAAGTAACTGTCAAGACTAACCAACTGGAATTGTCTTCCTTAAGTCACTTTTAGTTCTTCTGTTTTATAATACCAAGTAACTGTCAAGACTAACCAACTGGAATTGTCTTCCTTAAGTCACTTTTAGTTCTTCTGTTTTATAATACCAAGTAACTGTCAAGACTAGCCAATTGGAATTGTCATCCTTGACTTACTCGTAGTTCTGTTTCATAATACCAAGTAACTATGAAGACTAACCAACTGGAATTGTCTTCCTTAAGTCACTTTAGTTCTTCTGTTTTATTATAGTAAGAATTAGATTTTAATATTATTGGTGAGCACAGATAACTTATTCTATAGCTTTGTGCTTAACAATAAACAGAGAATTGTAGTCAAAATTTCATGAGCAGTTGATACTAGATGTAGTATTTTAATACATTTCAATAGTCTTGATGAAGAGTAACCCAGTTGAAATAAAAATGTATTTCAATGTGGCTAATATGGGTATTAACACTTTACCAACCATCCTGAGATATATTTAGATTTTCCTTGTTACATGCTAAGGAGGTACAAGAAGAGGTTTGATGTGTCCCCTTAACCCCCCAGAACTAATATTTTTCAGACTACCCATATTTTATTAAAACCACAATTAGCTGTTAAGAAAACATTTTCAAAGTATTTATGAATGGCTACACAGTTTCCTCGTGTTATCAACACACATCACAGCGTGTGTGAACACTGAGATGAAGAAGAGATCTTTGTACAGGTTGCTCATTCACTGTTAAAATAAGATGCTATCAATCAAATGTATTTTCTAAAATGTGCTGTATCAGTACCTTTGGTAATATGTATTATCACACAAATAGGACATGAAAACAAACATTTATAATCAAGTGTTTCCTTCTTTCAGATTTTTTCTGTGCACTTGATAAAAGTTGTGGTCACCTAACACTTCACAGTTCATTTTCTGATCTGATCTACTACGTTCGGGCTGCCCTCTATAGACTGAAGGAAGGAACCTAGTTCTCTGGAATACAGCTATATTCATGTCACATAAAAAAATCGACTCTCAACCTCAAAAACGAATGTCACTCTCTCATCCAAGAGATGTCATGAATATGTATGTACATTTGTACATAATATGACCGTAAACTGATAGCCATTATTACATGTGGTATGTTTACTATGAAGAGATAAGTAATTAGTTTTTATTATTTTGTAAAGAATAAATATATTGTGTTTGTACAACATAAATTAAAATAATAAATATAGTTTTAGAAGTCAAACTTCTTAGGTATTTTAAGATTTTAACAAGTATGCATGAAACACAGTACAGTTGTACAAATTAATTCTGAATTATTAGGGTTAACTGCAATGTTCGTTTCTGTCCTTTTCTTCACCTTCCTTATTCTGTACATATATTTTACTGTAATAGTTAGTTGCATTTGTTGATTTGCTTTAGAGATTAAACCTTGTTTCATGACCAGTTACACAGAAAAACCTGAAATATAATTTATATTTATTGTTAAAACAAATCGTGGACCCAAAGATTTGAAGTTCTTCCAGACCGTTAAAGTAAAATTAGTCTTAATTAATTAATATCTTAAAAGATCACAAATTCTTATAATTAATTGTAACTTCTAGGATTTATTAAAAGTAATTGAAACAAGAAACTGTCAGTTGGATATTAAAATTGGCCATCTCTTAAATAAGGATGGTTTCATCTTTAATAAAACTGTAAAAACAATTGAACATTTAGGTAACTAGTATTAAAAAAATGATAAGTTTTTATTCTACAAGGTTTTTAACCTTTCTGTTGAACAATTATTACCATTGCTTAAATAATATAAGTTAACTCAAAATTGGGAAACTGTGCACAGTAGACCTAAATATATGTAAGACACATAAACTTGTCACCCTGTAAGTGTTTTGGTTATTATTAGTTAAGGAAAGAACTCTTTTGGTGGTTATCTTATTATGTGAGGCCTAAGAAAAGCTAGTAGAAACATGACATTAAAGGTTGTAAAATACCAAAAAAACCTTGTAAATTAACCAATTAAACGACATTTTTATTAAATCTGGCATGTTTTTTGTAATATAATGTTTTGTGGATGATGTAGTGCCTCAGACTTTAAATGCTTGATGTTACTTACAGTTTGACCATTGAATATAAAAATGATGCATTAAGAAAGGTCTTGTCAAGTTAAAAACAATGAATGTTTCACATGACACATGAACCTTTAAAATGGATGATTGTTTTTATCAAACGAATGATCTCAGTTGGTAAACATTTGGATTCAATCTCACATTTAAATTCTTTTGCTTATGACTAGTTTCTGTTTCATGAGAAAAAGTTAATGTAATTTTAAGAATAAATATTTTAGAGGTCAAATATAATTTGTGATGTAACACTGAATACATTCATATCTGAAATAAATCAATTTATGTATATGTATTTATGAGGTTAAATTAATACCTTGTACATTGGATTTCTCAAGAAGTTTTCTTGTAGTGTAGTAATGTGGTCTAATTGGTTTGTAATGTTATTATAAAAATAATAGATTATTTCCAATTACTTTTTAGAATGTTGTGGTAAACCTGGCATCGATGTGTTTTTACAAACTAATGGTAGTTTTGTATAAAAGGTTAATGTACTTTTGCATGTTTGAAAGTTTATTACAATGTTGTTCTGAAGGAACATGGAGTAATTATATAAACATCTCCATAACTTTTCATGAATAGTTTGAAAGTGTTAAGAGAAATTATTATAAAAAAAATTATAATTATTTTGTTTTAGGAAAATGTTACTTTTCATCTTAAATATTTAGTTTATTTAGAAATTTAGTTTGTTTATTTATTTAACAAAATATAAGTAAATTTCTAAATGAACTTGAAACAGGCATTTCATTTAAGTAAACAATTGGCATATCTTATTCTTCTAGACAAAACAAAAAACTGTTGTGTGAAAATGTATGATTTTTGGCAATGCAGTTTTAAACCACTGATGAATAAATAATTTTTGCCCCTGAGGAATTTCCAAATCTCATAAACTGACCAACAACTGTAGAAGAGTTGAATAATATATATCTTCTAGTTTATATATTTCACTGCAGATACAACATCATATCATGTGATCTTAGTTGTTGTACACAGCGATATTAAGTTATTATATTGAGTAGCAGAAGGTTTATTTATCTGTTTGTTTTGAAAACTAGTTTAAAAGTTTTCTGAGTTTCATCAACACATTTTTCGGTTTTGCTGATGTTACTTGGGAGCATTGTAACATTATTATTATTATTATTAGATTAGTTCTCCATTGTACATAAATTATTGTAATGAAGTAAATTTGAAACTACTAAAACCACTGGCTGGATAAAGAACTATCCATAGTACAAACAAACATTATAAGGAACCGTATACTAATGAAATGCACACATTGTAAATGTTTAAGTTTTATCTAATATAAGCCTAAACTCAGACATTTGTTTCGAATTGAAGGTAGTTCTTCTAATTACTGCTAATTTATCAAAACGCTAGCTACCATATTCATGAAACAGTTATAATTGTTTAAAATTAATTAATATTTTTTTGTTTCTTTGACTGTGAGTCAACTCATTTTATCAGTGAATAAGAAGAGTTTGGAAATGTGATGTATGCGAAAAATGTTCAACTATTCAGTATATTCATAATTATGACATTTTCCTTACTTATTTCATGTATTATTTTAATTTTATATAAATATTTATTACTTTGTAAAGTTATTTTCAGCAACCCATATTAGACAATGTTGTTTTAACTACAAAAACTTTTTTTATGTAATAGTTGAATAGAAACTGTATATTAACTTGTATGTATACACAACTTATTTGTTAAGTGATAATGAAACAATATATTAATCTTATATGCAACTTTGTTAACACTTTAGAATGTTGATTTTAAGTAACAATAATTCATAATAATTGGAAAACTAACATTATGTGAATAAATCATGCAATGAGAAAAAGAGAAAATAGACTGGAAGTGGCAGTACCTGGACAATTTTATTATTTTTTTTCTTTATGTGAAACTCAGAGAAAATAGACTGGAAGTGGCAGTACCTGGAATATTTTGTTATTTTTTGTCTTCATGTAAAACTCAGAGAAAATAGACTGGAAGTGGCAGTACCTGGACAATTTTGTTATTTTTTGTCTTCATGTAAAACTCAGAGAAAATAGACTGGAAGTGGCAGTACCTGGACAATTTTGTTATTTTTTGTCTTTATGTGAAACTCAGAGATGCTTGCAGATACTGAAATATGTAGTTTTTATATATGTTAAACAGATATTTCTCAGTATGATTTACTGTAAATAAACATTGAATTTTAAAACAAGTGTTTGTGAAAGTCAGTGTGTTTATATACAGAATAAAACAATATATTAGTAGTTATCAAAAGGTCACGCGTTTTATAAAGAAAATCATGAAATAATGAAATATTCAGTTGTAAGATTTGAAGTTTAAACTGAGAAGAAGCTAGCTGATGAAAAGTTACTTTCTTACTTTAATGTTGAATAATATAAAGTACGTACAATTCCAGTTCTTTCTTAGGAATGGCAGAGTTGGGGGTTTACTCTCATGACCCATATCCCATAGGATGAAAAGCTGGCATGAACATGTTTACTGTTTTTGTTGTTATAATGTTTTGGTCTATCCCACAGTATGTAGGTAAGTAGCCCACAACTTTACTGTGGGTGTTGACATCCCGTCCTCTTCCCTGTATGTTGGCATTTCAAAACTAGGGTTGAATGCAGTATGTGTTGGTATTTTTTTCCACAAACAAACTTGAAAGATATAAAAAGACTTAATCAAAATAGTTCTTTAGTATGTATTTATGGAATTGGCTATGTTCTATGACATTTAATTGAAGCTATAGACAAAATAAATTGATTAATTTTTTTAATTCAATAGATAAAAGATAATCACCTAGAAAATCTTAAACCTGAAGGAACTTTTCTTCATAGTTGTATTTGATGTAATATTTTTACATTTCTCATGATAAAGAAATATTGGTATTTTGTTTACAGATTCACTTTTTTTTAATAAATAGTTAGGTTTTAATACTTCCTAAGGGGAGTTAGAAATGAGTTTTCTAGTAAAATGTATTTCATCTCTTAAGTCATGTCATAAAATGTTTGTTTTACAATTACAAAATTTCCTGTTTACAATAAAAACTGAAAACTAGAATTGTTACCATATATTTATCATATGAAGTAAATAATCGACAAACGTCACCAAATCTTGAAGAATATAACTTACGTTTATTATATGTGGAGGTATATATATATATATGCAAGAGGTTTGGAAAAAGTAATTCAGAATGCTATTAATACCTTGACTCAGTACATTGAGAAAATATACCGAAAAGTTTAGCAAATAAAAATTATACCACGTAAGAGTCCCACATCACTAACACTAAAAATAAACCAGTTTATATTGAATTTCCTCCTATACGAAAAGCGTATTACAATTTCGTAAGTTTATCATGAAATCAGTATTAAAATATGATGTTCAGAAATTAGCGAATTTGTCACAGTTAATTTGTGAATATTAAACGCATTTAAATTTAAACTTAAAGCGTTTTACGAAAGTAATATTTCAGAACATAGCTTTCGGGAAGGAAACTAAATTTGAATTATGATACATTACTGTGGTACTGTCAGAAAAACGAATTACCCGAAAAGTATATTATATTAGGTAAATCCACTGTAAAACTGGAGGTTCAGGAAGGATAGATCATGAAATAATCTTGACTTCTGTTAAAACCAGCTGAGTCTATGTTAAAGTGTATATGGATTGGACACAAAATATCCAGCACAATAAAAATTGTTTATTAATGTCATGAACAATTTTGAATTAAGCACAAAGCTACACGGTATCGAAAGAGAGGCCATGTGGTTGGTTACATTGGACGTCATACCTTTTCTCTAGCTGTTAATTGGTCAGACTGACTCTACTTTCTCAAGACCTATTACTTACTCAAGATGATGTTTAAATCTTAGCTAGTTATGTAAGTGAACCCACAACGTCAGATTTAGCCTAACTTACCATTGAAGGACACCTTCATACACAGATACAACATTACTACCGTTAACCTCAAACATTGAAACAAATTCTGAATTAAAGTAAGATGGTTTGGTTTGTTTGTTTTCGAACTTCGCGCAGTGTAAGACTAGAGGGAGGGTAGCTAGTCATCACCGCCAACTGCTGGGCTACTCTTTTACCAACGAATAATGGGATTAACCGTAACATTATAACGCCCCCACAGCTAAAATAGCGAGTATGTTTGGTGCGACGGGGATTCGAACCCGCGACCCTTGGATTAAGTAAAATGGTAGAAAAGGCACGGTATGTCTAAATCCGCATTATCAAACCTTGTAAGATGTTTCATCAAGAACCACAGAGAACAACACGAGTTATGCTCAATACCCTTTCATTATGTTCATATTTACTGTGTTAGGACATCAAAACAATCTTCTTTCCACAATTATTTCTGTATATATTAACTTTCAATTATCTATTTTTACCTAGTAACGTATTATCTCGAACGAATCTCCGCTCTATTACGTTACGTACTTTACGTATTACGATTTCAAATAACCGGAAATTTCAATTTGAATTTAGAATTTAATTAAATGTACATATGCATCACGTTTATAATATTTGCCAAGATTGATACACACATTTTATAACACAAATATATTTTAATATTAAATTAATACAATTTATAATAACGATTATTATAAATAATGGTTCATATACAAGAGTTTTACAAACAATCAATATTCATCCTTTTATCTGGTCTGAAACTGAATATTTTATCGACGGCCCAGGTTCACAAATGACCCAATTAATTATAAGTTAATAAACTTCACTTAACGGGAATACTAGCCAGATCTATTCTTGTTTGGCCTGACGCGGTTTTCGAGCTTACTTTTCACAGAGGATGACCAATATATATAATGTTCTCCTAGAAATATTAATATATCCATTCATCGGAAGTTAATTCTAAAGCTGAACGGTTTGAATCTATAAACGTTGCTGGTCAGATATCTGTAGTTTTCCGATTAATAATTGTTTGTCACAGTTACAGCTTCCAAAGCTTATAGTATACTGATCGTAGCCGAACAACAATAATATATTACTACTGTTTTGCGTCTTGCAATGGCTAGCTTTCATACTCATGAGGCGAGATTCTCGAATGCTCAACAATATTCGAAGATATGCCAGTGTTTTCGAAAAACATATATTGGTGATTCTTACTCTCTATAATTTTCTATAAAGGTAGAGAAAAGGCGGAAGTTGAATAAAACATATCCAACAATGTACATCATATGCATCAAACTGAAACAAATGCAGATAATAAGATAAATGTGTAACAGTAAATCAGTTAGTTACACTATAAACACAGGAGTTAAACGTTCATTCTGGCAGAATTTCTAATTTATTAATTATTTCTAACTCGCAAGTGGTACAAAAGTAATCTTGGAAGGGCACCTGAATCCTAAGAATAATAAGGAGAATACCCTTAAAATATCGGGGTTGTATATACTTCAAATAGTTGTTGTTGTTTTTGAATTAAGCACAAAGCTACACAATGGGCTATCTGTGCTCTGCCCACCACTGGTATCGAAACCCGGATTTTAGCGTGTAAGTCTGGAGACATACCGCTGAGCCACTGGGGGGCTACTTCAAATATAGTAATTCCTAAAACATATGTGGTAAAACGCGGGCATATAATGTAAGTCAGTTTAAAAATGATTAACCTACATCCACCACGCCTAAGTTTGCTAGATATCACAACTCCTTTGCTCCTACAATTTTGTTGATTATCTAACCGAATTAAAAGTAAACAAGTAATTTCGAAAAGTAAAAAAAACACGATGGATTTTCTAAAGACAGAAGTTGTGCTGCTTTTGTTAGAAGTATTGTGATATCTGGATGTACAGCGGTAAGTCGAAAGATTTACAACTCTAAAATCAGGGGTTCAATTTCCCTTGGTAGACTCAGCTAATAGCCGGATGTAGCTTTGCTATAAGAAAGCACACACACATAAACACTCATGTGGATTTCTATTATAGTTTAGACAGCCGTGAGTTCTAGTGAAATATGTTTTAAGCAATCTACATGTGACTAGAACTGTTCCATTGAAGAAGTGTGAAGCAGAATCAGTGTTTATAACTCAGTGGTTGTGCCGTGATTTCGTGAATTCTTATACAAGAAAAATAAAACACTAAAGAATGGAGGAAGAGGTCTAGATAACACCTAACCTTCCCATGTCGTGACGAACAACACGATCCAGAAAGATACACATACAACTGCTTGGTCGTGTTGCTTGACGGACTGATGAAATATGAAACATATAAATAAAGTAGCTTACAGATTAACTATATCTTCTACTTCTACAACAAACTACTTATGTAAAAGTTTTTGTGCCATATTGTGCTTTAAAAGCATAAATAATGACAACGTTTGCTTAAATATTTTTTCGTGTGGTCGTGCTTGGTTTGCATATTTGCGTTTTTGCACGATCATATCTGTATTTAATTTATATTTCATATTAATGTCATAAGTCGCGTTTTATATTTTAGAAACAAAAACTAAACGTTCAATTTAATTTGATCATTGCCTTCTTGCAGTTGCTTCACTTAGGAGATAAGTTGTCCACGCTCACCATTTCCTATCTGTCCTGTGACTTCCTCACACGGTAATATGTCTCTCCTGTGGCTTCCTCATACAATCATCTGCCTGTCTTGTGTATTCTTGAAATAGTCACTTTGGTTAGACTACAACTACTCCATGATATCTGTGACCTACCTTTCTAGAACATTACATCTTTTCCTCTATCAAAATTCTTTGAATCTTATTTGTTCTGCCATTTTCCTTTTTGAATGTCTAGCTTTATACTATCTACCTTTGGACCTTATACTCTTCCCAGATCACTGGCAACGCATCCTAATATGTGTCACATTTTCAGAGTCGTTGTCCCTCTAACTAGTTGTGATCTTCCATATCTGGTCTTCATGACGACCACAAACTACTTCCTTGTTGAACTCTAATTACATAACTGCTATAAGTATTTCTTTAAAAAATAATATGTGATTTTTAAACCGAAAACCAACATTATTTTAAGATAATCTCACAATTTACCAAAACTTTCAAAAGTTTTAAGCTCAAGGCTTGTTATTTATTTTCGGATTTCCGTGCTAAGCTACCTGAGCTAGTAAACAGCACCCACAACCAACTGTTGTCTGGATTTGACCATCAACTTTGTAAGACACACACACGGCCTCAATGTGCAATTTTATTTTTCATAGTAATGGCCCCCCAAACAAAAAATTATGGTCATGGGGCGAAAATGTTTTTCCAGAGATACACAGTCCACTAACTCTAACCGTTTGGTCACGCTTGGTAAGGTTGAAGGAATTTATGGTTATTTCGTGTTTATTACCCAATAAATTGTAAGATGAGTACAAGATACAAATTGTCTTTAAATCACAGTATCAGATAAGACAAAGTAAAAGAGAGCGTTACGATCACCTGGTGTTTAGGGCATCAACACAGAGTTTGAGGTTTGGAGTTTCTAATCTCGTCTTCAAGTATATTCATCATTCTAACATAACGTTTTGAAACAACATGGAATCTACTGGTACATCTTGTCTGTTCCACACTGATAGATAATCTTCTATTTATTATTATTAAAACTTAACTGTCATTTATTTTCCCCGCAGAATAAATTATCAAAAACACCAACTCTTTTTCACAGTCCGCAGCAATTAAGACCTTAATATTATCAATAAATTTATTGACATTTTCTTCACCTATGTCATTGATGTAAAGATCCTTAGACTGAGCCGTAAGGCACCTCAGTTGTAACATTAATCCTTTTTGAGTTAACTGTTTTCTTCTATCCAACCACTCTTATATTTAATTCGCTAACTTATTCCTCACAACTAGAGACAATTTTTACAAGCTTTTTATATGGAATCTTTTCAAATGCTTTCTTAATTTCTGAATATATCAAATCTATACCCTTACATTCATCTACATAAGCAGTAGCCTTTTCAAAGAATGTCAAAATATTTGTAAATCAAGTTTTCCCTAAGTGAAACCATGTTGACTATTCAATAAGATTCTAAACTATGTTAAATTACTTTCAATAACATCCTTTAACAGACTTTCCAAAACTTTTCCCACATTAATGTGAGACTACTGTGTTTATAATTATTGGAACAATTTTTATCATTTCTGTTGAAAATAGGAGTTACAATAGCTAACTTTCAATCCTCTGGTACCTGCCCACTATTCAAAGACTAACAAAAAATAGTCGTAAGTAACTTAAGTATCCAATCTTTAATCTCCTTGTTATGTAAATGTCGTGTAAATATTTTGTAAGCGACAACATGTCGTCTTGTGTTTGAGTTTTCGTTTCTGTTATTCATTTTTCCATATTGATATTATTGTTTCGAAGTTTAAACTAATATTTTGTTATTTATTTAGGGTAACATTTAGAATTTTCTTGAATTAAGTAGAGCAATCATATGTTTGTAAATGAGTGCTGGTGACTTCGTGTCTAGACGTGTAGTCTCGTGCAAGAACGGACACGCGCGGATTGCTCTGGAGTTGTATGGAAATGGCAAGATTGTTCGAGAAATAGGCCTACCGGTATAAAAGACGGTGACGCGAGAAGTCAGTCATTAGTTTTATTCGAAGAAAAAGAGTGAGATTCAGACATCAGTTTTATTTCAAAAGAAGAGAGTTAGTTATTTGAGAAAGATTAAGTGTTTGCTGTGATTATTCAACTTGGATTTGTGATTGAAGTTAGATCTACGGAAGCTGTGATTTTATTTCGTCAATCTCTACGATACATCTGAATTACTGCTTGTGCTGAGAGTCGGCGAATTTATTGAACTGTGAACTGTTTCGGAATTTCTTCGTGGGACCAAATTCACACCCTAGACTGGAATTTGAGACTTTCATTTTAGATCATTATATTAGATACAAGGCCAGTACCATTTTGTATTGTGATTAATTTTGAAGTTTGAAACTAGTGTTATTTTGTTTTGTAATTAATTTCGAATGTTGTAACTTAATATCTGTCACTGTTATTATATAATTCATGTTATATCTGTTATATTTGTTAATAGTTTAGTGTAATAAATTATACAAGCTGTTATCTGCGTTTTTCTGTTGCGTTTAGTCTACGAAGAACATAAAACATAAAAAAATACGTAACACTCCTTCAAAACCGTAAGGAAAATATTATCTAACCAAGGAGGCTTATCGTTTTCAAATTTTCAAATTTTTTTCTTAACCAGCTTAGAATTAGTACAGTCATCTTATTTGATCTCGTTTTCATTTATCAACTGTTGACCGATGTGGAATACTGCTTACATCTTTGTTAGTAAAAACGAGAAAAAAACACAATGTAATAACTCAGCCATATCAAAACCATCAGATACTAGCTTTTCTTTATCCCTTAAGGGTCCTTTCGCCCCATTCTAACATTTTGTTTACCCTTAACGTATTTAACGAAATCCTTACTGTTAATCTTAACATTTTCAGCCAACCTTTTCTCATACATTCTTCCTGATGTCCTAATTTCTTCTTTAATAAACTTTTTTGACATTGTATAACTTTCTTACGAATATTTTGTAATGGTTTCCTTGTTAAGAACTGCCTATGTTATTACATGATTGGTCTTAATAAAATGGGTTGAAGCTAGGCTACACAATAGTCGCTATGTAAATCTCAACCTCTTTTGGGTTTGCACATTTCAAACAATCAACATTAATTTACTTCGTGAACCGTTCCCTTTTAGTCTAGAGGGCGCTGTAATATTAAATGATGTCGCTGGATTTCAATTTTTGGCCTGTGTTGGTTACTAAGACCAGAGCTAGGCTTAAATGAGAATTATGTATTTAGGCAGATAACCATTTATTTGTTGAAAAGACTTACTAATTTAGTAAATATTTGCTTTTCTTTTTCGTTACTCGATTGTTAACATATAATGATATGTTTATATATATATTAGATTTTGACATATGCCAATTTTGTTTTTCTTAGAAACGATAAGTGTAGCTTAAAACAAATATTTAAATATTAATACATTACTAACAATATTTACAGTATAACATTAACAGTTTCACTTAGAACAGTTTTAACTTTTAATTTCAAATTACCATTACTAGTAGTTACTGTACCAGTACAAGATATTTTTGAGAAAATACACTGGGAGTATAATTATTGGTATTATTTTTTATCATAAGTATTAGGATAATAACCAGTTAAATTTTGACTGTTATGTAAACAAGTTAACTGGTTATTGTCTTAATACTTACAATCAAGAATAATAAAATACATAAAAATATATGTATTATTAACACACAGTACTGTAAATTACAAGAATATAAAACTTTTTGAACTTAGTAGCCTAATTTATTCTTCTTACCTAGTAATAGTAATATCTGATTAATAAAATTAGGCCTATATACTCTTATGATCACTTACTGTTAGGGTTATTATTCATATTTTTGTTGCCTATCGATATCAAAAGAATCAAACTAAAATATGCATTGTAAATTACCATTGCTCTTTGAATTTGACATAAATCAAATTTAAAATGTAATGTATAAATTATAGAAACTTATCTTTATTGCATTAATTATCTTAGTTTAAATTTCATGTCTTCTTCTACCTGCTACATAGGTTACTTGGGCATTAGTTTCCAACTCTATCACACAAAAGAGATATACATTAAATATTATTTTATGTTCCCAAGACAGTTTGCGACTGTTGTTATACAAATTCACAATTTTCCCGGAAAATAAAATAATATTTAAATGAAAACATAACTTTTACTGTAAAAATACCTTCCTTCAAGACAGATATAACTGCTTGTTCCTGCGGAAGGCTGTTAGGCTTGGCCCGGTGTGGCCAAGTGTGTTAAGGCGTGCTACTCGTAATCAGAGGGTTGGGGGTTTACGTCCACGTTGCGCCAAACATGCTCGCCCTCCAAGCCGTGGGGGCGTTATAATGTGACGATCAATCCCACTATTCGTTGGTAAAAGAGAAGCCCAAGAGTTGGCGGTGTGTGGTGATGACTAGCTGCCTTCCCTCTAGTCTTACACTGCTAAATTAGGGACGGCTGGCGCAGATAGCCCTCGAGTAGCATTGTGCGAAATTAAAAAACAAAACCAACTGTTAGGCTTGCGGTATTTTCTGAAATTGTCAGACAGTAACATATTCATACTTGACTTCCAATAATGTTCACCATCCATGCGAAAAAAGACTTTATTAACATTTGATCTTAAAAAGAACTATCATCACAACATTATATCACAGAGTAGGTTTTATTCAAGCATTTTTTGTAGACAGTTATCAATGGACGCACGTGCCTTGCTCTCTATTGCAACAACGAGATTTTTCATGAAAGAAAAACTGATGATGATGATGTTTTGAATTAAGCACAAAGCTACACAATGGGCTATCTGTGCTCTGCCTACAATGGGTATCGAAACCCGGATTTTAGCGTGTAAGTCCGCAGACATACCGCTGAGCCAATGGGGGGCAAAAGAAAAACTACTTTATTAACTTTGTTTTTGACCGTTTTAAATTTGAAACTTACCTCTCTTTAGTAATTATTATTCGTTAAGTCTGAAACATATCAATCAATAGTTTTATTTCTTACTCAGCTGTAGAAATACTACTTATTTGTGATCAGTGATGACGAGAAAACCCACTTGTAGAGTTTCTTTTGGTTTCTTTCAGTGATGTCGAGAAACCCACTTGTTGAGAACTTTTATATGCAAAAACGGCTCTTCTGGGCCCAGAAAACACTTCAAATAGAAGAGCGAACAACGTTTCGACCTTCTTCGGTCATCGTCAGGTTCACAAAGAAAGGGTTACATGTTTGGTCAGCTTCCGACCAGTAACCCTTTCTTTGTGAACCTGACGATGACCGAAGAAGGTCGAAACGTTGTTCGCTCTTCTATTTAAAGTGTTTTCTGGGCCCAGAAGAGCCGTTTTTGCATATAAAAGTTTTGGTTTCTTTGTTTGTTTTGGAATTTCGCACAAAGCTACTCGAGGGCTATCTGTGCTAGCCGTTTTCAATTTAGTGGTGTAAGACTAGAGGGAAGGCAGCTAGTCATCACCACCCACCGCCATCTCTTGGGCTACTCTTTTATGAACGAATAGTAGGATTGATCGTGACATTATAACGCCCCCACGGCTGGGAGTGCGAGCATGTTTTTAAAACCTGACCGCTCCTTCTGACAAATCGATATCTATAATAACGTTGTTTTTAAAACCAGACCACTTCTTCTGACAAATCGATATCTGTAATAATGTTTTTAAAACAAGATCACTCCTTCTGACAAATAGATATTTGAAATAATGTTGTTTTTAAAACCAGACAACTTCTGACAAATCGATATCTGTAATAATTTTGTTTTTAAAACCAGACCACTTCTTTTGACAATTTGATATCTTTAATAATGCTGTTTTTAAAACTTGACCACTTCTTCTGATAAATCGATATCTGTAAAAATATTTTTAAAACCAGACCACTTCTGACATACCGATATCTGTAAAAATATTTTTAAAACAAGACCACTTCTGACAAATCGATATCTATAATAATGTTGTTTTTAAAACCAGACCACTTTTTCTGACAAATCGATATCTATAAAAATATTTTTAAAACCAGACCACTTCTGACAAATCGATATCTATAATAATGTTTTTAAAACCAGACCACTTCTTCTGACAAATCGATATCTTTAATAATGTTGTTTTTAAAACCAGACCACTTCTTCTGACAAATCGATATCTGTAATAATGTTGTTTTTAAAACCTGACCACTCCTTCTGACAAATCGATATATCTAATAATGTTGTTTTTAAAACCAGACTACTTCTTCTGACAAATAGATATCTGTAATAATGTTGTTTTTAAAACGAGATCACTCCTTCTGACAAATAGATATCTGAAATAATGTTGTTTTTAAAACCAGACAACTTCTGATTAATCAATATCTTTAATAATGTTGTTTTTAAAACCAGACCACTTTTTCTGACAAATCGATATCTATAATAATGTTTTTAAAACCAGACCACTTCTTCTGACAAATCGATATCTTTAATAATGTTGTTTTTAAAACCAGACCACTTTTTCTGACAAATCGATATCTGTAAAAATATTTTTAAAACCAGACCACTTCTGACAAATCGATATTTATAATAATGTTGTTTTTAAAACCAGACCACTTCTTCTGACAAATCGATATCTTTAATAATGTTGTTTTTAAAACCAGACCACTTTTTCTGACAAATCGATATCTATAAAAATATTTTTAAAACCAGACCACTTCTGACAAATCGATATCTATAATAATGTTTTTAAAACCAGACCACTTCTTCTGACAAATCGATATCTTTAATAATGTTGTTTTTAAAACCAGACCACTTCTTCTGACAAATCGATATCTGTAATAATGTTGTTTTTAAAACCAGACCACTTCTTCTGACGAATCGATATCTATAATAAAGTTGTTTTCAAAACCAGACCACTCTTTCTGACAAATCGATATCTGTAATAATGTTGTTTTTAAAACCAAACCACTTCTTCTGACGAATTGATATCAATAATAAAGTTGTTTTCAAAACCAGACCACTCCTTCTAACGAATCGATATCTGTAATAATGTTGTTTTTAAAACCTGACCACTCCTTCTGACAAATCGATATCTGTAATAATGTTGTTTTTAAAACCTGACCACTCCTGACAAATCGATATGTGTAATAATGTTGTTTTTAAAACCTGACCACTCCTTCTGATAAATCGATATCTGTAATAATGCTGTTTTTAAAACCAGACCACTTTTTCTGACTAATTGATATCTGTAATAACGTTGCTTTTGTTAAAACCAGACCACTTCTTCTGACTAATTTCTGTCTGTTAGAATGTTGTTGTTGTTTTTTAAACCAGGCCTCTCCTTCTCACTAATTGTTATCGTAATAATATTTTTTGAAACCTGGTCTCTCCTTCTGTCTAATTGATATCTGTAATAATGTTGTTTTTTTAAAACCAGCCCACTAGAATTAGATTAAAAGTTTTTCATGTCATTTTGGAAAATTAAAATAAATGATCGCGGGATTAAAGGAAAATAAAATTTGTTATATTAAATATATATATAATACATACCGAGTAACAACGTGGAAACTCTAAGTTACCAATACCGTTAGTAAAATGTTTTCCATCTTCAGTGTGGAAGCTAACTTTATTATTTTGGTTAATAAACCACCTGGTTGTTTTTTCAATTCGTAATAGACGTAAATACTGTTAACTTTTCAGTAGAAAATGGCCCCCTAGTGGTACAAGAGAAGGCCTATTCTCCTACAACACTAGAAACCGGGTTTCTATACCCGTGGTGGGCAGTGAAGTGTAGCTTTGCACTTTATTAGTTTCTACTTGAGTTTTAGTATGGAATACTTTGGATTACGTTAGGTTACCAAACATCATGTGATTGGTACCAAATTACTCATTCATTCAAGTCTAATGTTTGTAGGATCAATGATTACTGGAAGGTTGATTGATAACATTAAATATATCAAGTCGGCTGTTACTGGATCAAAGTATTTTATGCGTACAAAAACGAACATGTCAGAGGTTAGCCATTTAAAGATTTGTTAAATATATATTTGTTTGTGTGGTACATAGAAGGGCAAACCGTGTGATACAGAAGTAGATAATATGACAAAATATAAAGTAGGGAACACACAGCTATTTTTAATAACGACTAGGGCGTGCAAAGTATAAGAAATAACATGGAAATGATGAAGAGAAATTTTACTACATTTTGACTGCTTTAAACTTGATCTAAAATACACATATTTTTAACTGTGTAAAAGTGTTCAGATATGTTTATCTACATACGAATAGTGGCATTCCAGCATTTTGGACTCATGTGGCCTAAAGTTTAGTATTGTGTGTTGTCACGACAGTGCTATTCTATCATATTAATTATTATTTACATGACATTTTAAATTATTGGAGTTCTGATCTTGTGACCGCTAGTCCTTAAGAAGAATCAGTTAAGAGCTGGAGGTTATAACTAGGTCCATTTACTGGTTCTTTAGATGAATCAGTTGTAGGTTCAAGCTAGTTTCTTTAGTAGTTCTTAATAAGAACCGGCTGAAATCTGAATGTTCCGACTGTGTCTCTTTAGTTGCTCTTCATAAGAACCGGCTGAAATCTGAAGGTTCCGACTGTGTCTCTTTGGTAGTTCTTAAGAATGTTTTGTTTGATTTTGAATATTGCGCAAAACTACTTGAGGGCTATCTGCGCTAGCCATCCCTAATTTACTAATGTAAGAATTAGAAGGAAGGCAGCTAGTCATTATCACCCACCGCCAACTCTTGCGCTACTCTTTTACCAACAAATAGTGGGATTGACCGTCACAATATAACACCCCCACAACTGAAAGGGAGAGTATGTTTGGTGTGACGGGGATTCGAACCCGCGCTCCTCGGATTACGAGTCAAAAGTACCTTAACCACCTAGCCATACCGAGCCATCTTTATTAGTGGTATAACTGTAGATGTTAACAGCACTTAGATAAAAATCAAAATTATATCTCTAATTTTATGTAACGTTTTATTAAAAATAGTTTAAATATAAAGTAACAACAGTCATTTATCAACACAACATTACTGATGGTTAATAATATTATAAAATATCCAGCTATTTAAAAACATAAATATTACTCTGGTGATAAACTACACTTGATACAGTTACTATACCAGTACGTAGACTGAATTTGAAATTTTTAGTTTGTTTGTATCAGCACACAGTTACATAATCGGCTATCTGCGCTCTATCAACAGTAAAGAACACACACCAAATTTTAGTATTGTAAATTTGTAAACCTACCACTGGCCCACAAGGGACATATTTCAAAGTTTTGACAGTAAATTATTTATTGAAAGTCACTACACTATTTTTATCTAAATGTTTAAAACTGAATGTAATTTAGTGACTTGAAACATAACTTACAAGATAAATAAAATATTCATGTCGTTAGTTTTTGAAGTATTAACCAAAGTTGTAGACGTGTTATCATTTCAGTGTTGAGTCAAGACGCTAAATTGTGTATTTACCAGTAAAGTAGACGTGTTATCATTTCTGTGTTGAGTCATGACGCTAAATTGTGTATTTACCAGTAAAGTAGACGTGTTATCATTTCTGTGTTGAGTCAAGGCACTAAATTGTGTTTTATTCTGTTTATAGTAAATGTGAATCTATTAAAACTATGTTTTAAAACTTATCCAACAAGTTTTTGACCGACCTTTGTCTAATTAAAAATAACCTTTTCAAATACTAAATAATAACCTGTGTTTAATTCTAACTGTTCATGTGATGTGGTTTCTTTTCATCAACTTTACTTTCACTTTCTCAGCCATCCCTTTAGTCTTATCTTAATTTAACTTTACCTTGAATGTGGTAAACTCTTCAGAAGACTCAGTCTTGTTCAGTGGAAAAAACAAAACACATCTGTTCATGTGTTACACCACTTGGTACCAGTACTTCTAGAAACAGTGTGCTGAAAGCATTAGTGTGAAACCCTTCTTTTAAACAGGTTACTCATTACTTTTACAAAGTTTACCAAACATCTTGTACTGAAGGGTTGCTCTTTCGCTATGACAAACAAACAGTGGGTTTGTATAGCAACGTATACTGTCTTATTAAACATGATAAATAAATACTGTTCAGTTGAGCGGAAAATCTAACACTGACTTATCACTCCCACTTTTCACACAAAACTGTTTGAGTCATTGTACTTCTTTGCTTCTGTCTTTAACAAAACTTTTCTCTTGTAATCTTCGAGAATATTTACTGCGATTTTCCACAAGCTGGATCTTCCATCATCGTCCAACACTGAGGAGAAACTCTTACACATACAACCATAATTTAGAATGTTTGTTACCACACGAACTGAGTGAGGAGGCTTTGCTTTTATTCAGAGTTGATAGCTGTAAAAGTAAATAAACTCACTTCAAGCCCTTCTCTTATATCTGACTCAAGAATGTTTCTCTAATATCTGACTCAAGAACGCTTTTCTGATATCTGATTCAAGAATGGTTATCTAATATCTGATTCAAGAATGGTTATCTAATATCTGATTCAACAATGGTTATCCAATATCTGATTCAACAATGGTTATCCAATATCTGATTCAACAATGGTTATCCAATATCTGATTCAAGAATGGTTATCTAATATCTGATTCAAGAATGGTTATCCAATATCTGATTCAAGAATGGTTATCTGATATCTGGTTCAACAATGGTTAGTGAGATGTAAACAATACTTTGGCCATTTTCTTAGCTCCCACTCCAGAACACTGCGATTTAGGCCCTGATCAATTTTTTTCCAATTAGATATGACTTCTTAGACATTACTAGAGCGTGGATAGCAAGTTTGTTTGAACCAGGTAAATCGGAGTACAAACTGGTTTTCAAGGACATCTAATATTTTATTCGTCCTCTAGATGTCAGCGAACAGAGTGTTGAACATGCTTGTAGGATATTCATGTATATTGTTCAAGCGTATCTTCAACTTTATAAAGTTGCCATAAGACTAAAAGTACAAGTTAGAGCCATAAGATGATGTGCAATAGTAAGAAACATTACAATCCAATCTCCTTTTATGATTTCCTATATCTTTGTACGTTTGTCTGTGGTTACGCTGACTGTCTCTTAGATAAGTAGTAAAGGTTACATTTGTAATGTTAACTCAACCCTAACACTAAAACCTTGTGTGTATGCTTAACTTTATCTTGTAATAAATATTTTCAAATTGAGTCTTTCTCAGACAGACCGGCAGCTAATGGAATACAAAAAAAAGGACCATTTGCTGTTTGGCAGTGTTAGAGAAGGAAATCGTATGGAATATTAGATTACATTAATTGGTGTATAAACAACATATACTGTCTTTGCTAGTAGTTACAAAGCTAGATTCATAAAGTTAACTCATTTTCCTATGTTGGAACTTGAATTATTAGACAAATCATGGTTGTCAGTTGTACGTGAGGTAGTATTGACAAATTAATATATCCAAACAATATTTTATCACAAGCACAAAACATAACCATATCTATTTTCACTCTCTGACTCTGGTACATAACTAGGCCTACTGCTACTTTTTGTAGGTTAATACTTGGTTTCTGGCAAGTGTCCGTTTCAAACTGTCTTAACGTCATTGGGATAATCACTTCATCCTGGTAGCATGGGTGACAGTAAATATTGTTCTTGGTTTTCTAGTTACTTTATTGGTAGAAAATATACTTTTTATTCGTACTAAATAGTGTGTATTATGATGTTTTGCGTAACTTATTTCACTTTACTACAAACTGAAACACATTAACTACGATACTGGCTGCACCTGTAAAATATCTAAAATCAAAAAAGACTATGAAAACTACCATGGTTGACCACTCTTGGTTGGTTTAGTCACATAGATCATTAGAATGTTTATAGCTGTTGGTTCAGTGAATGTAAATTGTGGTTTAGTCACATAGATCATTAAAATGTTTATAGCTGTTGGTTCAGTGAATGTAAATTGTGGTTTAGTCACATAGATCATTAAAATGTTTATAGCTGTTGGTTCAGTGAATGTAAGTTGTGGTTTAGTCACAGAGATCATTAGAATGTTTATAGCTGTTGGTTCAGTGAATGTAAATTGTGGTTTAGTCACATAGATCATTAGAATGTTTATAGCTGTTGGTTCAGTGAATGTAAATTGTGGTTTAGTACATAGATAATTAGAATGTTTATAGCTGTTGGTTCAGTGAATGCAAGTTGTGGTTTAGTCACAGAGATCATTAGAATGTTTATAGCTGTTGGTTCAGTGAATGTAAGTTGTGGTTTAGTCACATAGATCATTAAAATGTTTATAGCTGTTGGTTCAGTGAATGCAAATTGTGGTTTAGTCACATAGATCATTAAAATGTTTATAGCTGTTGGTTCAGTGAATGCAAGTTGTGGTTTAGTCACAGAGATCATTAGAATGTTTATAGCTGTTGGTTCAGTGAATGCAAGTTGTGGTTTAGTCACAGAGATCATTAGAATGTTTATAGCTGTTGGTTCAGTGAATGTAAGTTGTGGTTTAGTCACATAGATCATTAAAATGTTTATAGCTGTTGGTTCAGTGAATGCAAATTGTGGTTTAGTCACATAGATCATTAAAATGTTTATAGCTGTTGGTTCAGTGAATGCAAGTTGTGGTTTAGTCACAGAGATCATTAGAATGTTTATAGCTGTTGGTTCAGTGAATGTAAGTTGTGGTTTAGTCACATAGATCATTAGAATGTTTATAGCTGTTGGTTCAGTGAATGTAAATTGTGGTTTAGTCACATAGATCATTAAAATGTTTATAGCTGTTGGTTCAGTGAATGTCAGTCGTGGTTTAATGACATAGATCTTTAGAGTGTTTGTAGCATCGGCTAAGTGAATGGTTTCGCCATCTTTGAATGTAACCAAGCTAATTAGATAAGTAGGCTATGCTAATTTTATTAGGTAGCACCTGTAGCTTTGTTTGGCCGATTGTTGCTAAATACAGTGGGTTGTCTGCCACCACTGGTATCAAAACCTGATTTTTATTGTTGTAACTGGAGATTCTCTGCTGAGTCACTAATGGGCAGCACTAGGCTTAAAGTTTGTTTGCTGGTGGTGTGCATTTATTGACCCCTGTAGTGATAGTTAACATTTTATATACACTTAATTTGTACTAAATAGATATCACTAATTGCAGTGTGTTCACTTAATTGTTGGTTGTTTTTATGGGCTATCTGTGCTCAGCCCACTTCAAGTATCGATACCAGTCCTATCACTGGTTGGGGTCAAAATGTACATTAAAAATTAAATTTATAATATTAATGTAGATTATATTTACTTCATTAACGAATTATTTTATAAATTATTATATCTCCGGGCTCAATATATATATATATATATATGTTTTTACCACTAAACATCTTAATACATAAGTAAGAAAGTGTGAAAAGAAAAACTCACTTAGGTTTCAAGAACTTTGTATTTTCCTTTAAAGGGCAACATCGTCAAAATGTTATTTCCACGTGTTGAAGCTTCAGTTAGCCCCTGGAGCCCGAATTTGAAACCTTCAAATCAAGGCACACCACGTAACACGAAGAAAAACGTCGAAATTCATAGACAAGGTTTGACGATATGTCCCATGTCCTTTTCTCTTTATAATGGAGACCAAAATTATTGTTTGTTTTACAGCCCGTACTTTACCTTCTTCAGTAGGAGATATTCCCAAGTATTTTTTAAATCTCCTACTAAATATTCGCATGACATACTTCGCAAAGCAGCAGACTTCCTTAGACCTTTATTCGCTGGTGACCAATGTTCGAAACCAGATTATAA
The DNA here is from genome assembly GCA_011833715.1 of Carcinoscorpius rotundicauda. NCBI lineage: Eukaryota > Metazoa > Arthropoda > Merostomata > Xiphosura > Limulidae > Carcinoscorpius > Carcinoscorpius rotundicauda. Next base: position 100,890,458 of record CM022396.1, on the reverse strand, counting down.
AGTTTCGTTTAATTATTCACCGAAATCTGCCAACGTTTCACAAACTGAAGAGATTAGCAAACACGTATTTTATGAGGTAGTTTTCGAAGTTGTCAAATGTAAGTATATTTTTGTTCTGAATCAAACCTGACTGTAGGTAAACAGTCAATCATACATAAACTTAACATTACGTGAATTTCATTTATTGTATTCTTGGTTTTATAAGTTATCTGGGACCTGGTATGGTTCGGTGGTTAGGGCAATCTATGGGTCAAGGGTACGAATCCCTTGTTTCTTAATACACTTACTCTCTTAGACGTAGAGGAGATATAATGTGACGATCAGCTTCATTATTCGTTGGAAAAAATAGTTTAAAGAGTTTACTGTAGGTGATGTTAACTAGTTGTCTTTGAACCAAATATTCGCGAATTCTTCCAAATATTATATTGGCTATCGAATTGATTTATGCAGTTTTACTTTGCAAGGTGCAAAGATACACAAAGGACAGTTTGTACTGCGTCTTCAACAGGGACTGAACCTCAAATTTAAGAGCTATCAGCTTTCGAGACCCGAGACAGCAAGGTGGGTTAAGGCGTTTGGCTCGTAATCTAAGGATCGATGGTTCGAATCCCCGTCGCACCAAACATGCTCTCCCTTTCAGATATGGGGGCGTTATAATGTGTCGGTCAATCCCACTATTCGTTAGTAAAAGTGCAGTTTAAGAGATGGCGGTGGGTAGTGGCGACTAGCTGCCTTCCCTCTAGTATTACACTGTTAAATTAGGGACAGCTAGCGCAGATAGCTCTCGTGTAGTTTTGCGTGAAATTCAAACAAACAAACAAACAAGCACTCGAGTTTACAGTTGGGCTAACGAAAACTATAGCTTATTTTGAGATTAAGAACTTCGCTATTCGTAAGATTAAAAGGTAATTGCAATTTCTGCATCAAATGAAACAAACAGTTATTTGGACTCATAATTTTGAAATGGTTCCTCGCTTGTGCTGTTAAAATGGACCCAGGGAAGTTTATACGTATCTCACTACTTGTGAACGAATGGTAATTGGATCGGCTGCACGAATGTGGTGGACTCATTATTAAATGGATTAATAATGTTAATGTCCTCGGATAGGATAAATTTACGGACTTATAACCTTAAAATTCTGGGTTCGATATCCCACAGAGGACGCAGCAGCTAGCCTAATGTTTCTTAGCTTTGAATAACAAAATAAATAATAACATTAAAGTTTTATTTACATTAAACTTTAAAGTGTTACGTATACCTGAACTGGTTGTCTTAATAAATGGACTCCGGATACCAGCAGCAAAAACAAGATTTAATGAATTTAAAAAAGAGAAAACTTCCTGGTGACACTCTATGGGCAATCAGCCTTAATCTTGTAATGTTAGACTTGGCTTAACAGCACCAACTAGTGTCACGGATAAGTTGGATTTGACCATCACTCTTATAGAACACTCATGATTACACGTCCGGTCGTGTCCAGAAACTTTGTAACAAGCTTGATGTTAAAAATATCTACGTCAATGAGGCTGAAATAAGACCATTTATAGCTGGAATTTAAAATGTAATTTATTCGGTAATTATCACGACAAAACAACAGGTTTGTGTCTCACACCTTAACAAATAATTATATATATGTTATCGTACTTTTATCATGTGTTCTAACGAAAAGATTCGTATGTCTCCAGTCATATAGCGACTGACCTATCAGTGTCGTACAGACAAAATGAAATATTAGATATGAACACAACAGACAAAGGGTTTTAATGAGGTCAAAGACCAAACAGATGAGACCCTCTATTATATTTTGTGTGGTCAGCTGATCTAAAGTTACCTTTCTTTGAAGAGATGACAAGAGTTATCCTGGAAATTATAGACCAGTTATTTTTATTGAGAAGAAATTATAGACCAGTTAATCTTATTGAGAAAGGATTTACAGATTCTGGAAAAAGAACTTTAATAACTTTATCTGGAGAAAGTTAACAAAACCAATACGTATCCACCAAAGGGAAACATCTTTTTTGATCAATTTGATATCCTATCTGGATGATGTTACTTGTTATCTGGACAAGAGAATGCCTGTGGATTTGTTGTGCTTATTTTTTTAAAATGTCCTTATACCAAAAAAAGACATACGAGCTAAAAATCATATCTGTCGGAGGTAAGATAGTACTGGTTAATTATGGGTGTTTGGATGAAATACAATTAAAGGTTGTTATCAGAGGAGTTCAGTGAAAGTGAATCCATATGGTAAATGGAGTGATTAGACTTTTGTTGTTGTTTTTAATGTTTACATCAGAGATGACTATAAGAGCATGTTAAATAAATTAAGTTTACGGATGTTGAGGCAATATTAAAGTATATGGATCAGTTGACAAGCTGGATGGATACTTAATATTTCGTAAGGTAATGTATGTTTGTTATCACAATTCAGATCACACGTTTAATATAGTTGGGAAGACACACAAAAAACAATTATTCTAAATACGTCTCTCAGGTAGTCGAAGCAGATATGTTACAAGTAAGGAAGGTACTATTAATTACGTCAATGAGGTGTACTTAAAACGTAGTTGATTAGAAATCTAAAAATATATTGTGTAAGTCCATGGTTAGGACTCCTTTGGAATCCGATGTGCAGTTTTGGAATCCTTAAGATAACACATTCACTTATTGGAAATGGTTCAGAGAAGGGTTACTGTGATGTTCCTGACAATGTTATGTTATAAAGATACATAATTTATTTCAAGACAATAGGGATAAGAAGTTATCTTACCGAAGATAAGAAGGTTATCCGGAACATCGAAAGGATAAAGGATTACCGTTTTTGCTTGTTGGTAATTTTAAGATAATGGAACGAACGGAAATGAGTTTTAGATCCGGATTAGGCAAAAATTCCAAACTAGTTTAAACAGAAAATCCACGTGTTCCTGAAATACAATGAGTCGGTTTTAATTTTTGCTTTTCTCAATGTTGATTGTGGGAGGCCAGCCCTAAAGTACCAAGTGATACTTTGATGTCTGTATATTATGTTGATATACATATATATATACTAACCATGGCAATACTTTACAACAATAATACTACGTCAAAATTATACTTTACAACAATGATACTACGTCAATATTATACTTTACAACAATGATACTACGTCAATATTATACTTTACAACAATGATATTACGTCAAGATTATACTTTACAACAATGATATTACGTCAAGATTACACTTTACAACAATGATATTACGTCAAGATTATACTTTACAACAATGATACTACGTCAAGATTACACTTTACAACAATGATATTACGTCAAGATTATACTTTACAACAATGATACTACGTCAATATTATACTTTACAACAATGATATTACGTCAAGATTATACTTTACAACAATGATACTACGTCAATATTATACTTTACAACAATGATATTACGTCAAGATTATACTTTACAACAATGATATCACGTCAAGATTATACTTTACAACAATGATACTACGTCAAGATGATACTCTATAAGAATAATACTATGTCAAGATTACACTACATAAATGATACCACGTCAAGATGATACTCTATAAGAATGATTCTACGTCAAAATTATACTCTATAAGAATGATTCTACGTCAAAATGATACACTACAAGAATGATACTACGTCAAGATGATACTCTATAAGAATGATACTACATCAAGATGATACTCAACAAGAATAATTCTACATCAAGATGATACTCAACAAGAATAATACTACATCAAGATGATACTCAACAAGAATAATACTACATCAAGATTATACTCTATAAGAATGATACTACGTCACGATGATACTCTACAAAAATGATACTACGTCAAAATGATACTCTATAAGAATGATATCACGTCAAGATGATACTCTATAAGAATGATACCACGTCAATATGATACTCTATAAGAATAATACCACGTCAAGATGATACTCTATAAGAATGATACTACGTCAAGATGATACTCAACAAGAATAATACTACGTCAAGATTATACTCTATAAGAATGATAATACGTCAAAATGATACTATTCAAGAATGGTACTACGTCAAGATGATACTCTACAAGAATGGTACCACATCAAGATGATACTCTATAAGAATGATACTCTTCAACAATGGTACTACATTAAGGTGATACTCTACAACAATGATAATACGTCAAGATGATACTCTAAAAGAATGATGCTACATCAAGGTGATACTCTTCAACAATGGTACTACATCAAAGTGATACTCTACAACAATGATACTACGTCAAGATGATACTCTTTTAGAGTGATAATACGTCAAGATGATACTCTGTAAGAATGATATAACATCAAGATGATACTCTATAAGCAGATATTACATCAAGATGATACTCTACAACAATAATACTCTTCAACAATAGTACTACATCAAGGTGATACACTACAACAATGATACTTCGTCAAGATGATACTCTATAAGAATGATATTCCATCAAGATGATACTCTATAAGAATGATATTACATCAATATGATACCCTATAAGAATGATACTACATCAATATGATACTCTACAAGAATGATACTATATCAATATTATAGTATAAAATAATGATACTACATCAATATGATACTATACAAGAATGATACTATATCAAAATGATACTCTATAAGAATAACACTATATCAAGATGATAGTATATTATAACGATACTACATCAATATGATACTCCATAAAAATGACACTATATGAAGATGATAGTATATAATAATGATACTACATCAATATGATACTCCATAAGAATGACACTATATCAAGATGATAGTATATAATAATGATACTACATCAATATGATACTCTATAAGAATGACACTGTATCAAGATGATAGTATATAATAATGATACCACATCAATATGATACTCTATAAGAATGACACTGTATCAAGATGATAGTATATAATAATGATACCACATCAATATGATACTCTATAAGAATGACACTATATCAAGATTATAGTATATAAGATATTCTATAGCGACTGAACTAGCTTTCTAAAGAAGCTACAATGTTAGTTTTAAGCCACAAACTGCATAAGTCTGAATTTTTGCATTACCTCATACGAGTTCTTTTGTATTTCAATAAGCATCTTATAATACAGTAGTGTATATTTACTCAGTAAGTCAGTGTTTGATCACTCTTTGTTTATAACTACCCGTTATTTTTCAGATAGATCCATATACGAAGCGGTATTGGAGAAATGTTCTTTCTTCATCAAACATCCTCAGGCTAGTCCAGTTGAATATATGTATAAATAATGCACTATACAGTTGAATATATGTATAAAAATTACACTATACAGATGAATATATGTATAAATAATACACTATACAGTTGAATATATGTATAAATAATACACTATACAGATGAATATATGTATAAATAATACATTATACAGTTGAATATATGTATAAATAATACACTATACAGATGAATATATGTATAAATAATACACTATACAGTTGAATATATGTATAAATAATACACTATACAGTTGAATATATGTATAAATAATACACTATACAGATGAATATATGTATAAATAATACACTATACAGATGAATATATGTATAAATAATACACTATACAGATGAATATATGTATAAATAATACACTATACAGTTGAATATGTGTATAAATAATACACTATACAGTTGAATATGTGTATAAATAATACACTATACAGATGAATATGTGTATAAATAATACACTATACAGATGAATATATGTATAAATAATACACTATACAGTTGAATATATGTATAAATAATACACTATACAGTTGAATATATGTATAAATAATACACTATACAGTTGAATATATGTATAAATAATACACTATACAGATGAATATATGTATGAATAATACACTATACAGATGAATATATGTATAAATAATACACTATACAGTTGAATATATGTATAAATAATACACTATACAGTTGAATATATGTATAAATAATACACTCTACAGTTGAATATATGTATAAATAATACACTATACAGATGAATATATGTATAAATAATACACTATACAGATGAATATATGTATAACTAATACACTATACAGATGAATATATGTATAAATAATACACTATACAGATGAATTTCTGTATAAATAATACAGTATACAGATGCATGTATACAAGTGAATTGAACTAGAAAGTATATTTAATTTATTTATGCATCAGTTAAGTGTATTATTAATATACACAACTTATAAGTTCTGTCAAAAGCTCTACACTAAACATATCTCTTTTTAAGTTGCCAGTTCATTGTGTCTGTATTCAGTCTTAACTCAATGTGAAGAGTTTTATATTGTAACACTAGAGACGACTGTTTTCAACGGGGAATCATGTCAGTATATTAGTTCACTCAACAGGAACACACAGTTGTCTAATTCAATAGATATACACTTGATTAAAGTTGTCTAATTCAATAGTTATACACTTAGGTAAAGTTGTCTAATTCAATAGATATACACTTGGTTAATGTTGTCTAATTCAATAGATATACACTTGGTTAATGTTGTCTAATTCAATAGATATACACTTGGTTAATGTTGTCTAATTCAATAGATATACACTTGGTTAATGTTGTCTAATTCAATAGATATACACTTGGTTAATGTTGTCTAATTCAATAGATATACACTTGGGTAAAGTTGTCTAATTCAATAGATATACACTTGGTTAATGTTGTCTAATTCAAGAGATATACAGTTGGTTAAAGTTGTCTAATTCAATAGATATACACTTTTTGTTAAGCCTCAGAAGAATTACTTTCCATTTAAAACTGGGTTACGTATTTTAGAAACATGAACCGAAATAATGACAAATATTTTAAAGAACTTGGAACAGATTTAATAAGGGTCTGCTGAAATGTGAATCGTTTTAACGTACAACTCCTAATAATATATCACCCTAGTATCAGGTACTTAGGTCACTTGTGATTGTTGTCCTGCACGATTCTCGACTTCGGAAGTTTCTTCGTCCAGTGAGATTTTTTCGTGATGCACGTGATCCGGACATTGAAGCCCTGGAAAACGTGATGGTAAAAATGAGGACTTGGTTTAATGCTGCCTTCGCCCGGTTAAGAATAAAAAGGAATGCTAGATTGTTAGAAGATTTGGTTTCTTGTACCCCCAGAGTGACCCGGGGCGTGTGGAATGACACTGATAAGAACAGTAAATCAAGGTTATCTTTATGGGCTTGGGTGAATCGTAACAAGCATCGTGTCAGGTAAACATGTTTTTTGTATTACTAAATATCGTCTTCATGCTGTCTTTTGAGATAAGATAAATATCGTGACGAAAGAAGTTATATTTTATCATTAAAGTGTTGTACTTACCATTAGATAACGTCACCAGATTACAATTGGTTGTTGACAAACATTTAAGTGTGACAGTTGTTTATAAAGGAAAGATAAAGCATGACAATGGATCGTGCAAGTTTTGTTCAATCTGTTTTATAGCATTCAGTCGATTATAGACGAATTACAAGACGAAGGCATCACAGCCACACCACTACATGACCCTAGTAGTCCATTACCTTACTTATTTTCAGAGCGACATCTTGCGGACATTTTGTGCTTTCTTCCAAGCAACAAGGAACGCCTCTTGTGGAGCCGTGTCATAAAGGAAGATATTCTTGTTGTTCAGGTTAGTAGAATATTTTATTTTACATAATATCTCCTCTGACTACAACATATCCACGGCTGAAAGAGCGAGCATATCTGGTGTGACGGGAATTTGGTCCTGTGACCCTAAGATTGCTGGTCGAGCTTCTGACTGTAGTAATATAGATGATGTTAAGTTATCGTAAGCCTGAACATTATGATTGGTGTAAACAGTGTGGCGTGCAGTGGTCTCAAGAAGAACTTTGTAATAGTGATGGTCAGGTGCTATTATTATAAACAATGTGACGTGCAGTGGGCTGAAGAGGACTTTGTAATAGTGATGGTCAAGTGCTATTATTATAAATAATGTGGCGTGCACTGGGCTCAAGAGGACTTTGTAATAGTGATGGTCAAGTGCTATTATTGATGAAGTAAATTCATTGACATTGTATTACCTACCTGAACTCTCGTGTGTCAACCTAAAATTATTAACTGGCTATGCATAGATATTCCTTGGTTTAGAGTTGCGTGAATAAATGAAAAATAGAATAAAACAACAACAACAAAAACATATTTAATCAGATTATTATTAACATTTGGGACATCACTACACCAGCGACCTCTATTCTCTAGCTGCATCTAAACTGCATTATGAAGTATTAGGTTTGTTTTGAATTTATTCTTTAGTGTCTGTGATTGCTCCATGGCCATGGATCACATTTCATCTGATGGAAGAACAGTAACAATATTTTGTGTTTATAAATTCCAGGAAAGAATTAGCTGTTTAGGACCCCAATGTCTGAGAAAAGCACTTGTCTTAGAATGGGAGAAAGAAAACATTGAACGACCAATGTCCCCAAACTCATTCATAGTGGCCAAGTTGTTAAATAAGCCAAGACCACCTTCGGCTCCAATCATTGGTAAGACTGACGTAGTTATCACCAACATAGGCACAGGTAAAACAGCTGTTTACCTGTCAAGTCTTCTTGTGGAATGTGGCTTCGAGGGTAGGATCTTAGCTTTCGGCGCCTGTTCACTCGCTGAGCAACTGGAACTACAAACCAAAGTTAACAACTGGGGTGCAACCAGTATCCATTTGTAAGTACGATTAACTTGACCTGTCACAAAAAACAATGTTAGACATTTAGCAACTAATAGTCAGTAACGTGGCCTGTCACAAGACACAATATTAAACTTTAGCAACTAATGGTCAGTATCTTGACCTGTCACAAGACACAATGTTAAACTTTAGCAACTAATGGTCAGTAACTTGACCTGTCACAAGACACAATGCTAGACATTTAGCAACTAATGGTCAGTATCTTGACCTGTCACAAGACACAATGTTAAACTTTAGCAACTAATGGTCAGTAACTTGACCTGTCACAAGACACAATGCTAGACATTTAGGAACTAATGGTCAGTAACTTGACCTGTCACAAGACACAATATTAAACTTTAGCAACTAATGGTGAACAAATTGAAATTCATATAAGTTTTGTCTTCTGTGAATAATAAATGTTTTGGTCCAGTGTAATAGAAAACCACACAACGCCACTTGTTAGCACCATTTACAAAGAACACAAATTTGCAACTCTTCCAGAGAACTAAAACTTTAATATATTCTAGTAATACATTAGATATAATGTTTGATTAATGTTCTATAATATTTAATTATTCGAAAGAAAGTTTGATGTGAATTATAAATTAAGATCGCTGTACCAGGGAAGTCCTTTAAGAATTATAAAACTGACGTGAAACCCTGACTTTAAAACTATTTTATTTATACCGATAATCCAGCAAGCCTCTGACGACCAGTTCAAAACTGTAATTATTCACACGATTCCACCTGGGAAATAAGGACATAATTTATTTCTACGCATATGAGTGTACATAAAGACATCTCTGTGAAAGAAGGTTAAGTCTCTCAATTTCATTTTAAAATATAGGCCTAAAATATTGTGTAACTGTTGATTATTCTTTCATGTAATATGTTCAAACTTTCACCGATAGTTTTTGTACATGTTTTAAATACCCAATTCACATCCTTCGTTACGGTTAGTCCTACTGAAAGTACTTCTTACACAGATGTCACTGATGTAACAATACCTAGCGGATTGTTTCTCAACTAAAGTTACAGAACTGTTTATTCGACTTGATGACCATGTTACTGACCTGCTCAGTCTTAGTATAATAATAATAATGTCAGGTTTTTTTATTATTAATAAAATAATAAATATTATATCTAATAGATGTGAAATTATCCAAATCGTAAACCACACCAGGTGAGATTAATTTATTTGGAATTGTTATTTTATTTAGAGAAAAATACAACCTTATGATATATATGCAAAAACGGATCGTTTGGGATGAGAAAATATTTTACATCAGCAGACAAATAACCAACATTTGGCAAAAACTTGTAACAAAATATGACATTCCAGTTAATACCAAATTTATTCATAAACCAAGCACAAAACTAAAATCTATACAATGTAAAAACTACACTGACAAACACCACACCAACATTATTTATAAAATACAATGTGATAACTGCCACGACTTCTATGTTGGAGAAACAAGTAGAAAAATTAAAACCAGATTCAAAGAACACAAAAAATCACCTTCACACATTTTCGAACACTGTAAGTCAAATAAACACAACATAACCACAGAAAACACTCAAATATTAAATAAAAAATCAAACATAAACAAACGCAAAATTAAAGAGGCCTTACTTATACAACAACATAAACCCAAAATAAACCAATATAAAGGAACGCCTTTAGACATATATTGTATATAATAAAATTATATATTCAAACATCTAGCACCGCCCTCTACATTCCGACACTCTGTTACACAACTCCTTCCAAACATGTGGTCAACTTCCGGTCAGTTACCTATTTTTTTGTGAACCTGACGATGACCGAAGAAGGTCAAAACGTTGTTCCTTTTCTATGTAAAAATATTTTCTCAACCCAAACGAGCCGTTTTTCTATATATCTCTCTCTACAAGTGGGTTTTTCGACATCACTGACAACCTTATGATATTTTACATATATTATTTTGATTATTATACAGTGGATATTTTTGTATAACCTTTAATAACAACAATTCAAATTTATTAATCAATCAACCACAGCAGCGCCTCTGTGACTCAGCAAGACGCTTTTGACACGATCGGCCGTGTTTGATTAAACGGTTTCACTGAGAACAAACGAAACCAAAATCAGTTATTATAAATCTTTGGAGATATGGACATTCACTTTAGAATGTGTTGAGCATGATAAAACATGTTTTTATGTTAATATTCTCAGAATTCAAGCTGTTGAAGTGAATAGTTTTTCAATTTTGTTTTCCAATTAATTTAGACTTGTCACAAAATCAGGTAGATAATGAGATACGTATTTAAATCCAAGGGAGAGAGTTTATTTGTTTGTTTGTTTTTTAATTTCGCGCAAAGCTAAACGAGGGTTATCTGCACTAGCCGTCCCTAAATTAGTAGTGTAAGACTAGAGAGAAGGCAGCTAGTCATCACCACCTACCGCCAACTCTTGGGCTACTCTTTTACCAATAAATAGTGTGATTGATCGTCACATTATACACCCTCACGGCTAGGAGGGCGAGCATGTTTAGCGCGACGCGGGCGCGAAACCGCGACCCTCAGATTACGAGTCGCACGCCTTAACTCAAGTAGCCATGCCGGGCCTATCTCAATATGTAAAGAGGCTGTTACTTTAAACAATAGTATATTAATAAGTATAGACGATACAGTTGTAAACAATGCTATATCAAATTATGTACCTGACATTATTGTAAACAATAGCGTATCAACATGTATAGATTATATTTTTCAAAACAATAATATATCAACATGTATATATGATATTTTTATAAACATGTACAGAAGATCTTGTAATAACTTAAACAAAATCAGCATGTATATGTGATATTCTTACAATACTAAATAAACACGTATGTAGGAGCGTGTTATAAACAATAGTATATCTGCATGTATAGATAACATTGTTGTAAACAATACTATATCAACATATGTAGCTGATAATGTTGTAAACAATATTATATCAACACATATCGCTGATATTTTTATAAACAATAGCATATCAACACATATAGCTGATAATCAGTGATGTCGAGAAACCCACTTGTTGAGAATTGTATATGCAAAAACGGCTCGTTTAGGTTGAGAAAATATGTAAAATATTTTACATATCTTCTATGTAAATATCTTCTGTGTAAAATATTTTCTCAACCCAAACGAGCCGTTTTTGCATATACAATATAGCTGATAATGTTGTAAACAATATTATATTAACACACATAGCTGATAATGTTGTAAACAATATTATATTAACACACATAGCTGATAATGTTGTAAACAATATTATATCAACACATATAACTGATATTGTTGTAAAAATACAATATCAACACATACAGCTGATAATGTTGTAAACAATATCATATCAACATATGTAGCTGATAATGTTGTAAACAATATTATATCAACACATATAGCTGATATTGTTGTAAACAATACTAAATGAACACATATAGCTGATAATGTTGTAAACAATATTATATCAACACATATAGCTGATAATGTTGTAAACAATATTATATCAACACATATAACTGATATTGTTCTAAAAATACAATATCAACACATACAGCTGATAATGTTGTAAACAATATCATATCAACATATGTAGCTGATAATGTTGTAAACAATATTATATCAACACATATAGCTGATATTGTTGTAAACAATACTAAATGAACACATATAGCTGATAATGTTGTAAACAATATTATATCAACACATATAGCTGATAATGTGGCAAACAATATTATATCAACATATGTAGCTGATAATGTTGTAAACAATATTATATCAACACATATAGCTGATAATGTTGTAAACAATATTATATCAACATATGTAGCTGATAATGTTGTAAACAATACCATATGAACACATACAGCTGATAATGTGGTGAACAATATTATATCAACATGTGTAGCTGATAATGTTGTAAACAATATTATATCAACACATATAGCTGATAACATTGTAAACATTATTATATCAATACATGTAGCTGATAATGTTGAAAACAATACTATATCAACACATATAGCTGAAATTGTTATAAACAATACTAAATGAACACATATAGCTGATAATGTTGTAAACAATATTATATCAACACATATAGCTGGTAATGTTGTAAACATTATTATGTCATGTTATGTAAATGTCGTGTAAATATTTTGTAAACGACAACATGTCGTGTTGTGTTTAAATTTTCATTTCTATTATTTATATTTCCATATTTATATTATTGTTTCAAAGTTTAAACTAATAAAATATGTTGTTATTCATTTAGGGTAACATTTAGAATTTTCTAGAATTAAGTAGACCAATCATATGTATGTAAATGAAAAGTTGGCGGCCTCGTGTCTAGACGAGAAGTCTCGTGCAAGAACGGACATGCGAGGATTGCTCTGGAGATCTGTAGAAGTTTCGCGGTGTTTCGAGGAGTCTTGGCCTACAATATATAAACAGACGAAGATGCGAGGAAGACAGGAAAGTAAAAAGAGTCAGACATTAGTTTTATTCAAAAGAATAGTCATTAGAAAAGAAGAGTCTGTCATTCGTTTGAGAAAGATTAAGTGTTTGCTGTGATTATTCAACTTGGATTTGTGACTGAAGTTAGATCTACGGAAGCTGTGATTTTACTTCGTCAATCTCTACGATTCATCCGAATTAGTGGTTATACTGAAAGTCAACACGTGTGGAACAATTTACGGGAAATCGGAAAAATTAAAGGCGACAATTTTGTGACGCTCATCGGAGGCAACGTGAAAAGAACTTCGTCGAATTTATTGTACTGTGAACTGTTTCTGAACTTCTTCATTTAAACTTCGGAATTTCTTCGTGGGACCAAATTCACACCTAGACTGGAATTTGAGACTTTCATTTTAGATCATTATATTAGATACAGGCCAGTACCATTTTGTATTGTGATTAATTTTGAAGGTTGAAACTAGTACCATTTTGTTTTGTAATTAATTTCGAATGTTGTAACTTAATATCTGTCATTGTTATTATATAATTTATATTATATCTGTTAATAGTTTAGTGTAATAAATTATACAAGCTGTTATCTGTGTCTTTCTGTTGCGTTTAGTCTACGAAAAACATAAAACATAAAAAATACGTAACAGAAAATTGGGGGCTCGTCCGGGATATCGAACAAACAATTTAATTTTATTCTAAAATAAGATTTATATTCTATACAGATAAACAGCTTGTATATTCAAAATGGCATTCCAATTTGAAGATTTTATAAACAAATTTAATCAGAATCCATCTTTCGAATTGATCAATGAATTAAAAAATCTGAATTGCTTGATGTTGGTAAACATTTTAATTTGGAAATGAAGCAAGTAATGAAGAAAGCAGATATCAAACGAATTGTTGTTGAGCATTTGGTCAGCCAAAAAGTTTTACCTAAAAAAGTTGCACAACAATTGCCTGTCGCTCATTTTGACCCAGATTTTGAATTAAGAAAAATGGAAATGGAAATGAAATTTTGTTTAGAAATTGAAAGCAAACGCTTTGTTCTTGAGGCCGAAATACAAATAGAACGCATTAAAGGGGATAAAGAAATCAGTATGAGAAAGGCACAGACAGATGAGAAGGTTGTCCAAATGCGGTTGGATAATTTTGATGCTTCCAAACAAATTCGCTTAGTGCCTCCATTCAATGAAAAGGCTGTAGATAAATATTTTCTGCAATTTGAAAAATTGGCCCTTAGGCTAAAATGGCCTACCGAATATTGGACAGTATTACTTCAGAGCGTTCTTAAAGGTAAAGCCCAGGAAGTATTTTCCAAACTCACGGCCGAGCAAAGTTATGATTACGAGCACGTCAAAAAATGCATTTTGAATGCTTATGAATTGGTACCTGAGGCAAAAAGACAAAAATTTCGTGGATACAAAAAGTTTAACAGCCAAACTTATGTCGAATTTGCTCGTGAAAAAGAAACTCTATTCGACAGGTGGTGTGATTCCAAAGAAATCAAAGAGGATTATACAAAACTCAGAGAACTCATGTTAGTTGAAGAATTTAAAAGATGTATTCCCGTAGAGCTAAAACTTAAATTGATGAACAAAAAGCTTCCAAAATTCATGATGCTGCTGTCTTGGCAGACGACTATGCTTTGACTCACAAAGATTTCTCGTACAAAAGCAAAACAAATCACACAGCAAAGAAACCCAATGACTCATTCAAACGTTATGCAAATGTCGACAAAGACAAAAAAAGACCAAACTTTTAATTCTCAAACAAAGACTTCATCTTATTCTCAAAGTTCGTCATCTACCAAAAACGTTTCATTCTCATCCAAAACATGTGCTTATTGTAGGAAACCTGGCCATCTGATTTCTGAGTGCTATAAGCTCAAATACAAGCCATCGCCCAATAGTTTCATTTCGCCCTTGTTGGATTCATCATTGGTTCCCAATGATTTTGACCCTGTCCAGTCCACTGTGGATTCTAAGCCCAATATTATTGATGTACCTGAAAATCTTGTTGACCACAAATTTAAGCCTTTCATCACTGAAGGTTTTGTTTCTTTTGTTGGCGATTCACGTCTACAACCAATTAAAATCCTGCGGAATACTGGAGCTTTTCAGAGTTTGATTTTGGAAAGTGTACTTCCGTTTTCTGAAAAGTCATCCGTTGGGGCCAATGTGCTCATTTCTGGTGTAGAAGGTGGCGTCGTTTCTATTCCTCTTCATAGATTGAATTTGCATTCGGACTTAGTCTCAGGCCCAGTGACTGTGGGTATTAAAGCTTCATTGCCTGTTGAAGGTGTGTCTATGCTTTTGGGGAATGATTTGGCTGGTAGTAAGGTGGTACCAGAGGTTCGTGTTGTTGAAGCACCTGTTATTAGCCCCAGTACAGAGCAACTCGTTGAAGAGTTTCCTGATGTTTTCCTGCCTGTGCTGTTACTCGTTCTCAGACACGTTCTTAGGAGTCCAAAGAGGATTTCTTTTTATCTGATACATTCATATCTCACATCGATGAGATTTCTGACTCAACTTTAAGTTCTACTGATAACTCCAAGTCATTTTTCAACTCTCTTCATCGTAACAAACTTATTGATGAACAGGACAATGATCCTGAAACTCATTCTCTTCTACAACTAGCCGTTGATGAAAATGAAATAGGAACTGTCCCTATTTGTTATTACCAGAAGTCAGGTGTGCTAATGAGAAAATACAGACCTCCTGACGTTGCTGCTGATGAAGAGTGGAATGTTATTCACCAAATCGTCATTCCAAAATGCTATCGGAATGATATTTTTAGTCTTGCTCATGATCATGTGTTGTCAGGACACTTAGGTGTAAGAAATACCTTAGATCGTATCCAATGACATTTCTATTGGCCAAAGATGCGCCAAGATGTTGTTGACTTTTGTAAGACATGCCATTCTTGCCAAATGACAGGAAAACCAAATCAGGGGATTCCCAAAGCACCACTGCACCCTATTCCTGCCTTTGAAGAACCTTTCTCAAGGGTCATTATCGACTGTGTTGGCCCAATGCCAGAAAGCAAAGCAGGAAGCGAATACCTCCTGACAATCATGTGTGCTTCTACATGTTTCCCTGAGGCAATCCCTTTGAAAAAAATCACTGCTCCCAACATTGTCAAATTCTTTAGCATGTTTGGGATTCCAAAAGTCGTGCAATCAGATCAAGACACAAATTTTATGTCCGAACTATTTAAACAAGCCATACATGAACTAAATATCCACCAAATTTCATCCAGTGCCTACCATCCTGAGTCACAAGGTGTCCATGGGCGTTTCCACCAAATTACTGCCACAAACACTCAAAGAACTGGGATGAGAGCGTTCCCTTGTTATTGTTTGCAGTTCGTGAGGGTATTAAAGAATCCACTGGATTTAACCCTTTTGAGTTGGTTTAAAAAAACAAACAAACAAACAAAAAAGTTTTCACAAGTTCAAACTTTTTGTTTTCCTTTTAAGGGGGAGAGTGTTATGTAAATGTCGTGTAAATATTTTGTAAACGACAACATGTCGTGTTGTGTTTAAATTTTCATTTCTATTATTTATATTTCCATATTTATATTATTGTTTCAAAGTTTAAACTAATAAAATATGTTGTTATTCATTTAGGGTAACATTTAGAATTTTCTAGAATTAAGTAGACCAATCATATGTATGTAAATGAAAGGTTGGCGGCCTCGTGTCTAGACGAGAAGTCTCGTGCAAAAACGGACATGCGCGGATTGCTCTGGAGATCTGTAGAAGTTTCGCGGTGTTTCGAGGAGTCTTGGCCTACAATATATAAACAGACGAAGATGCGAGGAAGACAGGAAAGTAAAAAGAGTCAGACATTAGTTTTATTCAAGAGAAGAGTCATTAGAAAAGAAGAATCAGTCATTCGTTTGAGAAAGATTAAGTGTTTGCTGTGATTATTCAACTTGGATTTGTGACTGAAGTTAGATCTACGGAAGCTGTGATTTTACTTCGTCAATCTCTACGATTCATCCGAATTAGTGGTTATACTGAAAGTCAACACGTGTGGAACAATTTACGGGAAATCGGAAAAATTAAAGGCGACAATTTTGTGACGCTCATCGGAGGCAACGTGAAAAGAACTTCGTCGAATTTATTGTACTGTGAACTGTTTCTGAACTTCTTCATTTAAACTTCGGAATTTCTTCGTGGGACCAAATTCACACCTAGACTGGAATTTGAGACTTTCATTTTAGATCATTATATTAGATACAGGCCAGTACCATTTTGTATTGTGGTTAATTTTGAAGGTTGAAACTAGTACCATTTTGTTTTGTAATTAATTTTGAATGTTTAAACTTAATATCTGTCATTGTTATTATATAATTTATATTATATCTGTTAATAGTTTAGTGTAATAAATTATACAAGCTGTTATCTGTGTCTTTCTGTTGCGTTTAGTCTACGAAAAACATAAAACATAAAAAATACGTAACAATCAATACATGTAGCTGATAATGTTGTAAACAATACTATATCAACACATATAGCTGATAATGTTGTAAACAATACTATATCAACACATATAGCTGATAATGTTGTAAACAATATTATATCAACATATGTATCTAATAATGTTGTAAACAATACTATATGAACACATACAGCTGATAATGTTGTAAACAATACTATATGAACACATACAGCTGATAATGTTGTAAACAATACTATATGAACACGTATAGCTGATAATGTAAACAATATTATATCAACATATATAGCTGATAATGTTGTATACAATATTATATCAACATATGTAGCTGATAATGTTGTAAACAATATTATATCAACACATAAAACTGATAATGTTGTAAACAATATTATATCAACATCAGTGATGTTGAAAAACCCACTTGTAGAGAAATATATATGTAAAAGCGGCTCGTTTGGGTTGAGAAAATATTTTACGTAGAAAAGTGAAAAACGTTTCGACCTTGGGTTTAGGTTGTTGTATAAGTAAGGCTTCCTCAACATTGCGTTTGTTTATGTTTGTTTCTTTATTTAGTATTTTCGTGTTCTCTACGGTTATGTTGTGTTTATTTGACTTGCAGTGTTCGAAAACGTGTGAAGGCGACTTTTTATGTTCTTTGAATCTGGTTTCCATTTTTCTACTTGTTTCTCCAATATAGAAGTCGTGGCAGTTATCACATTGTATTTTATAAATAATGTTGGTGTGGTGTTTGTCAGTGTAGTTTTTACATAGTATAGACCTCAGTTTTGTGCCTGGTTTTTGAATAAATTTGGTATTAACTGGAATGTCATATTTTGTTACCAGTTTTTGCCAAATGTTGGTTATTTGTTTGCTGATGTCAGGAATATATAGTATACAGCAGTATATGGTTTCGTGATTTTTTGATTTGTGAGATATATTTACTTTTGTTGGTTGATTTTGCTTCATGTCTATGTGTGTGCATATAACGTTTTCTACGGTTTGTGGAGGAAACTTATTGATGTTGATGAAGTATTGTTTTATTTTGTCTAATTCATCGTTAATTTTATTCGATGAGCATAGTTTTATGGCTGTGTTTATTTGGTTTCTTAGGTTGTTAAGTTTTTGTTTTTTTTCATGTGCTGAGTCCCAAGGAACGTATAGTCCAGTGTGGGTGATTTTTCGGTGGATTTCTGTTTTGAATTGTGTATCGGTTCTTCTAATTTGATTGCTTTTTTCCTGTTCACATGTGAAGTTAATGTTGGGATGTATAGAGTTAATGTGATTGTAAAAATTAAGTGTGTGTTCTGTTGATCTGAATCCCGCAACCGTGTCATCTACAAACATATGGTCAGCTTCCGGTCAGTTTCCTCTTTCTGTTTTTGTGAACCTGTCGATAACCGAAGAAGGTCGAAATGTTGTTCGCTCTTTTACGTAAAATATTTTCTCAATCCCAACCAGCTGTTTTTACATATATATTTTTATATTTTCCTCTACAAGTGGGTTTTCTTGACATCGCTAATGTTGTAAACAATACAATATCAACATGTACAAATGATATTGTTGTGAACAATATTAAATCAACATGTATAGATGATAGTGTTGTAAACAATACTATATGAGCATGTTATATTATATTGGTATAAATAACACTATATCAACATGTAAATAGGACAATGTTATAAACAATAGTTTACAAACACGTACAGGTGATAATGTTCTGCCCCCCCAGTGGCTCAGCGGTATGTCTGCGGACTTACACGCTAAAATCCGGGTTTCGATACCCGTGGTGGGCAGAGCACAGATAGCCCATTGTGTAGATTTGTGCTTAATTCAAAACAACAACAACAACAAGATAATGTTCTAAACAATACTATATCATCATGTATATACGACAACATAATAAACAATATTATATCAACATGTATAAACGATATTGTAATAAACAATGGTATATGAACGTGTATAGTTGATATTGTTGTAAACAATAGTATATGAACATGTATAGTTGATATTGTTGTAAACAAGAGTATATGAACGTTTATACATAATATTATTATAAACAATACTATATGAACATGTGTAGTTGATATTGTTATAAACAATATTTATCAATGCCTGCACTTCTTATTGTGAATATCATATCAGTATCCACAGTTATGATGCTTAACTATAGCTACTTGTAAGACATTCACGTATTTGTTGGATATCTACAAGACCTGTCCCTCTGTGACGTACGGTTGAGGAATGTTACCGCAGTGCTTGCAAACTGTCCCTGTTCACTTACAGCAGTGTCGTGTCCCGTGGAGTTCCTCTGCTCAGAAGGAGGAGGTAACTAACTGTTTTAATCTATTGATGAAATATCACATTAAACTTAAGATTTTAGAAAGTGAAAGAGGCTATCAACTGATAGAAATATTCTTTAAAACTTTAATGTTTTAATGCAGAAAGTATTATGTAAAATTTTGGTTGTGATACGTCGGTCCCTCGAAGAATTCATGATTTCCTAATAAAACAGGAATATTATTCTTAATAATATATTGTCTTAATAATTTTATGTTAGCAATTTTATCCTTAACTTGAAATCTTTTACTGTTTTTATCACTTCAATGCATCTTTAAAGTTTTAAGAAAAGTGACTGTCACCCCAGATGACTCATGAGACCATAAACAAAGTTAACAACTGAAAATAAGTGGCATTTTGTACAGAATAATAAGTCTAATTATTTGATGTAACTTACAGACAACTAGTTGGCCGTAAATTATATTAAATAATTACACCTATTAATGTGACCCCAGCTGTCACTCGTAATTAACCAGCACATTGTACCTTAAAAGGAACCATAGTAGTTTCATAATTGTTATATCAGAAGGGGACAAACCCTTCGGACAGTACAACATCTGTTGTGGTAAATTTACCAAATTACAATTTCTATATAGACAGTTTTGAAAGTACAACTGGAGCTCATGTGAACAATCACTCTGTGGTAACTCCAGTGTTGTGTGATGCTGCTGTTAAGGTTATACATCCATTGGTTCTTCATGTAAGAGAACCTACTAGTCACTCTAATACTAAATAATATGTTCTTTTTTAAACAATTGAGAAATATTCAGAATGTTGTTTTGATTCTTTAGTTACTGTTGGTGTTTTAAATTTCACCCTGATGAGTGAACGTGAAAATTGGTTTTCATTAAACAGTTAACACTACTTGTCTGGTTATTCAAGATATTAACTGTTTTTTATTTAGCTATGATTCCCTGGTGACTAGGGAAGAAATTTCTTGGCTTATCATGCTAGAGGTCTGACTTGAATAAACACATCTTAACATAAATTACATAGCAACACAAAATATTTAATAAATGTATATTATCATAGACACTAATATATATTATTATAGACACTAACATATAATACGTTAATAAACATATATTATTATAAACACTAACATACAAAATAAGTTAATAAACAAATATTATCATAGGCAGTAAAATATAAGATACGTAAATAAACACATTATCATGGACACAACATACAAAATACAATAATAAATACATATTATCATAGAGAGTGGTATTTTAAACACATGAAAGTGCTCTATTATACTATGGAATATGTAAGTGCTATATTTGACTGTGGAATACGAAAGTGCTATTTTATGCTATGGAATGTGAAAGTTATTTTAAAAGTATAAAAGTACTATATCGTAGTATGACGTATGAATATGATCTATTATACTTTGGAATATAAGTGCTACTTTGAAAACATTAAAATGCTATATTGTACTATGGAATATGTAAGTGATATTTTATTCTATGGAATATATAAGTGCTATATTATAATATGGAATATGAAAACTATCTATATATTGTACTATGAAATATGTAAGTGCTATTTTGAAAATATGTAAGTGTAATATTATACTATGTAATATTAAAGTGCTACATTGTATCAGTTGTTTTGTTTTCCTATAGATGCCAGTTGTTTACTCGAACGTCTTGTTAGAAGGGATGAGAAAAAGGAGGGCATTCGACTTATGAGTGAAGAAAATTATATAGTATTAAATCATGCTCTGAAACGTTAGTGCATAAAGTATTAGATCATGCTATGAAACGTTAGTGTATAGAGTATTAGATCATGCTATGAAACGTTAGTGCATAGAATATTAGATCATGCTATGAAACGTTAGTGTATATAATATTTAATGATGCTCTGAAACGTTAGTGTATATGGTATTAAATCATGCTCTGAAACGTTAGTGTATATAGTATTAGATCATGTTATGAAACGTTAGTGTATATAGTATTAGATCATGCTATGAAACGTTAGTGTATATAGTATTAGACCGTGCCATGAAACGTTAGTGTATATAGTATTAGATCTTGGTATGAAACGTCAGTGTATTATATCATACTATGAAACGTTAGTGTATTAGATCACGTTATGAAATGCTAGTGTATATAGTATTAGATCACGCTATGAAACGTTAGTGTATATAGTATTAGATCATGCTATGAAACGTTAGTGTATATAGTATTAGACCGTGCCATGAAACGTTAGTGTATATAGTATTAGATCTTGGTATGAAACGTTAGTGTATTAGATCACGTTATGAAATGCTAGTGTTTATAGCATTAAATTATGTTATGAAACGTTAGTGTATATAGTATTAGATCATGCTCTGAAATGTTAGTGTATATAGTGCTAGATCATGCTATGAAACGTCAGTGTATACAGTATTAGATCATGCTATGAAACGTCAGTGTATATAGTATTAGATCATGCTATGAAACGTTAGTGTATATAGTATTAAATCATGCTCCGAAACGTTAGTGTATAGAGTATTAGATCATGCTATGAAACGTTAGTGTATATAGTATTAAATCATGCTCCGAAAGGTTAGTGTATAGAGTATTAGATCATGCTATGAAACGTTAGTGTATATAATATTAAATCATGCTCTGAAACGTAAGTGTATATAGTATTAGATCATGCTATGAAACGTTAGTGTATATAGTATTAGATCATACTATGAAACGTTAGTGTATATAGTATTTCATCGTGCTCTGAAACGTTAGTGTATATAGTATTAGATCATGCTATGAAACGTTAGTGTATATAGTATTAAATCATGCTCTGAAACGTTAGTGTATATAGTATTAGATCATGCTATGAAACGTTAGTGTTTATAGTATTAAATCATGTCATGAAACGTTAGTGTATATAGTGTAAGATCATGCTATGAAACGTTAGTGTATATAGTATTAGATCATTCTATGAAACATTAGTGTATATTAGATCATGTTATTAAATGTTAGTGTATGTAGTATTAGATCATGTTATGAAACGTTAGTGTATGTAGTATTAGATCGTGCTATGAAACGTTAGTGTATATAGTATTAGATCATGCTATGAAACGTTAGTGTATATAGTATTAGACCGTGCCATGAAACGTTAGTGTATATAGTATTAGATCTTGGTATGAAACGTTAGTGTATTAGATCACGTTATGAAATGTTAGTGTATATAGTATTAGATCATGTTATGAAACGTTAGTGTTTATAGTATTAAATTATGTTATGAAACGTTAGTGTATATAGTATTAAATCATGTTATGAAACGTCAGTGTATATAGTGCTAGATCATGCTATGAAACGTTAGTGTATATAGTTTCAGATCATGTTATGAAACGTTAGCGTACTTTACATAATTAATATTCATTTGGTACATTAATCTATTCAACATGTTACTTTCTCCTTTCGTTCTTGTTGAAATAAGAAAACCTAAATCACATTGTGTGCAGTAATTATCTTGTCATGCGAATAGTAAAGGGCTTAATTAACGTCTGTAACGCCACCAAGTGACGTAACAATGTTAAATGATGATCCGATGCTATAACATTTCTGTGGTGATATTGTTATTTCTTATAGTTGTTTTGGTGATACATTGTTGCACAGTATTGTGTTTAAATTCAAAATTATTAAACCTATTTTATTCGATTTAATCCAGTGATGTAACATGGGTCTCATGTTCTTAAACATTTAGAATTCATCAAGATTGTTACATGTACAATTAGTTGTAATTAATAATGTTAATCAGATTTTGTTTGAAGACATTATCTACAGATTAAAACATAATTGGGACAAAAGAGGGGACATAAAATCAACAAATTAAATTGCATCCCTAAAGAATTCAGTGGTTTAAAGTGGACAGTTGTGTGTTTATTAAAGTATGATTTAGTATTCACA
Organism: Carcinoscorpius rotundicauda; assembly: GCA_011833715.1. NCBI lineage: Eukaryota > Metazoa > Arthropoda > Merostomata > Xiphosura > Limulidae > Carcinoscorpius > Carcinoscorpius rotundicauda. Next base: position 100,866,475 of record CM022396.1, on the reverse strand, counting down.
CTGTGAAGATGACAAAACCTGTGTAACGTGGACAGTTGTGTGTTTATTAAAGTATGATTTAGTATTCACACTGTGAAGATGACAAAACCTGTGTAACATGGACAGTCGTGTGTTTATTAAAGTAAGATTTAGTATTCACACTGTGAAGATGACAAAACCTGTGTAACGTGGACAGTTGTGTGTTTATTAAAGTATGATTTAGTATTCACACTGTGAAGATGACAAAACCTGTGTAACATGGACAGTCGTGTGTTTATTAAAGTAAGATTTAGTATTCACACTGTGAAGATGACAAAACCTGTGTAACGTGGACAGTTGTGTGTTTATTAAAGTAAGATTTAGTATTCACACTGTGAAGATGACAAAACCTGTGTAACATGGACAGTCGTGTGTTTATTAAAGTAAGATTTAGTATTCACACTGTGAAGATGACAAAACCTGTGTAACATGGACAGTTGTGTGTTTATTAAAGTAAGATTTAGTATTCACACTGTGAAGATGACAAAACCTGTGTAACATGGACAGTTGTGTGTTTATTAAAGTAAGATTTAGTATTCACACTGTGAAGATGACAAAACCTGTGTAACGTGGACAGTTGTGTGTTTATTAAAGTAAGATTTAGTATTCACACTGTGAAGATGACAAAACCTGTGTAACATGGACAGTTGTGTGTTTATTAAAGTAAGATTTAGTATTCACACTGTGAAGATGACAAAACCTGTGTAACATGGACAGTTGTGTGTTTATTGAAGTAGAATTTGGTATTCACACTGTGAAGATGACAAAACCTGTGATCTTGACTAACGGTCACTATGGAAGTAAACAGAAGGAAGTTGAATCAGGAGAAAAATAACCAACATTTGGCAAAAACTGGTAACAAAATATGACATTCCGGTTAACACTAAATTTATTCACAAACCAGGCACGAAACTGAGGTCTATACAATGTAAAAACTACACTGACAAACACCACACCAACATTATTTATAAAATACAATGTGATAACTGCCACGACTTGTATATTGGATAAACAAGTAGCAAAGTGGAAACCAGATTCAAAGAACATAAATAGTCACCTTCACACGTTTTCGAACACTGGACGTCAAGTAAACACAACATAACCATATAAAACACTCAAATACTAAATAAAGAAACATAAACAAACGCAAAATTAAAGAAGCTTTACTTATACAACAATACGAGCCCAAAAGAAACCAATACTAAGGAACACCTTTATACTTATATTAATAAATATAATCAAGCACGCCCTCTGTATTCCTACACTGAACTACACAACCCCTTCCAAACATGTGGTCAACTTTCAGTCAGTTACCTTTTTCTTTCTTTCTTTGTGAACTTGATGATGACCCAAGAAGGTGGAAACGTTGTTCGCTCCTCTATATAAAAATTTTCTCAACCCAAACAAGCCGTTTTTACATGATTTATAAGTTATAAACTAATGGAAAGGCAGCTATTTAGTGTCACCAACCGCCAACTCTTGTGTTACCATTTGTCAATATAAATTGGGTCTGATCTTTACTCACTTTATAACGCCCCCACGGTTGAAAGGGCAAATATGTTTGAGGTAAAAATATATCGATAAGTTAAATGTATGGTATGTATCTGTTTTAACAATACTGAGAGATTATAGGAATATAACTGAACAATTAAAACTGAAGAAAACACTTTTCAAGATCTTCTGTAAATGTAATTTTACAAAAATACATATTCTAACTGAAGAAAAGTTAGGACACTCTACTCCCTAATAGCTAGTGTTACCTTCTTTCGCTGAAATAACTGCAGTGAGACACTTCTTGTAGCTGTCTACCAGTCTCTGACATCGGTCTGAAGAAAGCTTGCCCCACTCCTCAATGCAGAATTCTGTAAGCTGTGAGATGTTTGAGGGGTTTCTTGCATGTACAGCCCATTTCAAGTCACCCCACAGCATCTCAATGGGATTAAGATCTGGGCTTTGACTCGGCCATTCCAGGACTCTCCATTTCTTAGTTTTCAGCCAGTCCTTGGTGGATTCACTGGTATGTTTTGGGTTATTGCCGTGTTACAGGGTCCAGTTCCTCTTCAGCTTTAATTTTCTTACTGATGGACTCACATGTTACTCAAGCACTCTCTGATACACAGTAGAATTAATGGGGGATTCTATGATTGCAGCAAAACAGCCCCAAACCATGACACTTCCACATCCACGCTTCACAGTTGGTACGAGGTTCTTTTCTTGGAATGTTGTATTTAGTTTGCGCCAGACATGTCCTCTGTTCTGGTGTCCAAATAATTCAATTTTAGACTCATCTGTCTAAAGAACATTACTCCAAAAGTCCTGGTCTTTGTCTACATTCTCTCTGACAAACTTCAGTCTGACCTTGAGGTTTCTCTTAGAGAGCAAAGGTTTCCTCCTAGCACACCTCCAATGCAAGTTAAACTTGTGCAGTCTCTTTCTGATTGTAGAGACATGCACTTTCACATAAACAGTAGCCAGAGCCTGCTGAAAGCCCCGTGATGACATGTTAGGGTGTTTGGAGACCTCTTTTAGCATCTTGCAGTCTGTTTTCGGGGTGAACTTGCTTGGACGACCAAACCTGGACATGTTGGCAGTTGTTTTGAAAGCCCTCCACTTGTTGATTATTTTCCAGACAGTGGAATAGCTAATTTCAAAATATTTTTGGGATCTTTTCAAATCCCTTACCAGACTCATAAGCTGCTACAATTTTTTTTCCGAAGGCCTCAGACAGCTCTTTTGTTCTCACCATGGTGCTCACTCTCACTTCAACAGTCAGGAGCACACCAAACTAAATGTCTGAGGTTTAAATAGGGCAAGCTTCATTCAAAATGCTGAGTAACGATCTTCTAATCATGTGCACCTAGTGTGATATATCTGTGTGGGAGTTGAGCCATTTTATGTGGGTATAAATGTGGGGGTGTTCTAACTTTGTCCTCAGTTAGAATATGTATTTTTGTAGAATTACATTTACAGAAGATCTTGAAAAGTGTTTTCTTTAGTTTTAATTGTTTGGTTATATTCCTACAATCTCTCAGTATTGTTAAAATTGAGATTAAATGTCTATATATCCAAAACTGTTACAAAAATACACAGGCTTTCATAGGGTGTCCTAACTTTTTCACGTGATTCTATTTTAACTCGTTTCATTTTCACTTATTGTATTTGTTAGTTCCTAGAGTGAGGACTGTTGTGTACGTTACGTATTCTTTACGTGATGAAGAAAACCAAGACGTGGTCCATAAAGCCATGTGCTCAGCGAATTCCTTTCTCGAGAATTGTCACAGTAGTGACAACGAGGAAATAGACGACAGTGATCACGTCTATTCTTTCAGTCGCTCAGTGTCCGATACATCTGGCGGGGTCAGTTTTGAGATCGTTCGTCCATGTGTTCACATTGACGGCCATTATAGCTCGAAAGTGACTAAGGAAGACGAGATAAGTGAACCATTTCTCAGAATTCTCCCGACTGGAAGTTCTAACGGTTGTTTTATCGCTGTGATGATAAAAAAGGTAATTTTGATGTCTGTGTGTTCTTCTAACTTACGTGATTTTAACATTCGATCCAAGTGCGCCTTTGTTAAAAGTGAGGGATATAAAATATAAACTCGTGAACTAAGAAAATTGTTTACTAAACAAAGTTCGGGGAGCACAAACCGTTTCTACTATTTTTTGGTTATCAATAAAGTTATAAGTAACTTTCGACAAATTTTCAACATCGAGAATCATTCATCTATTTCCTAAATATATATGGTTAGGTTATGTCTGGTGGTCTCTCGCGATCTACACTCAACAGTAACGTTTTTAGAGTAAGGCATTTTTTCTCAGAATTTAACAAAAAGAACGTGTACTCGGTGACTGTCAGTCTTTCTTTTTGTAACCTTTGTCTGAGAAATAATTACTGCGTGTTTATAAAGTACGCTTGCTTTATCAAATAGTAGTGAATATCCTCATTTATGTTTATAATTCCTCACTCACCTTTCAAACTAAATCCTCGTGTTATGTTTGTGTGGTAAAAACACACGAAACTAATAACTCTGAAGGTTTACTTACTTACCAATATTTGTTAGACATTTTGTATGTTCGTTTCTCTTTGTTAATAATGTTGTCATGGTCCGTATTTGTGTTAGTTTCTCTTTGTTAATAATGTTGTCATGGTCCGTATTTGTGTTAGTTTCTCTTTCTTAGTAATGTTGTCATGGTCCGTATTTGTGTTAGTTTCTCTTTGTTAGTAATGTTGTCAAAGTCCGTATTTGTGTTAGTTTCTCTTTGTTAGTAATGTTGTCAAAGTCCGCATTTGTGTTAGTTTCTCTTTGTTAATAATGTTGTCATGGTCCGTATTTGTGTTAGTTTCTCTTTGTTAGTAATGTTATCAAAGTCCGTATTTGTGTTAGTTTCTCTTTGTTAGTAATGTTGTCAAAGTCCGTATTTGTGTTAGTTTCTTTTTGTTAATAATGTTGTCAAAGTTTGTATTTGTGTTTGTTTCTCTTTGTTAGTAATGTTGTCAAAGTCCGTATTTGTGTCAGTTTCTCTTTGTTGGTAATGTTATCAAAGTCCGTATTTGAAAAGTGAAAATTAGTTTTATTTTTTACAAAGAAGTCCAGTATTGATAGTGACGTCACTGCTGGTGATTTACAGATGAAGTTCTGATGTAAAGTTTTAAGTTTTTCATGTTTTCCAAAAGAAATAATCACACAGTTAACAGGTATTAAGACACCAGGAGGTTTGTTTACAAGTTTGGTGTCTGTGTTCAAACTGTTTTATTTTTGTTTTCAGAAAGAAAAACAACCATCGTTTACAGATGTTAAGAAACCGTTTGAAACCGAAGATTTACTTACAAGTATGGGAGTCAATTATTTACAGCCAGTTGACAAGAAACGAAACCTAAACCTAGCTAACGAACACAATACAAGAATTAACCGGTTAATACAGAAATCCCGAGAACCTTCACTCATGGTTCCTAGGTTACTGAGAAACCATAAATTTCGAACGGACCACAAAGGTCGTCTCAAAGGTGTAGAATTCTTGAAACTCCTCGACCTAACAGTTCGTGGGAGAAGGGTGCGAGCCACGCCTACAGGTGTTCCAGGGAGGGGCAGAGCCTCTCTGTGTCCATTCCAGGAGAAGCCACCGAGATTGAAGACTGTAAGGAAACCCTATCCTCTGACTAAGATAGATGTAGGAATGTTCCTGGCTGCAGGGAATGTTCTCTCTGACGTTTATAGGGTTGGAACAAACACCTCCAGCAGGAATAAAGTCACATTATCTGGTCAAAACTAAATACAAAATTCACAGTGTTTGTTTTTAATATTGAGTATTTAACGGAAAGTGTTGTAACTCAAATTATATTGTGAGTAGGTAAATAGCTCCTTATTTGAGTCTTTAACGGAAAGTGTTGTAACTCAAATTATATTGTAAGTTGGTAAAGAGCTCCTTATTTGAGTCTTTAACGGAAAGTGTTATAACTCAAATTATATTGTAAGTTGGTAAAGAGCTCCTTATTTGAATCTTTAACGGAAAGTCTTGTAACTCAAATTATATTGTAAGTTGGTAAAGAGCTCCTTATTGGTCCAGTGACATTTGGAAAAAGAATCTTATAACTGTCTTCCAAGTTTTGAAGTTAGTGTAGAAAAAAACCCAGTAAAATTACCAAATATTTCAAGATAACAGTTTGATAGTTTCCATTGAGTTGAGAGAACCCCAAAGTTTGTAGACTGTCTATAGACGTCCAGATACTATCAGAAAACATAATTATTTTAAAAGATAAAATTGAAAAGTGCTGTAAAAAGCTACGAAACAATAAAGTTTATCTGTCGTACCAAATTTTGTGTCTTATTGTTTCTTAATGAAACTAGCTCAGTGACATTTCAAGTGTATTACTAACACTTTTCTGGAAGATGAAAAACTACTTTAAAGAGAGACAAACACACCCAAGTAAGAAAGAACATAATGTTAACAACAGGGAGGTAAACATCGGTTTGTATACTCTACTGATGATGAAACACCACATGTATGGACAGTCTGTCTCCTTCAGGTGTTAAGTATAGCTGAGGAAGTCAACATGAAAACATTGGACTCTCTACGGAATCCGGATACCTGTTAAGTGTAAATTGGGTGTATCGAAAGTGGAGGATCTTTGTATGTACGAAACCGAAACCACGTTAAGTGTAACTTGGATGTACCGAAAGTGAGGGACCTTTGTATGTACGAAACCGAAACCACGTTAAGTGTAGCTTTAATGTACCGAAAGTGGGGGACCTTTGTATGTACGAAACCGAAACCACGTTAAGTGTAACTTGGATGTACCGAAAGTGAGGGACCTTTGTATATACGAAACCGGATGCGTATTAAGTTTAACTTGGAGGTACCTTAATATGTGAAACCGAAACCGCGTTAAGTGTAACTTGGAGGCACCCAAAGTGAGGGACATTTGTATATATGAAACCGAATCCTTGTTAAGTGTAACTTGGGTGTATCGAAAGTAAAAGACCTTTGTATATGAAACCTAATGTGGTTAAATAAAAGTTCTCTGCTCACAACAAGAACACAACTTTCACTAGTAATGGTTTGATTATAGTTTATTTAAAAACAATTTTGTAATAAGAGTTTAAAAATAACAGTTTCAATAAATGTTAGCACTTTTAATTTATTAAATAACATTACAGTTTATATCAGTAATACATTTGATCTCTGGACATTGAATCATTTTGTTGTAACAAGTGTGCGTGTAACTTAAGCCACATCGAACTATCTACCGAGCGAACCGAGAGAAATCGAACCTCTGATTTTAGCGTGATAAATTCGTGGACTTACCCGCAGCGTGTGTGGGAGGGGAGGGCACCTTGATATAACGAGGTACGTTTCACTGAAGACCACAGTTCCTCTCGTCTAATGCAGAACTCTCGAGAAAAATAGTTTTTCAGAAACTATTTGTCTACAGTTTTTGTAAATGAAGTATGAATACTTCAATCAGTAATTACTATCACAAAGAACCGCGTTTCTGGGAGTAATAGCTTTCAGAGAACTTACATCTAAACAGATTTTTGTCATGCGTACTTAACATTTACACACGGTTAGAGTTTAATGAACCTTGTATATATGATTATTTCTGAAGTGTTTGTAGTTCCTATAAATACATATCTAAATATTTGTATAATCATAATTAGTTTCCTTAACTTTCAAAAGTAGCGATTAATCAAGAAGCTTTCTACAAATAAACCTTTAAAACGTTTTAAACTCAAACCCTAAATCCTGCGAGAGACGCGGTGAGCGAATTATATTCTATTCGAACACAACTAAACACTAGAGCCAGAATTTTTTTAAAATTTTATTTTCAAAGTTTCTTTTATCTCGATACATTTAAAACAATAAACAAAGGTTGTTTCTGTAAATAAATTATTATCTGAACTAAACACAGGTCACATTTGCGACTGATATTGTCTCTTTGGTCCCTCTGGTGGCATCATACCGCAGACACTCGACTCACTGGTCACTTCTGAGGGTCACCCGTTGATTCGGAACCGCAGTGTTCGTCTTCTAAAAAAATAAAAGGTTTTTTTATTAAGAGTTTTTAATGTACAAACAAAATCTAAGCTTGTCCATATACTAATCGTTAATAGGTAGAAAAATGAACTAAAATTCTCGCCCTTATGCTGGAAGATGTTCATACAGAGTCGTGGTTCTAGTAAAAAACTGAACCAGAGTTAAATTTCAGATTTAAATATATTTAACTAAACAAAGTTCCATTAACACACAGGACGTTCTCAGCTTTTGATTACGTCGGTCATTCAATTTAAAAAGAACTTATTTTCTACACTTCATCGAACCAAACTATCAGAGACTTGGTAACACACGTTTAATACTTACGTGGACATCTCGTGTCATCTGTACATTTTTTGGTGCACGTGGGACACTCGCAGCCTCCCTCTTTATTGCACGTGCATTGTTCTTCACACGCACACTTTTCTAAGAGAAAAAAAAAGCGAGTTTGAAATCAAAACAGACAATTTTAATGGCTTAACTTAAGAGCTCACTTGCATTTGTCTCCTTCACATTTAACACTTCGTGATGACGAGAAACCCACTTGAAGTAAAAACGCAGTAAAGACTCCTAATATGGGTATTAGAAATTCAATTAAAGTACAAGTTAACACCCATACCAACCGCCTTGAGAAGACGAGTATAACACTTGTCTTTCTTCAAGTCTACTATTTTACTCGTGTCTTGGAACAAGTAGAATCAAATATCTCTTTTCATGTGGAAAGCAAAGTTCTGTTCCAACCTAACTGTATCAGGTAAAATAGGGTAAAGCCCGAAGTAAAAATCAGTAACCACTAGCCGACAGAGTAGTACAAGTGTTATTCAAGGTACAAGAGACTTGCCTAAACAAAGGACACACGTAATATAATATTTATAAAAACAACAACATTGTTTGTTTGCTATTAATCACAGAGATACACAATGGACTATTTGTTCTTTCCTCACCACGGGTATCGAACCCTGATTTGTAGTATTATAGCTCCCCAGACAACAAAACCAACTACTATACTTACCGCTACACTGACAGGCGGGATCTGGCATGATAGGAATTATTAGATAAAAACGTTAGTACAGAAACTCTTCTCGATTTCCAACCAACTGAACAATTTTCGAAATAGGCGCTTAATATAACAGAAGTTTTGTGTATATAATTTTCGTGCAGTGTGAAGAAGCTGCGTCTCGTGTGCACAAACCAATGAATGGAGTCTCACAATTTCAACACCAGCCAGTTATGACGTCAGAAAATTGGCGCGCCAAGGGCGTATGCACGTGACGTCCTGCACGTTCCACAGTGAAATCAACCACGTGGAAACGATGACACAGCCTCACATTCCTGAATAAAGTTGTAGACAATTAAATGAGTCGCAGACAGGCACTAACTCACCCATGTGAACAAAGAGAAACGAGCACGTGCACACATACGGAGAGATAGAGAAATATTCATAATAATAAAGCCATTAATTTTGTTTTATTTAACAAGTACGTTAAAAAACACAAAGCCCGTTTGGATTTTCCGGTCGCACCAAACATGCTCGTCCTTTTAGCCATGGGTGCGTTATAAGTTACGATCAATCCCATTTTTCGTTGGTAAAAGAGTAGCCCAAGAGTTGGCGGTGGGTGGTGATGACTAGCTGCCTTCTCTCTAGACTTACACTGCTAAATTAGGGACGGTTAGCGCGGATAGCCCTCGAGTAACTTTGTGTTAAATTCAAAACGAACAAACAAACAAACCCTTTGGAATACTGACTTTTGATAATTTTTTAAGAGGCCATATTTTTAAACTTTATTAAATCGTCTTTCAAAGGGACAAGCTGTTCTCAATAAAATTCATGTGTCCCCTAAATGTATAAATCATACATGATGCAACTGTACTTTACCTTCGTTTCTGCAACTTTAAAACAATTAGATTTCGATACCCGTGGTGGGCATACTACAGATAACCTCTTGTGCAGCTTCGGGCTTAACCACTAACAAACGTATTTTTTCTACAACGCCTTCGTTTTCCAACTTCCTTGTATTATCTTAATTGAACACTAGGGGACACTCAAATTGCTGTAACAGTAGTTACAAACTACAGAAAATCTACACAATCAAATCTAACTGTGTTTTCCATTCAACAGTAAACTTCGAACTCACACCAGTACTTTCTGAGTTGTGTCCTCGTTGTTTTGAGTTAAACACAAAGCTACCAAATAGGCGATCTTGTGCTGCCCATCACAGCTATCGAAACCGGTTTTAAGTCCTCAGACACACCACTGTGTTTCTGAAGAGCACTGAGTTGCGTAAAACTGATTGTAGGTGTTTCTTATTCACTAAACATCACAGAGTTAAGATCTATACAAAACTATTGAACTATTTTATAGCTGTTTAGTTATTATATTGAACTGTCTTATAGCTGTCTAGTTATTATATTGAACTGTTTTATAGCTGTCTAGTTATTATATTGAACTGTTTTATAGCTGTCTGGTTATTATATTGAATTGTTTTATAGCTGTCTGGTTATTATATTGAAGTATTTTATAGCTGTTTAGTTATTATATTGAACTGTCTTATAGCTGTCTGGTTATTATATTGAACTGTTTTATAGCTGTCTAGTTATTATATTGAACTGTTTCATAGCTGTCTAGTTATTATATTGAACTGTTTCATAGCTGTCTAGTTATTATATTGAACTGTTTTATAGCTGTCTGGTTATTATATTGAACTGTTTTATAGCTGTTTAGTTATTATATTGAACTGTCTTATAGCTGTCTAGTTATTATATTGAACTGTTTTATAGCTGTTTAGTTATTATATTGAACTGTTTTATAGCTGTTTAGTTATTATATTGAACTGTCTTATAGCTGTCTAGTTATTATATTGAACTGTTTTATAGCTGTCTAGTTATTATATTGAACTGTTTTATAGCTGTCTGGTTATTATATTGAATTGTTTTATAGCTGTCTGGTTATTATATTGAAGTATTTTATAGCTGTTTAGTTATTATATTGAACTGTCTTATAGCTGTCTAGTTATTATATTGAACTGTTTTATAGCTGTCTAGTTATTATATTGAACTGTTTCATAGCTGTCTAGTTATTATATTGAACTGTTTCATAGCTGTCTAGTTATTATATTGAACTGTTTTATAGCTGTCTGGTTATTATATTGAACTGTTTTATAGCTGTTTAGTTATTATATTGAACTGTCTTATAGCTGTCTAGTTATTATATTGAACTGTTTTATAGCTGTTTAGTTATTATATTGAACTGTTTTATAGCTGTTTAGTTATTATATTGAACTGTCTTATAGCTGTCTAGTTATTATATTGAACTATTTTATAGCTGTTTAGTTATTATATTGAACTGTCTTATAGCTGTCTAGTTATTATATTGAACTGTTTTATAGCTGTTTAGTTATTATATTGAACTGTTTCATAGCTGTCTGGTTATTATATTGAACTGTTTTATAGCTGTTTAGTTATTATATTGAACTGTCTTATAGCTGTCTAGTTATTATATTGAACTGTTTTATAGCTGTCTAGTTATTATATTGAACTGTTTCATAGCTGTCTAGTTATTATATTGAACTGTTTTATAGCTGTCTAGTTATTATATTGAACTGTTTTATAGCTGTCTAGTTATTATATTGAACTGTCTTATAGCTGTCTAGTTATTATATTGAACTATTTTATAGCTGTTTAGTTATTATATTGAACTGTCTTATAGCTGTCTAGTTATTATATTGAACTGTTTTATAGCTGTCTAGTTATTATATTGAACTGTTTTATAGCTGTCTAGTTATTATGTTGAACTATTTTATAGCTGTCTGGTTATTATATTGAACTGTTTTATAGCTGTCTGGTTATTATATTGAACTGTTTTATAGCTGTCTGGTTATTATATTGAACTGTCTTATAGCTGTCTAGTTATTATATTGAACTGTTTTATAGCTGTCTGGTCTAGTTATTATATTGAACTGTTTCATAGCTGTCTGGTTATTATATTGAACTGTTTTATAGCTGTTTAGTTATTATATTGAACTGTCTTATAGCTGTCTAGTTATTATATTGAACTGTTTTATAGCTGTCTAGTTATTATATTGAACTGTTTCATAGCTGTCTAGTTATTATATTGAACTGTTTCATAGCTGTCTAGTTATTATATTGAACTGTTTTATAGCTGTCTAGTTATTATGTTGAACTATTTTATAGCTGTCTAGTTATTATATTGAACTATTTTATCGCTGTCTGGTTATTTCAGTTAACTGATTTATAGCTGTCTGGTTATTATATTGAACTATTTCATAGCTGTCTGGCTATTATATTGAACTATTTTATTGCTGTCTAGTTATTATATTGAACTGTTTTATAGCTGTCTGGTTATTTCATTTAACTGTTTTACAGCTGTCTGGTTATCCTATTTGATGAATTCCGATCTTTATGGGTTTTGAAGTAAATTCTGCAGTTCACGCTGTCTCTCACTTTTGTTACGACCTTTGTTTGTGTAACCTTAAGATCACAGAGAGGCTAGTTTTGTGTTACATTTGTTGATGGTGTTAGTGTGTTGAAGACTGTCTACTCCAGGGCTAACCTCTCACTGATTCTACACTTTTCATCTTAGAAGCCAGAATGACTGCTCGGGCTATGGGGGAGGGGGGAGTTTCTGGTTTCTTCTGTGTAAACCACGTGACGGGAAGGAGAGCGGGAAATTCCCCGTGTTTCACTGAACCAGTAGCTGATCCCAAAGTACGTTTCAACTAACTATTTCCTCAACCTCCAGCGCTGGGAAGTCCATAAATGGAAATTGTGTGTGGCTCTGTCAGATGAAGAATTACTGTGGTTAATGGAGGATGCTGTGTAATCTATTTCACACTGGTATGCCAGACACATAACTGATAGAATCCTGGAAGGAAAATGTTTTAAGAATTTTCTTGGTTGCAGAAAACATTGATAACTAAGACGTGTTTTTCACAATCCAATATTTTTATAATTGTTCTCTAATCAGTGGTCATCTTCCAACACATTAATCATAGAAGGGCATGGGGAATTGTATAGGTCACATCAGTGTACAGGGTCAACAACTATCATAGCTGTATAGGTCACATCAGTGTACAGGGTGAACAACTATCATAGCTGTATAGGTCAGATCAGTGTACAGGGTCAACAATTATCATAACTGTATAGGTCATATCAGTGTACAGGGTCAACAATTATCATAGCTGTATAGGTCACATCAGTGTACAGGGTCAATAACTATCATAGCTGTTTAGGTCAGATTAGTGTACAGGGTCAACAACTATCATAACTGTATAGGTCAGATCAGTGTACAGGGTCAACAATTATCATAGTTGTATAGGTCACATCAGTTTACAGTGTCAACAACCATCATAACTGTATAAGTCATATCAGATTACAAGCTAAACAACCATCGTAACTGTGTAGATAGGTCATGTCATATTACAGGGTCAAGAACCATTATTATTCTATAGGTCACATCAGGGTTAATTCCTAACTCAAGTTGAACCATTTTCATTGGTCGTTGGACTTTATAAGTAGTTCTATTTTTGAAATGTTTGTTTTGTTTTGTTTCTCATCTTTGTTGAAAGAGGAAGTTTGATGAACAAAGATTGTTGAAGGAAAAACTGAATGAAGCATCTCACAATAACCTTCTGAATGAAGCATCTCACAATAACCTTCTGAATGAAGCATTTCACAATAACCTTCTGAATGAAGCATCTCACAATAACCTTCTGAATGAAGCATCTCACAATAACCTTCTGAATGAAGCATCTTACAATAACCTTCTGAATGAAGCATCTCACAATAACCTTCTGAATGAAGCATCTCACAATAACCATCTGAATGAAGCATCTCACAATAACCTTCTGAATGAAGCATCTTACAATAACCTTCTGAATGAAGCATCTCACAATAACCATCTGAATGAAGCATCTCACAATAACCTTCTAAATGAAGGATCTTACAATAGCCTTCTGAATGAAGCATCTCACAATAACCTTCTGAATGAAGCATCTTACAATAACCTTCTGAATGAAGCATCTCACAATAACCATCTGAGTGAGGCACTACACAATAACCATCTGTGTTAGGCACCACACAATAACCATCTGAGTTAGGCACCACACAATAAATATCTGAGTGAGGCACCACACAATAACCATCTGAGGGAGGCACCACACAATAAATATCTGAGTTAGGCACCACACAATAACCCCCTGAGACACTTTGCAAACGACGCTGTCCATCGTCAAAGATAAACCTGTAGAAGAAACATGTTTGAAATGACGCAGCCACTCACAGTTGTAGCGACATTATGAAAGTACAAAATGAGCTATTGTGACTTGAATGTCACACAAACTACACACTAGTGCATCAATCCCAGATAAAAGAAAATGATGTGTTAAAAAACTGTGACCAATGTATAGTCTAGCCAGGACAATTCCCTCCTTCTGAACCTTGCACAAACAAGATGGTCAATAGAGAGTTTTAACTTTGAGATGTTGTTATCATGTAGCTCATTACAAATCAACTGTCAACTGGCGCGAAGCTGAGTATTCTGTACAGAACTGTAGTCTATATATTGTGCACGACAGCACCAGAGTAGACAAACTTAACTGAGGTTTCACCATACTTATTTCCGCGAATACTGATGTGGCCTGGTATCCAGAAAAGCTGGATAGAAATAGATGATAAAAAGAAGTGAGCCAGTCAGTGTTAAATATCGACGAGAACAGAATTATAACTAACATGAAGCGATTCCATGACCCGTAGAGAGCTAAGAAATTCAGTATAGATAGTTCAATTGGTGTACTTCATTGCTTTTACGTGATCCAGGATAAGAGAAATAACTTACAATTCAGCAGTGAACAGAAACTGTAGAGGGAATTTTATGAGAAATGATCAAGTTATGGCAGAGCTTAAAGAGACACTTGGTGTCGAAGCATCTGTATCAATGAAAATGGAAATAATGGTTTGAACAAGGCTCACAAATATAGAAAACAGAACTCTTAATATGGAGCATCTGTCTTCATCGGGTGGCTGAAAGGAAGGTCACAGATACGAATGGTAATAAACCATGGTGTGATGAGCTGACCAATAGAGACAACAATGTCAGCCAACGAAAGACCCAGTTGAGCCAGCTGTGTCTGGACACTAAGGCCAAAAAGAAGAACGGCAGACCAGTTATTCCATAAGAGCACAGCATGCTGAGGAAAGAAGACACACCTCCAGGTGGGTTGCTGTGGTGATTATCGATGTTTTGAAGTACAGACAAAAGAAAGTTGGAAGAAGCGAAGGATAAAAAGAGACTCGTGGTACTTGGTATAGAGACTCATGCTACTTGGTATAGAGACTCATGGTACTTGGTATGGAGACTCATGTTACTTGGTATAGAGACTCATGTTACTTCGTATAGAGACTCATGTTACTTGGTATAGAGACTCATGGTACTTGGTATGGAGACTCATGTTACTTGGTATAGAGACTCATGTTACTTGGTATAGAGACTCATGGTACTTGGTATATAGACTCATGGTACCTGATATAGAGACTAATGGTACTTAGTATAGAGACTCATGGTACTTGGTATAGAGACTCATGGTACTTGGTATGGAGACTCATTGTACTTGATATAGAGACTCTGGACTAGAGAAGTGTAGAACCTCCCGTGCAGAGCTGAAGATCCAGATGGTTAGTGGGGTCCAGCATCTTCAAGGCCAGGGTCTTAGCAGAACCAGAGACTCGTAGTCCTCAATAGAATGAGGGCGTGTAGATCTTTAGAGCTTAGAACATTAATCTGCTTCCCAAGCAGTGGGGAGAGAACATGAGGATGTTCAGTGCCCTTACACACTTGACACGTAGCTACTTGATGTAAGAAAAGAAAGTCAGTTTACAGTCAAATATAAGTCCCCAAGAACTTTGCCTCAGGGACCACGGGAAGAACAACATCAGTTGAACAGAGCTTAGGATCAGAGTGTATCAGCCATTGGTGACAGAAGTACATGCAAATGGCTTTAGAAAGAGAAAAGAAAAAAAAACATTTCTTAGTTTCTCTTCAATAAGTAATTGAGGACAGTCTGAAGAGGCCAATGAGTAACGACTAACATAAGATGTTGACATAGAGTCCGTTTGCAGCAGCAGGAGAAAGTTGAATAGTGATAGTATTGATTTTGATACTGAAAGTACGACACTTAGTAGGAACACTAAACTTCAATGGAAAAGAATGGTTATGTGTTGAAACCACAGAAACTTAGAATGTCTGTCTAGTAAAACGTTACAACGTGAACAGAGGTAGAGCTTTTTAAGGTATATACTTTAATAAAACAGAAGTGAACAGAGGTAGAGCCTTGTTAAGGTACAAACTTTAATAAAACAGAAGTAAAGAGAGGTAGAGCCTTGTTAAGGTACTAACTTTAATAAAACAAAAGTGAGCAGAGGTAGAGCCTTGTTAAGGTACAAACTTTACTAAAACAGAAGTGAACTGAGGTAGAGCCTTGTTAAGGTACAAACTTTAATAAAACAGAAGTAAAGAGAGGTAGAGCCTTGTTAAGGTACTAACTTTAATAAAACAAAAGTGAACTGAGGTAGAGCCTTGTTAAGGTACATACTTTAATAAAACAGAAGTGAACAGAGGTAGAGCCTTGTTAAGGTACATACTTTAATAAAACAGAAGTGAACAGAGGTAGAGCCTTGTTAAGGTACATACTTTAATAAAACAGAAGTGAACAGAGGTAGAGCCTTGTTAAGGTACAGACTTTAATAAAAAAGAAGAGTGAAAAAATGGTTAGTCTTTTAAAGGTACAGAGTTTACTGAACCAGAAGAGTAAAGAAACGGAGAACCTCTTAAGGTACAGATGATCTGTCATGTAGAATGTGTAATTTGTTCTTAACAAGAAAAAACAAACAATTGAAAGCTACAAAATAAGTTATCTGAGTCATGTGTAAGCTACAAAATAAGTTATCTGAGTCATGTGTAGGGAATCGATCACGGGATTTAGCGTTGAACGTCCATACACGTTATTGCTTATCGTTTGGATAGAGAATACAGATACAATGTGAGATATTTTATCTGTCTTTTTACCACTATAATGGTCAAAGTGGGCGGTTGGGTGAGCATTTCGATGTTTCTTTGTAGAGTGGGTGATTGGGTGAACATTTCGATATTTCTTTGTAGAGTGGTTGGTTGGATGAACATTTCGATGTTTCTTTGTGGAGTGGGTGGTTGGATGAACATTTTGATGTTTCTTTGTAAAGTGGGTGGTTGGGTGAACATTTCGATGTTTCTTTGTAGAATTATGGAGAGTAATTGTGGGGCAATATTCTAGACATGCTATGTTTTACTAGAATTTTAACATTATTCACACTAAAGAGCCACCTACTGGAAGTAATATTAGTTAGAATTTAGTACTTCCGAGCTATTTACTCCTGTTTGATAGGTTGGATGATAATTTGAGGTGATGTTTGTTAAGTTTTATCCCCTCCAGGTTGAGAGGTGAAATGACATAACACTAAAACTAACACAGACATAACACTACTACTGCCATGAGTCCCACACTTCAATAACTTACACAGACACAGCACTCCTCCTGCCATGAGTCCCACACTTCAATAACTAACACAGACACAGCACTCCTCCTGCCATGAGTCCCACACTTCAATGACTTACACAGACACAGCACTCCTCCTGCCATGAGTTCCACACTCAATAACTAACACAGACACAGCACTCCTCCTGCCATGAGTCCCACACTTCAATAACTAACACAGACATAGCACTCCTCCTGCCATGAGTCCCACACTTCAATAACTAACACAGAAAATAGCACTCCTCCTGCCATGAGTCCCACACTTCAATAACTAACACAGACATAATACTCCTTCTCCCATGAGTCCCACACTTTAATAACTAACAGACAAAGCACTCCTCCTGCCATGAGTCCCACATTCAATAACTAACACAGACACAGCACTCCTCCTGCCATGAGTCCCACACTTCAATAACTAATATAAATGATTCTTTTCCGCCACTCTAGTCTTTTCATTAGTTTTATTTGTCTGACTCTAATGGACAAACTTTTCTGGTCTTGTCTTTTATATATGTTTTAACCTCCTTACAAATAAAGTGGTGTTAAGATTTATTAAATTACTCTGTTTGAAAAACAACGAGTAAAACAAGAAATGATCAAATTTCTATCTTTATTCATCACTGTATACGCTACGTATTTAACTGAGTTGTAGTTTTGAAAAAACAGCACATTCAACTGCTGAAACAGGATTAAATATTTTATATTATATTATACTGAATTGAATTGTATAATATTATATTATATTGTATTGTATTGTATTGAATTGTATTATATTATATTATATTACATTATATTTTTAAAACGTAAGATACAAACACAAAATAAACATAAATATAAAGTTTCGTCACAGATAAATAATTACCTTTAGTTTAGCTACTGATGAATAATTTGTTTTAGTTTATCTACTGATAAATAATTACTTTTAGTTTATCTACTGATTATCAAACTGTTTGAGATTTCATGAGTTTCTCGTTCAGGTAAATATAGTCATAACAGCATGACTGTTATTTTAATATAACATCGTCCAGTAAAGGTAATTCATTGCAGCGTTGTCAATAAAATACCAAAATAAAGTGTGAACACCGTTTATCAGAGTCCAAACTTTACACGACGACTAGGGTGTGAGCATCATTTAACAGAATCCAAATTTTACATGACGATAGTTATAGAGTGTATACACCATTTAACAGAGTCAAACCTTTATATGACGACAATTGTAGAGTGTTAACACCATTTAACAGTCACACCTTTACATGAAGATAGTTGTAAAGTGTGAACACCATTTAACAGTGTCCAAACTTTACATGACGAGAGTTGTAGAGTGTGAACACCATTTAACAGAATCCAAATTTTACATGACGACAGTTGTAGAGTGTGAACATCATTTAACAGAGTCCAAACTTTACATGACGATAGTTGTAGAGTGTGAGCACCATTTAAGAGAGTCCAAATTTTACATGACGACAGTTGTAGAGTGTGAACATCATTTAACAGAGTTGAAACTCTACATGAGGACAATTGTAAGTGTGAACACCATTTAACAGAGTCACACCTTTACATGACGATAGTTTTAGAGTGTGAACACCATTTAACAGAGTCACACCTTTACATGATGATAGTTGTAGAGTGTGAACATCATTTAACAGAATCACACCTTTACATGACGATAGTTGTAGAGTGTGAACACCATCTAACAGAGTCACACCTTTATATGACGATAGTTGTAGAGTGTGAATACCATTCAACAGAGTCCAAACTTTACATGACGACAGTTGTAGAGTGTGAACACAATTTAACCTAGTTACACCTTTACATGACGATAGTTGTAGAGTGTGAACACCATTTAACCGAGTCACACCTTTACACTACGACAGTTGTAGTGTGTGAACACCATCTAACAGAGTCACACCTTTACATGACGATAATTGTAGAGTGTGAACCTCATTTAACAGTCACACCTTTACATGAGGACAGTTGTAGAGTGTAAACACCATTTAAGAGAGTCACACCTTTACATGACGATAGTTGTAGAGTGTGAACATCATTTAACAGAGTCACACATAAACATGACGATAGTTGTAGAGTGTGAACACCATTTAACAGAGTCACACCTTTACATGACGATAGTTGTGGAGTGTGAACATCATTTAACAGAGTCACACCTTTACATGACGACAGTTGTAGAGTGTGAACACCATCTAACAGAGTCACATCTTTACATGACGTTAGTTGTAGAGTGTGAACATCATTTACAGAGTCACACCTTTACATGACGACAATTGTAGAGTGTTAACACCATGTAACAGAGTCACACCTTTACATGACGACAGTTGTTGTGTGTGAACACCGTTTAACAGTCACACCTTTACATGACGATATTTGTAGAGTGCTAACGCTATTTCATAAAGTCCAAACTTTATACGACCCTGGTCTGCAGGGTCAGGATGTCACACAGTCCACAGCACACTCAAATATTTTGTTCACTTTATATAAACACTTTAATTTTTGTTTAAATTAACTATAAAACATTATGATTTCTTAATACTGTAGTTAAAATTGAAAATACAGGCACTTACTATTATATTTATACTGTAAATGGTTGACATCTTTGAGGTTTAGTTCGTTCACAAAGTAAAAAATATGAAAGTTGAATCCAGTTTTGAAATTTCTGAAGATGTTTTACATTCTTCAATTGATTCTCTGTTTTAAAATATTAAATCACTGAATATTGTCTTAGATTGTTGAATTAATATATTTATAACATGGCGTCATTTTAAAAGTTGGTGATATCGGGAAGTAACGCTTACGTCGCTCGATTTGTAAACAACAAAATAACTTAAAGTCAGTGAAGTGGAACGTGTGGTTAATAGAACCTTATTTTCCAACTTGTTACTCCAACACCACAGTAAAACTTATTCAGCTTCATGAGACAAAAAATATGGACGAACTGACGCAATGTCAAAACAACAATGCAATTTGTGTACAGCATAGAACCAGTGATATCTGAATGTTTAGGTATGGTGTTTAATTAACATAATACTAATGGGTGAAAGGTTACTGTAAAGTTATGACCCCATGTGAAAGAAACGTTCAAAAGTACGTGTTTTATTCAAGGCTATCTGTGCCGTGTCTATCATGAGTATTGAAACCCAGTTTATGGGGTTAATAAGTCTTCAGATTCATGGTTGCACTACTGGGAAAAGGGGTAGAAATTAACATAGAAACAAGTTTAAATATATTCTAAATATGGCTGATGCGGGTATTAAATCCTTAATTAAAATAAAGTAGAGAACAGCGTTTCGACCTTCTTAGGTCATCTTTAGGTTAACAAAGAGAGTTTACAAATGACCGTTGCCGGGCACATATTTAGGGACGAGAGTATAAACTGGTACGGGTGTTTAGAGGGCGTTGCAGGTGGATGTTAGGTTATTAATTAGTATAGGTATAAAGGTATTCCATTGTAATGGTTTAATTTTGGTTTTAGTTACTGCATAAGTAGGGCTTCTTTAATTTTCCATTTGTTTATATTTGTTTCCCTACTTAGTACTTAAGTGTTTTCTATGGTTATGTTTTGTGTTTATTTGATTTGCAGTGTTCGAAAACGTATGAAGGTGACTTTCTGTGTTCTTTGAATATAGTTTCCATTTTTTCTACTTGTTTCTCCAATATAGAAGTCGTGGCAGTTATCACATTGTATTTTATAAATAATGTTGGTGTGGTGTTTGTCAGTGTAGTTTTTACTTTACTTTTGACCTTGTTTTTGAATAAAATTGGTGTTTACTGAAATGTTGTGTTTTCTTACTAGTTTTTGCTAAATGTTGGTTATTTTTTCCGCTTATGTCGGGAACATATGGTATGCAGCAGTATATGGTTTTATAGTTTGTTGTACCTGTATCTTGGGATTTATTATTGTTTGTTGTTGGTCTAGGTGTGTGTGTATAATTTTCCCCCGGTTTTTTGAGGACATTTGTTGATGTTGATGAAGTGTTGTTTTATTTTGTTAATTTCATCGTTAATTTTTTCTGGTGAGCACAGTTTTATGGTTGTGTTTATTTGGTTTCTTAACATGTTGAGTTTTTGTTTTGTTTCATGTGCTGAGTCCCAAGGAATGTATAGTCCAGTATGGGTGATTTTTCGGTGGATTTCTGTTTTAAATTGTGTATCGGTTCTTATAATTTTGAGGTTAAGAAATGATATCTGATTGCTTTCTTCCTGTTTACATGTGATGTTAATGTTGAGGTGTATCGAGTTAACGTGATTGAAAAAGCTAAGTGTGTGTTCTGTAGATGTGAATCCATCAATTGTATCATCAACACACCTGTGGTGGTTCAGTCTGTGTTATAAAAATGTTGGATAGAACTGGTGACATGGGATTCCTCATACTTAGACCATTTATTTGTAAGTAGTTTTGTTTATTGAACGTAAAGTTAGTTTTGGTGAAAGTGAATTCTATAAGGGTTGCTACTTGGTTGCTGAGGATGTGTATAAATGGGTCGATGTCTTGGATATAAAGTTCTAAAGCTATCTTGCAGACTTCAGATGCTGGGACTTCTGTGAAGAGGAAGATTAGATCACAACTGGCCATTAAGACTTTATGATTTAGTTGATTAAGAATATATTTAAAGTTAGGAAAGTCTTTGTAAAAAGAGCCAGCTGATGTTAGATATTTAGAAAATGTCCACGATATATGTTTATTGAGGCTATAGTGGATAATTGGGTTCGTGAGGTTTGAGAAAGCCGTACAGTTCTGATGTGCGTGAGTTGTTCTTTCGTAGGTGAAAATAAATGTTTTGTGAATTTTTTTAATTTGTAGTAACATTTTGTTTAATTGGTTTTCATGTGTTTTTGTTGGATTTGTGTTTATTAGTTTAAATTTGTTTGTATCTGATAAGATGTTAATTTTTTGAAAGTATTAATTTGTGTTCATTATAACTACATCATTGTCTTTATCTGCTTTATAGAAGTTTGATGTTGTTGTCCTGTTTTACGTTGTTTATAGAATTAAACCTCCGTATGAGGTTGTTTTTTAGTTTTCTTTTCTGTGAAATTACGTTGATGGTTTTGCGTGAAAATTCTTGGAAAAAGTTGTTTACGATACTGTTTCGAAGTGTTTCGGGGAAATAGATGTTATCAGATCTACCGAGAAAGTTAGGTTGTTGGTTATCGGTGGAATTGTTGTCGAAGTTGTCTTCTTTCTGATGGATGCCTTTTGTTGTTTTGTTAGTATTTCGGTTTGTGTAGAATTGTTCTCCACAAGAGCTAAGTCTTCCAGGTAAGCTTTCATTTCGCTGGACGGAATATTTCTAAGCGTTATCACGAAGTTGAGTCCTTTGTTGAGTAGATGTATTTCTTCATTACTTAACTGTCGGTCTGATCTGTTAACCACAAGGTTTGTTGGTGGTTTGTCGTGTGGCGGGTATTTCGTTGTTGTCACCTTATTCTATCTAGTTTCTTGTTGTGGCGGACCACTTTTCCTTGTTACTCTTACTACTGAGTTGATTGATGTTATGTTTTACGAGTCTATAAATGTCTGGTGAATACAGCAGGCCGGGTGGTGGTTGAATGCAGCAGGCCAGGTGGTGGTTGAATGCAGCAGGCCAGGTGGTGGTTGAATGCAGCAGGCCAGGTGGTAGTTGAATGCAGCAGGCCGGGTGGTGGTTGAATGCAACAGGCCAGGTGGTGGTTGAATGCAGCAGGCCAGGTGGTAGTTGAATGCAGCAGGCCGGGTGGTGGTTGAATGCAGCAGGCCGGGAGGTAGTCTGGGTTCATGTTTTTGTTTCTTTAAGCCATTTGGTTCTTTCTGTTTCGAGTTCAATATAGCTTTTAGCAGTTTTTTCTGCAAGTTATGGATGATGTTTGTATACTAATTAAAATTCTTGGATACTTTTAATTCCATAAAATCAGGAATTAATTTTTAATTTTGATTTGGTATTGTTGGTTTAAGTTTCTTAGTTTCGTCATGATCGCACGAACGCCTAAGGTTAACAATGGCCTCATGTCGGTGAGTTCAGACATAATGTTGTTCAAACAGATAACACAGTACACAGAGAAACCCCGTAGACTTACTCTTCCCGAACAATCGCCTTGTTGAAGTAATTCATAATAATGAGAACAATGTATCTCAGAACGGCTGGTACGGGTATTAACAATTTTACTAGTAATGCAGAGAACAACGTTTCGACCTTCTCTTTGTTAACCTGATCTAAGAATGTTGAAACGCTGTTCTCTGCTTTGTTAGTAAAATTGTTAATACCCATACCAGCCGTTCTGAGATACGGGTACGGGATTGTAGGGGGCGTTGTACTTAGATGTTAGGTTAAAAATTTTTATAAGTACAAAGGTGTCTCTTTATATTGGTTCAATTTTCGTTTGAGTTGTTTGTGCAAGTATGGCTTCTTCGAGTTTAATGTTCTACGTTGCTTCTCTGATTGCAAGCTTGTCCCTGTTTGTTCAGTTCTTGTTTGCTCAGAAAACATGTCGCCACCGAACACTCATAACATGACTCACACCTAATTGAAGAACCAGTCAAGTGGTCAGTCGATGTACGGAACACAATTCTTTATCAGCAAGCTGTTGCATGACTACAGCCTTTCTTCTGGTTACAGCTGTGACTCTTGTAAATAAACAGTCACACCAATTAGTCTTAAAATAATTCATTTTTCTTATACTCAGATCTGGCTGTTTTACGTAAATATTCGATGTATTTTGTATTTCTAAAAACAAACTACTTCTATTTCGCAGTTTATCTAACATAAGAATGAATAATTCTAGAAAGTGACAAATCAGAAACGTTCTATATTATTACTGTTATTCATTTCACTAGGTGAGAAACTCATTCACGAAGGAAACATTTGTATATCACATATTTGCATTAAAAGAAAACAAAGAAGTTTGCTTACCATAATAGAGATTTATACAAAAACAGTAATTAAAGTTGAAGCTGTTATCAAATTAGAAAATCTAAATATAATGGTGGTACTTCCTTCCCAACACTGGCAGTACCTAACAAACACACTGGTCTTGTTTTGTGTGTTTTGGAATTTCGCACAAAGCTAATCAAGGGCTATCTGTGCTAGCCGTCCCTAATTTAGCAGTGTAAGACTAGAGGGAAGGCAACTAGTCATCACCACCCACCACCAACTCTTGGGCTATTCTTTTACCAACGAATAGTGGGATTGAACGTCACATTATACGCCCCCACGGCTGGGAGGGCGAGCATGTTTAGCGCGACGCGGGCGCAAACCCGTGACCCTCGGATTACGAGTCGCACGCCTTACGCGCTTGGCCATGCCAGGCCTCACACTGGTCTTATCAATGTAATTATATACTTGTGGCAAGGGCCGACCTTTCCACTATTTTGAACCGTTCCTTCGTTGATTCGGGATTAAACCTCACCTGTACTTGGTGTCGGCTATTGATAAGAGAACAGACTCAGCGCACCACAAATTATACACGGATTTTAGTTGACACTAGACGACTTTATAAAGTTTAGAACTGAGAATGTTTGAAACGATTGAATCTCTGTGCTGTGAGCTCTACATTTATTGAAACACAATATTTAGTTCTAAATATTCAAAAGAACCACTGACCCACTTGGAGGCAGCACTAACAACAAAAACTCATGTACATGTACCTACATAGACCCTGTATCACTTGTAGGTTAATACAACCCTGTAAATTATGGCCTGTTGTTGTCTTTATAGCAAGTGACTGGATGTATCTACATAGACCTTGTATCAGGTAAGTACAACCCTGTAAATTATGGCCTGTTGTTGTCTTTATAGCAAGTGACTGGATGTATCTACATGGACCCTGTATCAGGTTAGTACAGCCCTGTAAATTATGGCCTGTTGTTTTCTTTATAGCAAGTGACTGGATGTACCTACATAGACCCTGTATTACTTGTAGGTTAGTACAACCCTGTAAATTATGGCCTGTTGTTGTCTTTATAGCAAGTGACTGAATGTACCTACATAGACCCTGTATCACTTGTAGGTTAGTACAACCTTGTAAATTATGGCCTGTTGTTGTCTTTATAGCAAGTGACTGGATGTATCTACATAGACCCTGTATCAGGTTAGTACAACCCTGTAAATTATGGCCTGTTGTTGTTTTTATAGCAAGTGACTGGATGTACCTACATAGACCCTGTATTACTTGTAGGTTAGTACAACCCTGTAAATTATGGCCTGTTGTTGTCTTTATAGCAAGTGACTGGATGTATCTACATAGACCCTGTATCAGGTTAGTACAACCCTGTAAATTATGGCCTGTTGTTGTCTTTATAGCAAGTGACTGGATGTACCTACATAGACCCTGTATCACTTGTAGGTTAGTACAACCCTGTAAATTATGGCCTGTTGTTGTCTTTATAGCAAGTGACTGGATGTATCTACATAGACCCTGTATCAGGTTAGTACAACCCTGTAAATTATGGCCTGTTGTTGTCTTTATAGCAAGTGACTGGATGTACCTACATAGACCCTGTATCACTTGTAGGTTAGTACAACCCTGTAAATTATGGCCTGTTGTTGTCTTTATAGCAAGTGACTGGATGTACCTACATAGACCCTGTATCACTTGTAGGTTAGTACAACCCTGTAAATTATCCCCACTTGTTTTCTTTAGAAGTAGAAAAATGGAAACCAGATTCAAAGAACATAAAAAGTCACTTTCACACGTTTTCGAACACTGCAAGTCAAATAAACACAACATAACTATAGAAAACACCCAAATACTAAATAGAGAAACAAACATAAACAAACGCAATATTAAAGAAGCCTTACTTATACAACAACTCGAGCACAAAATAAACCAATACAAAGGAATACATTTATACCTATATTAATAAATATATACATCTAAGCACGCCCTCTACATTCCTACACTCAGTTACACAACCGCCTTGAAGCATGTGGTCAGCTATCGATCAGTTACCTCATTCTTTCTTTGGGAACCTGATGATGATCGAAGAAGGTCGAGACGTTGTTCACTCCTTTTCATAAAATAATTTTTCAACCAATACCAGCCGTTGTTACACATATACATTATATGCATTTTTTTTCTCTACAACTGGATTTTCTCGTCATCACGGATTATTAAGTACCTACATAGACCCTTTATCAGTTGAGGGTCAGTACAACCCTGTAAATTATACTCTGTTGTTTTCCTTAAAGCAAGTGACTAGATGTACCTACATAGACCCTTTATCAGGGTCAGTACAACCCTGTAAATTATAACCATGAAATCAGCGTGTGTCTCACGCTTTCTAAAAGTTGACAACATCGCACGAGGTCAGTTTGTGACGTAACAAATTTAAATATTCTGACACTAAACAGATTATTAATCAGTACTGTATTTCCTAAACTCTTTTCTTACTCGCAGTAAGTTTCTGAATTTGTTTGGTGCAAATGATGAATCAGATCTGTTGACTGTTGAAACAGTCTTGTCTTATTACAAAATTTACGTCA
This sequence comes from Carcinoscorpius rotundicauda, assembly GCA_011833715.1. Classification (NCBI taxonomy): domain Eukaryota; kingdom Metazoa; phylum Arthropoda; class Merostomata; order Xiphosura; family Limulidae; genus Carcinoscorpius; species Carcinoscorpius rotundicauda. Next base: position 100,839,870 of record CM022396.1, on the reverse strand, counting down.
TCTCACAAACAGTATACAATTCAATGTTTAAACACATTCTTTCAGAACTTCTAACGTTCAAGGAAACAGTTCAACAAGATATGTTTGCACCAAATAATTTATTGTAAACCTTTTAACGACAAACAATGATGATTGGTTCAAAATATAAAACATTTTAACACGTAATAACACAGATAATTAGCAGTAAGTTAGTATGATGTTCACTCAGTAGTAAACCTGCAGCAGGAAGTGGTTAAGTGTAAATTAGGCTGCGTAGCGAGACCTTGACACTTAATTCAAGGATAGAGTTGACCTATCAGTTATATAGCACTAAGACAAAGACGTAGTTCTATCTTCATGTATTGATTGGACTGTATTATCTTAAATTATATCACACTTGCATGTACAACTGTCATATAACACAATAAAGTATACAATAATACCAGTTTTGTCTTGATGTACTGGTTGGACAGTATCATGTGAAACTATATATATCACACTTACCTGTAGAACTGTGATGCAACACAATAAAGTGTACAATAATGCCAGTTCTATCTTCATATACTGGCTGGACTGTATTATGTTAAACTGTAATATTACTTTCTTGTAGAACAGTTATACAACACAATAAAATATACAATAGTACCAGTTTTATCTTCATGTACTGGCTGGTCAGTATTAGCTACCATACACTACATGGTCAAAGGTATGTGGACACCCCTTCTAATTAGTGGGTTCAGCTATTTCAGTCACATCCATTACTAACATGTGCACAAAATCAAGCATACAGCCATGCAGTCTCCGTAGACAAATATTGGCAATAGAATGGGTCGTACTGAAGAACTCAGTGACTTTCAACGTAGCACTGTCATGGGACGCCACCTTTCCAACAAGTCAAGTCGTCAAATTTCAACCCTGCTAGAATTGGCCAGGTCAACTGTAAGTGCTGTTTTTGTGAAGCAACGACAGCTCAGCCACGAAACGGTAGGCCACACAAGCTCACAGGACGAGACGCCGAGTGCTGAGGCGAGTAAAAATCGTCTGTCCACAGTTGCAACACTCTCTACCGAGTTCCAAACTGTCTCTAAAAGCAACGTCAGCACAAGAACTGTTCGTCGTAAGCTTCATAAAACGGGTTTCCATGGCCGAACAGCCTCACACAAGCCTGATATCACCATGTGCAACGTAAGGAGAACACTACCTGTCTTAATGCATAGTGCAACTGTAAAGTTTTGTGGAGTTGGAATAATGGTGTGGAACTGTTTTTCATGGTTTGGGCTATTTGGTTCCAGTAAAGAGAAATCTTAATGCTACAGCATACAATGACATTCTAGAGATTTGTGTGTTCCAGCTTTGTGGTATCAGTTTGGGGGAGGCCCTTTTTTCTTTCAGCATCACAATGTCTCTGTACACAAAGAAAAGCTCATAAAGACATGGTTTGCCGAGGTTGGCGTGAAAGAACTTGACTGGCCTGCACAGAGCCCTGACCTCAACCCTATCGAATACCTTTGGGATGAATTGGAACCCCGAATGCGAGCCAGGCCTTCTCGCCTGACATCAGTGCTCGATCTCACTAATGCTCTTGCGGCTAAAAAGGAACGAATCCATACAGCTATGTTCCAAAATCCAGTGAAAAGCCTTCCCAGAAGAGTGGAGGCTTTTATAGTAGCAAAGGGGGGGACCAGCTTTATATTAATGTTCATGGTTTTGTAATAAGACGTTCAACAAACACATATGAGCGTGATGGTCGGGTGTCCACATACTTTTGGCCACGTAGTGTACTCTAACATCCTGAGTGTTAAGTCATCGATAGTATACAGTTTTCTGCTTTTCCTCCATTACATGAATAATGGTCAATTCAGCACTTATTTTAACCGCTTCTGTTAAATGTCACAATAAGTTGGTCATTCCCAAAAGGTTTGAGTATATGGTGTCTAGAGTAACTCCAACCCTCTTGGTTATCTGGCTTCTAACCCTATTTTCAGGTTTCTAAATTCCCAGATTTTTGTCTTGTTTGTTTACTTTTTCCGCAACTAAAGTTTTTTACGATTCCTGTTACCCTCCTTTTAAAATTAATAAATTTTAATAATCATGACTTTTAGTAATTTCAAATACTATTTGTCGGAAACAACTATAGCCCGTTCCAGTTATATTGTGCCAACGATGTCAGACACTTCTGCTTAAAATCTGGTTCTATGGCCTTGCGAGATGAAGACTTTCTGATGGTTAAAAGAAGTCAGTTTTTCGGGTGTTAGGAACACATGGGACTTTCAGTAAAACTGGTTGTCATGTGCTTGTTATGTAAGATTTGTGTTTTCTTATAGCAAAGCCACATCGGGCTATTTGCTGAGAACACCGAGGGGAATCGAACCCTTGATTTTAGGGTTGTAAATCCGTAGACTTATCGCTGTACTAGGTTTATTATTGTCAAAGTAATGCATGTGTCTACTTGATTTAACTGGTTAAAGATGGTTTTTATGTAGTAGCTAGCTATGTTTTTACTGGATAAATGTGGTTTTCACATACTGACGTTCAAAGGGTATTTGTAGGCTACAACCAGTTATAATATGTCAACCATTTTGGCGTGACTTACTAGTTACCAGCCACAACCAGTTATTATATGTTGACCAACTCGGCGTGACCTAATGTTTACAGGATACAATCAATTATCATATGCCAACCAGCTTGGCGTGACATAATGGTTAGGTCTTACCATCTAAGGATTACGGGTTCAAATGCTATAATTAGGCATGCTTTCCATTTTAGTTATGAGGGCGTTATAATGTAACAGTCAATCTAATTATTCAATTTGAGTGGACCAAGAGTTAGCTGTGGATAGTGTTGACTAGCAGTATTTCCTATATCTGTTCCTTCTCTTCTAAATTACGGTTGGTTGGTTTGGTTTGGTGTTGTATAGCGCAAAGCAACTAGTCTGTCTGCAAACCTAGGACAGCTACTTCTGATACATATGCTAACAATAAAGATCTTACTTTCATACCTAATATGGCAGGTGGCAGCACTGTCTATGTATGGATAGCTGTGTTGTTCATTTAATTTCTTCTCAATAAGTCATCTTTACTTTACAATATTTTATATATTAATATAACAATATCTCTGTAATGACAAGTTACGAGTTCTAAAAATGTCTGTAAACAATGGTATCAGCCAGCTTCACTGAGGTCACTAAATTAGGCACAGAGTATTCGCTTCTATAAGTATATTATTAACAATCAATCAACTCATGATTCTAAACTGTATTTAGTGTTATTATTATCTATCGAAGGCAGCTTTCTTATAGAATAATATGATGCTTGAAAAGCATAAATATAGGATGAAAGAGGAATTGCCAACCAATAACAGACAAACAATAAATATTACAGTTTTAACGTCATAGTTGGTTATAAATACAACTAAATGTGTCTATTAAAACAACATTAAAAAACAAGCAAACTAGTAAAGAAAAACTTCAAAAATGCAACAAATGTAGGGATGGCTAATATGAAACATTTAAAAAATACAAACAAGATAGCAGGGATGGCTGGCATAACTCATTTAAAACAATACAAACAAGACAGCAGGGATGGCTGATATGAATAATTTATAAACAAGATATCTGGGATGGCTGATATGCATAATTTACAAACAAGATAGCTGGGATGGCTGATGTGAATCATTTAAAACTGACACAAACAAGACAACAGGGATGACTGATATGAATCATTTAAAACTGATACAAACAAGACAGCAGGGATGGATGATATGTATGAATAACTTACAAACAAGACAGCTGGGATGGCTAATGTGAATAATTAAAAACTATTACGAACAAGACAGCAGGGATGGTTGATATGAATCATTTAAAAACAATACAAACAAGACAGCAGGGATAACACTTCTGTTATTTATGCAAAAACGGCTGGTTTGGGTTGAGAAAATATTTTACATATAAGAGCGAAAAACGTTTCGACCTTCTTTCGTCATCGTCAGGTTCTCAAAGAAAGAGGTAACTGACCGGAAGCTGACCACATGTTTATTTCTAAATACGTGAAACCGACTAACGCACACCACAAATATACGGCATCCCTAAACCTCATAAACTAGATTGTCCATTACGACCAATAGTGTCCACATATGAATCGTTTAATTACAATCTTGGTAAATACTTAGCATGGGCATTCTCCAAATGCGTAACATCAGCCAGCTCATTCATCAAAGACTCTTTTAATTTCAAGTCTAATGTAAATCAACTTAATCATAAAGCCTTAATGGCCAGTTTTGAAGTCATATCCCTCTTTACAGAAGTTCCAACCACTGAAGCCTACAAGATAGACTTAGAACTCTATATTCGAGACCCTAACCCAACTATAGACATTCCCAGCAACCAATTAGCAACCCTCATAGAATTCATCGCAATTCATGTTCAACAACCAAAACTATATACAAACAAATGGCCTAAGCATGGGCAACCCAGTATCACCAGTTCTAGCCAATATTTTTATGACACAAATTGAAACACAAGCAATTAACACAGCATTACATCCACCAGTATACTGGTACAGATATGTAGATGACACGGTTGCGGGATTCAAATGTACAGAACACATACTTAATTTTTTCAATCACATGTGAACAGGAAGAAAGTAATCAAATATCATTTCTTAACCTCAAAACAGAAATCCATCGAAATATCACCCATACTGGACTATACTACACTGACAAACACCACACCAACATTATTTATAAAATACAATGTGATAACTGCCACGATATTGGAGAAACAAGTAGAAAAATGGAAACCAGATTCAAAGAACATAAAAAGTCACCTTCACACGTTTTCTAACACTGTAAGTCAAATAAACACAACATAACCATAGAAAACACCCAAATACTAATTTGTGAAAAAAACATAAACAAACGCAAAATTAAAGAAGCCTTACTTATACAACAACTTAAACCCAAAATAAAACAATAAAAGGAACGCCTTCATACCTATATTAAATATAATAAAATAAAATTATATTTTCAAACATCTAACCCCGCCCTCTACATTCCGACACTCAGTTACACAATTCCTTCCAAACATGTGGTCAGCTTCCGGTCAGTTATTTCTTTCTTTGTTAACCTGACGATGACCAAAGAAGGTCGAAACGTTGTTCGCTCTTCTATGTAAACTATTTTCTCAACCTAAACGAGCCGTTTTTGCATATATATTTCTCTACAAGTGAGTTTTCTCGACATCACTAACTTCTATTATTATTTAAATTATTTATAATATTTCAAATACAGTTGAATTTAATTTTCCTTGTGTATGTCTCTTAACACTCTACTAACTACACTGTGTATAAATTACATCTCCACTTTCTTGTTTACATCATATTTTAAGACTGATATTCCCTATACCTACTCCCTATTTTGAAAATATTTTTAGCTTGTTTTCCCCAATGGCACAGCGGTATGTTGGCGGTCTTATAACTCTAGAAACCGGGTTTCGTAACCGGTGGTGGGTAAAGCATATCTAACCAATTGTTTAGCTTTGTGTTTGGTTCAAAACTAACCTTTAACTTGTTGAGATTAATACGTCCTCTTATTTTACCGAGTCGGTAAATAAAAGCTCTCAATAAATAATGGACGATAGTTTGGAACTAAACTCAACATCTTCTGTGTTAAAAGTTAGTTGTTTGGAGTATGAACAGGAAAACAGTCAGTACTTTGTAGTTTCGTCACACGAGTTTTAGTTTATCGTTATTATTTTTAAATATGTATATATTTTTTTATCTTTTACTCCACCGACCACTAGATGGTGCAGCCATGGTTCTATTTGACAGTTGTAATTATTGTTACAATTTAAAATAAATAACTGCCGCCTACCGGCATATAAGTATTTCTGCTAGAATCCGGGGTTTGATATCATTGTAGGGAAACACAGGTTGATCTTTATGATATCCTTGTAGGGAAACACAGGCTGATCTTTATGATATCCTTGTAGGGAAACACAGGCTGATCTTTATGTAATCACAAATAAACTAATTTTAATTCGTTAATTTATCTTAGCGATTTCTATATCATTTAGGCATTCGTTTGATAGCGTAAGAAAAAGTTTAAAATTTTGAATAAAAATAGAACAATAAAACATTTTATTCAAATTACATTAAATTTAAAGTGCAAACAAATACAATTCTACCGTGTGCTGAATTCCAGGTTCGAGCACTTTTTAAAAATACGATACTGGTATAAGAAACAGCACGAAGGAATGCTAAAAAAGTCGTTTCAAACCATAACAGTCGTGAGAGATGAAATGTTTTTTTGTTGTTGTTATAAAAAACACCAGACGTTTCATGTTATACGGCAGAGTTTTTATGAATAGCTCTCGACTGTTGTCTGCATCTTCTACAAGTCTCCTAGGGCGATCTAAGCCATACTTAGACACCAGCTGTCAGGGTTGTCTGGTTGTTTAAGTGTGGCTGTTTTCTTTTGTCAGATCTCTGTCCATTTTCCCACAGTTCAGTTTTCAGAGGTTTAGCACCGACTCAAGTTTCAGTGTTCTGAAACCGGAAGTATTATTCTTGTCTATCAGAAAATTCTGATTTCAGACGTTTTATTCTATATTTGTTTAACAGCTAAATCAGTAACAACTTTTGATTATTAGTGACTCTAGTTCGATCAGTAAAAACGTCCGTTTATCTAGGTAGCTAAATAAGATTCTATATCCATTAATCTAGGTAGCTAAATAAGATGCTATATCCATTAATCTAGGTAGCTAAATAAGATGCTATATCCATTAATCTAGGTAGCTAAGTAAGATGCTATATCCATTAATCTAGGTAGCTAAATAAGATGCTATATCCATTAATTTAGGTAACTAAATAAGATGCTATATCCATTAATCTATGTAGCTAAATAAGTTGCTATATCCATTAATCTAGGTAGCAAAATAAGTTGTTAGAAAATAGCAGAGAGTATATTTTTTACTGGATGTTGTACTGATAAATCAGAAAACAGTCTCTGTATTTAAAGTTGTGAAATAACGTGGACACAACAACGATGTGGTTTTAAATAAACTGTAAATAAAGTTGTGTAGGAAGATCTTGTTATTTTGTTTATTATATGGCGTCAAGTTTCGGTTCAATTTCATCCAATACATAACTCGAATCTCGTGGTCCACTTACAACAAATTACTTTTGTGAATTTGAATTCTTTTCTACTTTTCTTTATCTCATTTACCTATCACTTTGTTATATTAATTATGTTATTTTACTGGTTATTTACCTATCACTTTGCTATATTAATTACGTTATTTTACTGGATCGTGTGGTCGTTGTTAGAAACTCAATCACAACTGCGTCATTGAATAAACAGACATGATTTTATATCATAGTGGGTAACAAGTGTTTATAAACACACATGATTTTGTATAATAGTAGGTGATATCCCATTATAAACAGACATGATTTTATATCATAGTGGGTAACAAGTGTTTATAAACACACATGATTTTGTATAATAGTAGGTGATATCCCATTATAAACAGACATGATTTTGAAATATCGTGGGTAATAACTGTTTATAAATACAGCAAGATACAGCCTTTTGTCTTGTTTAAAGGTAGGCACAAAGCTACACAATGAGATATCTGTGTCCTGTTCATTACTGGTATCAATAACTGGCTTTTAATATTGTAAGTTCGCGTACACACAGCTTTGCCACTAGGGGGAACAAAGTTGGTGTAATTCACATTGTTTAATCTTATTCAGCTCATTTAAAACTGAATTTACACTGAAAGTGGTTTCTAGCTCACCATATTGTGTTTTGATTAGTTTAACTTGTAATTGATTTATGATTTTACTCTCTTTAAATGATCAAAGTATCAACATTATAATATTATATTAATTAAAAATAGAGAATGAAGTCAGGGTTCTAAAAGAACAATAAAACTTTAAAAATCACAATGAGAAAAACTAACAATGTTGTTTCTTTTACTCACCAGATTGTGAGTCATATTACTCACCTGTCCTTGTAATAACTGTAACGGATATTGTTTGTGGTCATATTACTCACCAGTCCTTGTCACAACTGTAACGGATATTGTTTGTAGTCATATTACTCACCAGTTCAGGATTAGGAGGTGAGTGTATAAGTCAGTTCAAGTTTAGGAGGTGAGTAAATAAGTCAGTTTAGGATTAGGAGGTGAGTGTATGAGTTAGTTCAGGGTTAGGAGGTGAGTAAATAAGTCAGTTTAGGATTAGGAGGTGAGTGTATGAGTCAGTTCAGGGTTAGGAGGTGAATTTATGACACACTTCAGGATTAGAAGGTGAATGTATGAATCAGTTCAGAATTAGGAGGTTAGTGTATGAGTCAGTTCAAGGTTAGGAGGTGAGTGTATGAGACAGTTCAGGGTTAGGAGGTGAATTTATGAGTCAGTTCAAAATTAGGAAGTGAGTGTATGAGTCAGTTTAGAGTTAGGAGGTGAGTGTGCGAGTCAGTTCAGGGTTAGAAGGTGAGTGTATGAGTCAGTTCAGGGTTAAGAGGTGAGTGTATGAGTCAGTTCAGAGTTAGGAGGTGAATGTATGACACAGTTTAGGATTAGGAGGTGAGTGTATGAGTCAGTTCAGAGTTAGGAGGTGAATGTATGAGTCAGTACAGGGTTAGGAGGTGAGTGTATGAGTCAGTTCAGAGTTAGAAGGTGAGTGTATGAGTCAGTTCAGGATTAGGAAGTGAGTGTATGAGTCAGTTCAGGGTTAGGAGGTGAGTGTGTGAGTCAGTTTAGAGTTAGGAGGTGAGTGTATGAGTCAGTTCAGAGTTAGGAGGTGAGTGTATGAGTCAGTTTAGTGTTAGGAGGTGAGTGTGAGAGTCAGTTCAGGGCTAGGAGGTGAGCGTGTGAGTGTGTGAGTCAGTTTAGAGTTAGGAGGTGAGTGTTTGAGTCACTTCAAGATTAAAAGGTGAGTGTATGAGTCAGTTCAAGGTTAGGAGGTGAGTGTGTGAGTCAGTTCAGAGCTAGGAGGTGAGTGTGTGAGTCAGTTTAGAGTTAGGAGGTGAGTGTTTGAGTCAGTTCAAGATTAGAAGGTGAGTGTATGAGTCAGTTCAGGGTTAGGAGGTGAGTGTGTGAGTCAGTTCAGGATTAGCAAGTGAGTGATTGAACGCAAAACATTTCAATTTACACTGTGTTTCGTTGTTGTAAGAAGGCAGTTTTAGATGTGACAATTGCTTTGATAAACCAACCTTATTCTCTATAAGTGTTACAATTTGTATATATCAAATCTATACAAGTGGGTACAAATTCTCAACTTAATCCAATAACTACTGTCTCCTCATTGTAAACTGTTCAATCGTAGACATTTAAATAGATAAAGATTAGTACAACAATACCAAGTACTGGAGTTTAAAATGTGGAGAATTTTATCAAGAAATGTGATAAACACGAGTAATTTCTTCCACAAACCAAGTATCTGGCTGCATGCAGCAGGCTAGCTGATAGTCCAGATTCATGTGTTGCTCCTGCAGGTCATTTATTGCTTTACATTTGGTTTTAGTAGTTTCTTTCTGTAAATTATGGATAATGTTAACATTTAAAATTATTCGGTTATACGAGAAATCAACTATTTGTACGTATAAACGTGTTATAAACAGAAAGGAACTTTAGATATCACAGTGCGGGTCAACGTGAATCACGTGAATCTGTACAACCAACTTTTCTTACATACACAACGTGTATAATTTTGTAGTGATGTCTTTATGAGGCTTGCTGGTATTCTTAGATGTAATATGGGAAAAGAACCAATACATTTGTTTGTTTTTGAATTTCGCACAAAAGCTACTCGAGTGCTATCCGTGCTAGCCGTCTCTAATTTAGCAGTGTAAGACAAGAGGGAAACCAGCAAGTCATCACCACCCACTTCCAGCTTTTGGGCTACTCTTTTACCAACGAATAGTGGGATTGGTCGTCACACTATAACGACTACACGGTTAAAAGGGCGACCACGTTCGGTGTGACTAAGAACCAGTTTGTACTTTAATGATTATATCAAATTGTGATTTTCTGGTTATTACAACTTAGATATGGTTCGAAAGAATTCAAGTGTAAATAAATTGACAAGAAATCGTGAGAAACACATGATTCAAAAGTTATACAATGAATCAGCACTATTAGATAGTGTCATGATCTATTGGAGAATTATTTGAAACATTCTTGAAAAGTTATTTTTATTTGAGAGGGGCGTGGTCAGGAATGTACGTTTGTCACCGTCTCAGCACTTGGTGGATGACGTAATAAATGGAAAATCGTGAGTTTGAAGGTCAAGAAAGTTTTTAGTTGGCTCTAACGTGACTGAAGGTGTAATTACTTGTTCAAACCTGAAATCAACGGTAGATGGGATTTATAAATCCCACCCTTGGGGAATGTGTTCAGGGGAAAAACGGAAGCACCTTGAAAGTCCTTCTCACTTATCAGGCACAACGAAAGGTCTTCCTGGCCATTGTCCAGCTGGTGTATGGATTTTAATGATGTAATTGTGAAACACCATGCAACAGTGTATTTAATTATAAAGTTACACGTTGCTCGGCTGCACCATAACATTACTTTATTCTCCAAACTCGTGTACCCCCTTGCAGTCGCGCCCTCTATTGCTTATTAAACTATTTATTATTTAAGGATCCGTTAAAAGGTTGAAGGAAACGTTTTTTTTCCATAAATGGATTTCCTTTTTCTGGAATAGTTTTGAATAAAATTGAATAAAGTACAACAACCAAGATAAAATCAACTTATGTTCACACAGTAGAGGTGACATTACTTTCCAGAACCTTCTTTAAGACCCCTGAAGTACGTTTCCAAGGCAGTGGTATTATATTATATTATAATGTTGTGTATAAAATTATAGTGGTATTATATTCACTTAGCATCAAATCTAAACGTTCTTTAATACAAAATACTTCACACCAACTGGAAACATGTTCAATGTTTTAGATGTTAGTATTCACCGTTAGGGGGTGTCTCTTTTGTAGCAAAAGCACAGCGGGTTATCTGTTGAATCCACCGAGTGGAATCGAACCCTCATTTTAGAGCTGTAAATCCATAGCCTTACCGCTGTACCAACGAGGTACCGTTGGAGGATTCCTTTAAAATTATTATCGAACTATGTATAATATCCATCTATAATGTTATTGATGTTAATATTTACCGTTAGAGGGCTACCGCAAAAGTTGTAATAATTGCCTTGCATCATTTCTGAGTCACAACTTTAGATTTCAAAGCCCATGCACGATCCATAAGTGTTTAGAAATAATTAATTAGCAATACATCAAACAAAAATGTGTTTTAAAAGTGACAGTCAGTTCCTTATTGTGCACGGAAGGCTGACTGTATTCTTCATTGTACACGGAAGGCTGACTGTGTTCCTTATTGTACATGGAAGGTTGACTGTATTCCTTATGGTACACGGAAGGCTGACTGTATTTCTTATTGTACACGGAAGGCTGGCTGTATTCCTTATTGTTCACAAAAGGCTGACTGTATTCTCTATTTTCAGAAGTTCAAATTTAAGGACGGTAACGAATGGCCTTACTAATATAATATAATATATATATATATTACTTATATATTTCCATAAATATATATCTATGTATAGATTCTTGAGGATGTTGAAGTGTGCCGGTAGGTGGCCGTATTCATAAACATAACTAATACTATTTGATGTTAATTTTTACTATTTGATGATTTTGTGAAAAGTTGAAGAGAACTGTATATTTTGTTTGTTTGATGTAACAATCAGCTGTACAATAGACTTTCTGCACTCTACTTACTGTAAGCTGTGAGAGTGAAACTCATGCTTTTATCATGGACAGAAAACTGAATTAACAGATTCTGTGTTTTAGTGCCATTTTTGTTCCTAATATTTTATTGTCTTGTTATTGTATCAGATGCCTGATCAATTTTTGTACACTGACTTCCCCTGTACAGTAGGCAAAAGTGGAATAAAGCCAAATTTTATTATCATACACTTTTGTTTTATTCTGGTTTCTTTAGTTATTTTTACAGTTGAGCAATACAGTTGAAATATGAACTTAAGTTACCAGTTTGATTGCAGACCGTAAACCATTATATTTTACAATGAAGTTTAGAGACAGAGCTTTAAAGAATTGTTTTAGTTTAGTAGTCTGTACTGTGTTCCTTATTGTACATGGAAGGTTGACTGTATTCCTTATGGTACATGGAAGGCTGACTGTATTTCTTATTGTACACGGAAGGCTGGCTCTATTCCTTATTGTACACAAAAGGCTGACTGTATTCCTTATTGTGCACGAAAGGCTGACTGTATTCTCTATTTTCAGAAGTTCAAATTTAAGGACGGTAACGAATGGCCTTACTAATATAATATAATATATATATATATTACTTATATATTTCCATAAATATATATCTATGTATAGATTCTTGAGGATGTTGAAGTGTGCCGGTAGGTGGCCGTATTCATAAACATAACTAATACTATTTGATGTTAATTTTTACTATTTGATGATTTTGTGAAAAGTTGAAGAGAACTGTATATTTTGTTTGTTTGATGTAACAATCAGCTGTACAATAGACTTTCTGCACTCTACTTACCAAAAGGAATTTAACCCAGGATTTGTCGTTGCAAGTCAGTAAACGTTTTAATCTAATATATATATAATTTCTATATGAATAGAAGGAGTAGAAATGCATAGAGAAGTAACTTGAAAGAATGCCAATCAATACATTATGGTCTTCCTTCCATCTACCACAACAACAAGTCTTAACGAGTGTTAACTGACTCACCGACACATCAAACTGAACACGCCCGTTTCAGTTTTTATAAAACCTTCTCTCATCACCTCTAATATGACAAATTAAAAATGGAACTGTTATTTGATCACTTTACAAAACTACATTTATCCTAAATTAATTATGGCACAAATAATGTTTAAAACGGTTCACTACCATATAGCAAAGAAATCTGTTTATCAAACGTATTTTATAAGAAATGGTTTTAAAGATATATTTATGTATTATCACTACAGTGATCTTTCTGCTGTGTTCAAATCGCTCGTTGTTATTAATTCTTTATTTTTGGGCAGAATAGAGTGAGCGTGAATGTTTCTTTCGGACTGAGATGTGCCTGAACTTTCTCAAACAACACATGCACATTTTGAACACAATGGATAGAGCCATTCCTGGACATTAGATTCATTTGTCCAAATATCATGCTCTAAATGGAACAAATATTCAAGGTATGCACCGAAAACATCTTCCGCCATAGCCAGGTAGATTAGGGTGTCCGACTCCGAATTCAAAGGTTGCGAGTTTAATCCCCGTCGCACCAAACATGTTCGTGGGGGCGTCATAATAATCGGTCAATCCCACTACTCAGATTTCGAGTCGAGTGCCGGGTCAATGGATATAGCACCTTAAGGATCACGAGTCGGTTGCACGGATATTAAAAATCTTCCATCGTGTTAAAAAGTTTGTTCTGTTCGACTGTTAACTAGTGCGTTGTTCAAATCCTGTTATTATGTGATCTCCAAGGTAATATTCAATACCATTAACAAATTTTACTGTTACATTTGATGGACTTCTGTAAGTATTGTTTTTTATATAAAGTGTAATTGGTAGTTTTATTTCTACTACATCTTTCCAAGGATATTAAATTGTACTTTTCAAACTATTTGGAACATCTGAAATCACAAGTACGATTAATATAAAAACAAACATTTTAAATCGTTTTGTGCTTTAAGTATTAAACGGTCCGGCATAGCCAGGTGGGTTTAGGCGTTCGACTCCTAATCTTAGGGTCGCAGGTTCGATTCCCAGTCGCACCAAACATGCTCGCCCTTTCGGCCGTGGAGGCGTTATAAAGTGTCAGTCAATCCCGCTATTCGTTGCTGAAAGAGTAGCCCAAGAGTTGGCGTTGGGTGGTGATGACACTTTCCTCTAGTTTTACACTGCTAAATTAGGAACGGCGAGGGGAGACAGCCCGCGTGTAGCTTTGCGCGAAATTAGAAAAACAAATAAACCATGTCTCAACTTCCAGTTCCACCACTAGAGGGCTCGACAATTGGGACCACACAACCAAGGAAACGTCTCAAACACAACTCCACCACCAGAATCCTGGACAATAAGGATGACGTTGCCAGAAAAACATGTCTCATACCACAACTCCAACATCCTAGACAATCTGGACCATACAAGAGGTGAATTCACCTTGGAGATTTTCCAAACCTGTCTTTTTCCGTCTGTGTAATTAATTTAACCAATGACTATTAAGTAGTTCAGAGTCTATATAGTTTACACATTTGAAGGCATTTTTGTTGCTTATAACTGAGTCCCGTGGTTTCAACCACCAGTCTACTGGAAACTTTCAGCAAGCGTGCTTGATGGTTGGAAGAACAGCATGTGTTGAGCGACACACAATGAAATATATTGTGTCACAATGTCCTACAAACGTCATTTACAAAATTAACATTGTATGGAATTTAGAGACCGAAATTACTTACTTGGAAAAAGATTGGGAATCATTGGTATATTCAACGATATCCTCTTACCCCAACCCATTTGTTCCAACACTATTAGCAAAACATGATTAGAGATAGACGTGGAATGTGCTGCTCCGAATGTCTGCCGGTGGGTGTATCTATGATGACAGTTGTACTCACCATTTTGTCTAACTGCTTTTCTCCTCATTTTGACAATATACAGAGCAAGGAAAAACAAATGTACCCCCTTTAAATTTTGTTAGTCTGTTACATATTTTATTAGATAACAGATAAATATGTTAAACTATATGTTAAGAAATTCTAATTTTAACACTGGCTATCGTAAGTACCCGAACTTTTCATAATTTTAGTTACATGTATACCTGTAGTCCGATTTGTCCGAACAGTACATTGCAGTTTAAGGTATGATAATAATGGAAAATATTGATTCTGATTGATTTCAATGATAAAAAGTCACAGAATTTCTTATTTCAGAGAATCATTCTTTACATTATAAAAATCTGGTATTCACAGTAGAATTTCACCAGTATGGAATAATTTTTATTTATTGTTCAAATTTACGAAAAGTCTGACATTAAAGTGAAGTGTAGACACTTATATCTGGATGTAACACAAACATTAAAGTGTAGACACTAATATCTGGATGTAACAACAAACACTAATACCTTTGATATTTCTACTTCCATACGTAGTGTAGACACCAGTTCCCTGTTCCACCCACTTTCAGAAGTAGTAGACACCAATATTCTGTCCAACCTACTTCTAGATGTAGTAGATACTAATATCCTGTTCCACCTACTTTTAGATGTAGTAGACACTAATTCTCTATTCCACCTAACTCTGGATGTAGTAGACTCTAATATCCTGTTCCACCTACTTCTAGATGTAGTAGACACTTATATCAAGTTCCACCTACGTCTAGATGTAGTAGCTACTAATATCCTGTTCCACCTACTTCTTGATGTAGTAGACACTAATATCCTGTTCTACCTACGTCTAGATATAGTAGACTCTAATATCCTGTTCCACCGACGTCTAGATGTAGTAGACACTTATATCCTGTTCCACCTACGTCTAGATGTAGTAGACACTAATGTCCTGTTCCTTCTACGTCTAGATGTAGTAGACTCTAATATCCTGTTCTACCTACGTCTAGATGTAGTAGATACTAATGTCCTGTTCCCCCTACGTCTAGATGTAGTAGACACTAATATCCTGTTCCACCTACGTCTAGATGTAGTAGACACTAATGTCCTGTTCCCCCTACGTCTAGATGTAGTAGACACTTATATCCTGTTCCACCTACGTCTAGATGTAGTAGACACTAATGTCCTGTTCCACCTACGTCTAGATGTAGTAGATACTAATGTCCTGTTCCACCTACGTCTAGATGTAGTAGATACTAATGTCCTGTTCCACCTACGTCTAGATGTAGTAGATACTAATGTCCTGTTCCACCTACGTCTAGATGTAGTAGATACTAATGTCCTGTTCCCCCTACGTCTAGATGTAGTAGACACTAATATCCTGTTCCACCTACGTCTAGATGTAGTAGACACTAATGTCCTGTTCCACCTACGTCTAGATGTAGTAGACACTAATGTCCTGTTCCACCTACGTCTAGATGTAGTAGACACTAATATCTTTATTCTACTCACTAATATATTTCGGATACTAAAATTTTCATTTAAATTTATCAGTTTTCTTATTAACAATAATATAATTCTGTTACTGAGTTCTATTTAAACAGCGCCCTCTATAATCTGAAATAATTATTGCAATAAAAGCAGAAACAATGTAGAAAATTACAATTCTCAGAGTGTGAAGTCGAAAGTTACTAAAGACAAGCAGTATGAACACGTTAATCAAGACTGTATGAGAGATTGGTTGGCTTATTATCTTTTCATCTGTGACGTACTTACCTAGAAACGAACTTTAAAACCCATTGTTCTGTATTTTCCTGCACAATTGTGGTCGGGGTAAACGTGGAGTAACTCTTAGACTGTTACAAAAGTTACTGTAAACTTCGCTATATACAAGTTAATTAAATTTTTAATATTATTTGTTTAAAGAGATTAGTGAACAGGACACTTCAAAATGGCTGTGAGTTATCAGAACGGCATCTTATTGTGTGAAAATGTTGATGTTGAAGGAATTGCCGAAAAGTTCGGAACACCAGTTTATGTGTATTCCAAAAACAAAATTCTGGATTCGTTATCCAAATACCAGAAGGCGCTAAACTCATATCGTTACCTGATATGCTATCCATTGAAGACAAACTTCAGCTTGTCCATCCTAAGTCTTCTTAAGCGACATGGCTGTGGGTTTGACATCGCTTCCGAGGGGGAATTGCAGAGAGTTTTCGCAGTGGGGGGAAACCCCGAGCAGGTGGTGTTCTCCGGTGTGGGGAAAAGCAAAAAGGAAATCGAAATGAGTTTGGAATACAAGATATATTCTCTTCATGTGGAATCGTGGGAAGAGTTGGACAGAATTGAAGAGATCGCTAGAAGTAAAAACGTCAGGGCGCCCCTAGGTGTTCGGGTCAATCCAGGTATTGACTCCCAGACCCATCACAAAATTTCTACCGGAATCAAAGAGAGCAAGTTTGGGGTTCCGGTAGAAGACGCCGGGGAACTTTACCAAAGAATTAAACATTCTCCTTATCTGGAGGCTAAAGGAATACATTGTTTCATAGGATCGCAAATGACCAAACTGTCTCCAATCCTAGAAGCTCGGGACCTTATTATAAATGTCGTGGACAGCCTAGAAGTATATGGTATTAAGCTGGAGTACATTGACCTCGGAGGAGGTTTTGGTATTGCTTATCGACCAGATGAAATAGAGCCCGACGTCTCATCTTGGGTCCGAGAGATCGTAGAACCAGTTGCAGCTCGTGGTCTACGACTGATACTCGAACCAGGGAGATCAGTCGTAGGGCAGGCCGGCATACTGTTGACTCGTGTGGAGTACCTGAAGAAAACCACGAGAAATTTCGCTGTCGTAGACGCGTCGTTCACCGACCTCCTCCGACCAGCTCTTTATGATGCCTACCACAATATTCTACCTGCCCACAAACATTCAAACGTAAAGCCCTTTCTCTGTGATGTCGTTGGGCCAGTGTGCGAGAACACAGATTTTTTGGCACGTGATCGATGGCTCGCTGTCCAACAGGGTGACGTACTTGCTGTTTTGTCTGTTGGAGCGTACGGGTTAGTTATGTCATCCAATTTTAGCTCTCGTTTCCGTCCAGCGGAGGTAATTGTCGACGGAAACCAAGTGTTTGAGATCCGAAAACGAGAGACGATCGCTGAACAAATTCAAAACGAGATTGTGGTTTATGTTTAGCGAAGATAATTTGATTTCTTATTTATCAAATGTCTGATAAAATGTGCACATGCTACCTCTGAGATAAAAACTGTAATTCATTATATTCGTTTAGAGTTAATAATTATTATTATAATTGGGAATTCCTTTAGTTTATAGTCTTTTTAACGGCTATTTTCCGTAGCCCTTTAGTTATGGTTAATACACAACAAAGCATAGTTCTATATCTGTTTCAATGTTCTACAAATGCCTCAGTCCTTTCCAAGTTATGACTAATTCTAATGTATTATAGATCTTGGCTACACCACACCTTACAAAGAGTGAGTTCTTTGTCTAATGAAAATGACGAAGGTAAATATGGAAATTAAGTAAATAATACATTTTTTCTCATCAAACTTCAGGATCTCTAATAATAAAAGGGTATATTTGTGGGTCTGCGTCGATGCAATCACATTAAGTGGATCCTGAGGGTATGCACCTTGGTATTATTACCCATATTGGTGCGCGCGTGCGCATTATTTTATGCAAGAAACCAATTAAAAAAGAAAAGTGATTGCTATGGAATTTTATACTATTTTCATTATTATCGAATGTTATGGTGTTTCTATTAACTCTTAAGATGTCATTGTTATACTATTAAAGGGTGTTATAAAATATTTATAACCTGTTAAAGGATGTTATAGTGTTTTAATTATTAAGGGATGTTATACAATAGTTACAGTCTGTTATGAAATGTAAAAGTGTGTTTTAACTATTACGGGGTTTTATACAGTAGATATAACCTGTTATAATGTTTTAAGTATTACAGGTTGTTATGTATGGTAGTTATAACCTGTTATACAGAGTTACTCGAACACAGTTAAACGTCCTTGTGTCTCAGACGGTAACGACTGATAGAACATAAACAATATTTGTGTATTAAACGGTAACTATGACTGACACAGTTAAACAGTCTTTGTGTTTTATACAGTAACGACGACTATTAGAACACAGTTAAGCAACTTTTGTGTCTCAGACAGTAATAATGACTGGTAGAACACAGTTAAAGTATTTGTGTCTCAGACAGTAATAATGACTGATAGAACACAGTTAAAGTTTTGTGTCTCAGACAGTAATAATGACTGATAGAACACAGTTAAAGTTTTGTGTCTCAGACAGTAATAATGACTGGTAGAACACAGTTAAAGTTTTGTGTCTCAGACAGTAATAATGACTGATAGAACACAGTTAAAGTATTTGTGTCTCAGACAGTAATAATGACTGATAGAACACAGTTAAAGTTTTGTGTCTCAGACAGTAATAATGACTGGTAGAACACAGTTAAAGTACTTGTGTCTCAGACAGTAATAATGACTGATAGAACACAGTTAAAGTTTTGTGTCTCAGACAGTAATAATGACTGATAGAACACAGTTAAAGTTTTGTGTCTCAGACAGTAATAATGACTGGTAGAATACAGTTAAAGTCTTTGTGTCTCAGACAGTAATAATGACTGGTAGAACACAGTTAAAGTCTTTGTGTCTCAGACAGTAATAATGACTGGTAGAACACAGTTAAAGTCTTTGTGTCTCAAACAGTAACGTTGATTTTTGTATGAAGTTACATTTTCCAGTGGTTTTGGTATGTGGGATTGTTGGTTAACGAATGAATGCATGCAAAATATGATATCAAGTTTTGTGGTCACATGTTGTAGACGTGGCTTGTGAATGAAACACAGTTGATGAATTTCTATGGTCTTTAGTAATAAATACTTACTTGTTCTGTAGTTTAGTCTGCACGTCAGTTGCTTTCTTTCACCACATAGTATATACAGGTCGTTTCTGTCATAAATAAAATCACGTTGTCTACTTTGGTATTTTATCTAAAGAATCTAAAAATCTAAAGAATTTTTAAGGAGTAATTTGAACAACAAATAGACTTTGTTTGTTCCTGATATCATCCGAGTACAATAAGTTTAGGGCCGATTGTTTAATAACATTTATTACTTCGTCAACAATAGCTATTTGTTCTTCATCATTTATAAACTTTGATTGTTACACTTAAGATATGACCATTCGACCTCACATTGTATAAAAATTCTTGGAAACGTCATTACATGAAGACAGGCTAGTGTTATATCTCACTGATAAGGTATCTTTACAATTTCTGATATATGAATAATAGTATAAGATGTACTTCGACATGTTTAAAGACTCATAATCCACATGGTTTAAGGTAGGGTTACGAAACACTGTGTTCTAATCATATTATTTCTCTTGTAAGTTCGAGACTTTAAGATTAAAAATATATAACGAATTACTCAAAAGTAATAAAAACACTAAACGAACATGTTTCTCACTGCAAAGAAATAAGGAAAACAAATAACCAAAACGTAAAACAGTCACTTTAATTGAATGGTAAAATTCTACAAGAGGTTTCGTTTGTCTGTTTACACAATGAGCTATCTGTGCTCTGCTCACCACATGTATGAAAACCCGGTTTCTAGAGTTGTAAACCCACCACTATTCTACTGGTTTCGTACTGGTAAGACATTTGACTTCACGTTTTGTAAAAGTAATATATATTGTTATTGTACCCTGTGTTGAAATAGAGTTATAAATTATGAACGAAGCGTTATAATTTATTATTGTACAATGCAGATTGGTTGGCTGGCGTTTCGAGACGCAAAAACCTAAGCTATCTGCGCCAAATAAACCGATATAAACGAAAAACACAATTGTATAAAATGTAAAAATAAATCGTGTTAAAACCTATAAATGTTTTAAAATGAGATAAAAAACTCAAACAGTACAACAACAAAAGCAATATCAGGGTTGAAAATGTACAAGAAAAACATATCTAAAGTAACGTAAAACCTGGTCTACTGTGACGTATCACACAGACCACACACTGGTGCACGAGCCTCAGATAAAAGAAAACTGATAAGTTATAAAACTGTGACCAATGCGTAGTCTATCCAGGACATCTTCCTCCCTACGGAAACAATATGGTCAAAGAGCAATTCAAGGTATGAATGTGACAGATAGAACCAGAGCAGATGGACTTGGTGTCAGCGAACTCGTTCCCACGAATACCAACGAACCCTGGTATCCAGAAAAACTAGATAGAAGTAGATAGTAAAGAGAAATGAATCAATAGGTTTTGAACATCAGCGAGAATAGGATGAGAACTGACGTGAAGTGATTCTAGGGCTAACAGATAGCTGAGTGATTGGTATAAATAGTGCAGTTCGTGTACTGCTTAGCTTCAATGCGATCAAGGGCAAGATAAATTGTACAAATCGGCAGTTAACACAGAAACTGTAAAAGGGGATCCTGTGATCCGAATGAATGAGAATGGAATGGAAAGATATTAAGGAAATAGAAGACGCTACCTCCAATCAGGAGTATCCGCCTTTATCAGATGACTAAAATAAAGCCCAAACGTAAGGATGTTGATAAGCCATAGTGGAATGAGCTGACCAGTGGATACAGCAATGTTATCCTAAAAATCAGACTCAGTTCAGCCAGCTGTGCCTGGATAAGGAAGAATGGCAGACCATTTGTTTTAAAGTATGGCTCACTTAAGAATGATAACACAGTTGCAGGTGTAAATTTAATGGCATACTCTACAGGTGATAGAGGTTCATAACACTCTATGTATCAGCTCTGAACTGAAGAAGTGTAGAAAGACCCCGTGCAGAGCCTAGATGGTGAGTGGGGTCCATCATCTTCAAGGCCAACGTTCTGGCAGAATCAGACCAGAGATCCGTATTTCAGTTTGGATCAAATGAGGGCATGATAAATCTTTAACATAAAACATTGATTTACTCCTCAAGAGGTGGAAGAGGACACAGAGGATGTTCAGTTTCTAAATCCAATGTAGGGCAATCAGTTATTGCCACAACAGCTTGTAGTTTCTCACATACTTTGTTTTGGTCTTGAAAGAAAAACAAACATTTTAACTAATATGTTTTGTTAAAGATGCTCGTGATCTTTTTCGTATTGGTGAGCAGACCACAAATAGCCCATAGTGTACCTTTCTGTTTATCTTCAAACCAACTCTTCTGTTCAAGTTTAAACTTTCGTTTGGTGCAGAATGTTCTAATTTCAAGCTGAAAGACTAAACAGAAGACTACTAGCAGACAGCACCACTGTCTACTCTTTGAATATTCTTATAAGATGGAATAGTGGGATTTGATTGCCTTAGCAGAAAGTAAAAATATTATTAACCCCTCTAGGTCTACAATGAGCATGAAAACTTAGGCTTAGTAAAAGGTTAATCCCTTTATCAAACTTATTAAAAATATTAATAATTCTATTAGATCTGTAATAAGCTTGAAAACTGAGGCTTAGTAAAAGGTTTATCCCTCTATCAAATTCATTAAAAATATTAATAACCCTTCTAGTCTATAATAAGCTTGAAAGTTTAGAGTAGGCTTTGTAAAATGTTTATTCCTTTATCAAACTCATTAAAAATATTTGTAGCCTTTCTAGGTCTAAAATAAGCTTGAAAGCTTAGACTTAGTAATAGGCTTACCCGTTTATCAAATTCGTTTTGTTTAAGATATAGTGTTGAAGAATACTTTTAGTTATATATTTTACGGTATTGTAATTATATTTTTATATAATATAATACAATATATTAATTTCTTGCTTTGATTTTTTTTACACATACTCGTTCCTTAAGTGCAGAGCGAATTTTTGTGGCAACAGAACCACAAACTTTGGTTTCACAGTCTGAAAAAAACTAATTACTGGTCCATGTCATGGTACCACTTAATACTATAGATCCAGAAATACAACTGCTTCATGCCATAGTACAACATAAAACTAGAGACCTAGAAATACAACTGGTTCATGCCATAGTACAACTGGTTCCTGCCATAGTACAACATGAAACTAGAGACCTAGAAATACAACTGGTTCCTGCCATAGTACAACATGAAACTAGAGACCTAGAAATACAACTGGTTCCTGCCATAGTACAACATGAAACTAGAGACCTAGAAATACAACTGGTTCCTGCCATAGTACAACATGAAACTAGAGACCTAGAAATACAACTGGTTCCTGCCATAGTACAACATGAAACTAGAGACCTAGAAATACAACTGGTTCCTGCCATAGTATAAGATGAGATCTATAAACTTCATCAGCAATCGTCATAGATAGGAGTTTGAAGATCGTTTGTTTGGTTTGGTGTTTTATGGCGCAAAGCAGGTAAGCTATCTGTGTCAAACATCCAGTGAAAAGTTAAAATGAAAGTAAAAATGATTAAAATTCATGAAAGTAAATTGAGGTAAAACAAGACAAAGTTTAATTTTTGAATTAAAAACATAACATTAAATCAGATCTAGTCTTCAGTGGTAAGATAAAAACCACAGTAATACAAGTTGTAAAAGACTTTATGCAACATAATTCTAATTATCATAACTCGCTAGGATTACTAACGGGAAGTTCAAACATCAGCGTTAATCACGTGAAGTTAGCTTTTCCAGTACTGGTTTCGAGTTATTTGACGTTACGGCCACATTCTAATTCCAAATCAAACTACATGTACTTTAATTCTTAATAAAGTTTAACTTTTGAATTAAAAACATAAATAACATTAAAATGATTAATAATCCCTAAAAAACTAAAAACAAATTTATAAGGTGGACAATGTCACCATCACCGATAACACTACCGTTACAAATAAACCTTGAGACAGAACATGTCATGGCCCTCAACGAGCAAGACAGTAAAATGTGGCTTATTGTGACCTGAGTGTTACATTGGTGCATCAGTACCAGATAAAAGAAAACGATAAGTTAGAAAACTGTGACAAATCCGAAGTCTAGTTTGAATAACTTCCTCTTTCTGTTCCTTACAGTAGCAAGACGGTCAAAGTCCAATATAGGGTTTTATTTGGAAAAGCTCGTTTTCACGTCGCTCAGTCCAAATCCACTGCCAATTTGTGCAAAGCCCAGCCTCAAATACAGGAACACAGTCCATATATAGAACAGGCACAGCAATGAACAGACAGACTTAGCTGCAGTGTCGATGACCTCGTACCAACGTGGGCTGGTATCCAGAAAAACTGGATAGAAGTAGATATTAAAGAGAAATGGACCAGTTGGTTTTGAATATCAGCGAGAACTGGATGTGAACCAACTTGAAGCGATTCCAGGGTTAGTATA
Source organism: Carcinoscorpius rotundicauda (assembly GCA_011833715.1). Taxonomy (NCBI): domain Eukaryota; kingdom Metazoa; phylum Arthropoda; class Merostomata; order Xiphosura; family Limulidae; genus Carcinoscorpius; species Carcinoscorpius rotundicauda. The sequence continues at coordinate 100,815,905 of CM022396.1, read as the reverse complement.
GAACTAAGCGAGTCAGTATAAATCATTCAGTTTGAGTACTGCTCATCTTCTATGTGATCCAGGGCAAGAGAATTGGTATACAGTTTAGCAGTGAACCCAAAAACTGCAGAGGATTCTGTGCACAACCACAACAGACCATGGCAGGACACACAGAGTCACCTGATTTCGAACCATCGTATAAAAGGGAATGGAGGAATGGTTCGAAAGATTTCAGTAAATAACAGACAGTATTTTCAATCGGGAGTTCTGCTTTTCTCAGATGACTTAAAGAAAGGTCATATTGGGGATTATAATAAGCTAAGGTGGGATGAGCTGACCAGTAGACACAGCAACGTCATCCAAGGATAAACGCAATTTATCCAACTGCACCTGGATACAAAGAACAAGAGGAGCAATGGCAGATCGTCTGTTTTGAAGAAGCATGGTTCACCGAGGAAGACAACCCCAGCTAAAATGCTTTGGTAAAGATCAAAGCATACAGTAAAGACAGTTGCAAACGAAAGAGGTACAAAGGATGTTCATGAAACTCTGTGTATAAGCTCTAAACTCGGGAAGTGCAGAAAGCCCCAGTGCAGAGTCGAAGTCTTTGATGAGGTCCTGGCAGAGCCATAGACCAGTCATCTATAGCCAAGTTTCGATCAAATAAAAGCACGATATATCTTTAGCATAGAACATCGATCTGTTTCCCAGTTGTGGAAGAGAAGACACAGAGGATGTTCAGTGCTCTTGTACATTTGACCCGTAACTGCTTGATGTGTGGTATAAATGTCAGCTTACGGACAAAAAGAAGCCCAAAGAGCTTGCAGGTAACACAGGCACCACAACTTCACTGATATGGGGTTCAGGATCACGGTGAATACTCCAATGATGGCAAAAGTGCATGCAAACGATTTTAGAGAGAAAGAAAGTGAAAACTGTGGTCTACTTCGGTAAATGATTGAGAGCAGTCTGTAGCTGCTACTCAATATACCTCATGTTCGACAACTGACATGAGATGTGAAAGTCGTCAACATAAAGCCTGTTTGCAACAGTAAGAGGAAATTTTTCTGTGATTGCATTAATTTTTATACTAAAAAGTGTGACACTCAAAACACAGCCCAGAGGGACTCTAAGATCCTGTAGAAAATAACGGGAAAGTGTCGAAACCACACCAACTTGGAATCGCTTTTCTATTTAAAAAAATTAAAAATGGGCAAAAGGTATCTGAATAAAAATGTTAAACATATAACTTACACAACTGTTTTCTTGGATTGTAAAATCTTTTGAAAAGTTTCAATACCCAAATGGTATACTCAAAATGTCCATTTGCTGTGTCGTTTTATTTTCCACAATTCAGGGTATGCACATGAGGTAGCATCTTATCCATTATTCCAGTATGATGTCCTGTTACTGGGAAAAACTTTTCTAAATAGTTGATCAAGTTAATCTATTGGATACTATCCTTGGTAAGGTTTTGGAGGTGGTCTCAACAGAAACCCTGGGGTCTTCATCATGCTGCTTTCTATTGACCAGTTCTTCTCTGAAAACTCACTGTTTTGTCACTGGCGTATTTCCAAAAGTAATAATAGCAGGTGATGTTTAACCCATAATATATGTTTTTCTGGACTTTGTAAATTAAACTAAACTAAACTAACGTGGCAGGGGTTCAGTTTAGAGAGAGAGAAATCAGAAGAGTTCTCTCCCCAACCGGGGTGTTCAGGAACGTTGTGGTTCCTCTTCGTCCCCTTTCGTGGATTGTTATTAGGATTAAGTGGTGGTTTTTTTAAAATAAATTTATTATTATTATTATTATTGACTATTTGGGTGGAGGATCCTCTTCTAAATGTTGTCTTGGGTGGAGGCAAAGGCAGCAGCGGAAAGGAAGCCCGGGACCTGTCCCAAAAGGAAGAGGTTGAGCAGATGTGAACATGAATATTTAAATCCAGATCAAAATGAAACAATTCAAACGGCACGATTCAGGGTCTGGCAAAAGAGTTGCCTGGGCTGGGATCTAGAAATCCAATGCCTAAAGATTTTGATGTGGGGGGAAACGAGAGTGCCCCGAGAAAACCCACTTTCACAGGCCAGGCGCCGAAAGTTTTGCCTGTCGTGTGCCCTGTTTCTGAAAAAAAGGAATTCATGTTAACGACATGAATTTTATTTATTTAGATTCTTTGTTGAGTAGATTGTGATTCTTGAAATATGTTGTAAGGTGAAATGTATTTTGTTGGTGCACTTGATAATTTGTGTAGTGATGCCGTTAGTTTTTTTTTTCTGCTTTTAAATAATATTTGAAAGTTCTGTTATTCTATCTCTTATAGTTGGTAAATTACTAATTTGGTGTAGATAGTTTGTTGGCGTAAACGATGGTAGGCTTCATGCGGATTTTAATATTCTGTTTTGCTGCACTTGGATTTTCTGGAGTGTGTTATTTGACATATTGTATGTTACTTGACATCCGTACTCTATTAGTGGACGGATGTAAGCCTTGTATATTTGTATAATGGTGTTCGGTGCGCATTTCGATTGTTTGCCGGTTATGGTCTTTAGATATGAAATCCTTTTTCTGATGGATGAGTGTATATTGTTTATATGTTTTTTACATGTTAGTTTTGTGTCGAAAGTGACGCCAAGGAATGTAATGTTTTTACTCATGTTAATGGTTGCGTTTCCAAGTGATAATTTTATTTTTTTCTAGATTTTTTCTTCGCTTCTTAGGTTTCCTATAGAAGGTAATTGCTTGTGTTTCTGTTGGGTTTAACACGACTCTCCACTTGTTGCTCCATACTCTTGAACTCTCTCTTCAAAGTTGTTTTCAACTTTCCCTCACGGTACTTTGTAAACTATATTATTAATTGTTTTTAGTATATCTTCCTTCCCAACATTTGCTTAACTTTAGAGTTTGGATTTCATCAAGATGACATAGTATGATTGCACATTCCCAACCACAAAATGACATTCTTAACAGTATTATCACCACAGAAAATTTTCATTTTAGCAGAAATTGATTTAAGTTATTTTGTTAATGTCAAGTTAAATGAATAGATTTTTTTGCAATATGCTGCTTTGTAACTGCCTCCTGGATGTGACTGCAGAACCAATGTCACTTTTAAAAGTTCTCTTACAAACAACCAGTGATGTTGATCACCTTTAGCTTCATGTATTTCTCATCAATAACTTATAATAAGTTAATTAATTATTACACAAACGTATCTTTTCATTGTTCCATTACAAGATGGGATAGGTTAAAATCCAAAGTTGGAAAAACATTTTTTACCCAGATAAAGAATCTGAAGAACAGTTAATTCTTGACAGAATGCAAACATCAATTTAACTCCAGTAGTCCACACAGAACCTGTTGATACAACCTTCAATAGTCCACAAAGAACTTGACACAAACTTTAATAGTCCACACAAAACCTGTCGATACAACATTCAATATTCCACACAGAACTTGTCGATACAACCTTCAATAGTCCACAAAGAACTTGACACAAACTTTAATAGTCCACACAGAACCTGTCGATACAACCTTCAATAGTCCACACAGAACCTGTTGATACAACCTTCAAGTCCACACAGAACTTAAAACAAATTTTAATAGTCCACACAGAACTTGACACAAACTTTAATAATCCACACAGAACCTGTAGATACAACGTTCAATAGTCCACACAGAACCTGTCGATACAACATTCAATAGTCCACACAAAACCTGTCGATACAACATTCAATAGTCCACACAAAACCTGTCGATACAACATTCAATAGTCCACACAGAACTTGTCGATACAACCTTCAATAGTCCACAAAGAACTTGACACAAACTTTAATAGTCCACACAGAGCCTGTCGATACAACCTTCAATAGTCCACACATAACCTGTAGATAAACCTTCAATAGTCCACACAGAACCTGTCGATACAACCTTCAATAGTCCACACAAAACTTGTCGATACAACATTCAATAGTCCACACAGAACTTGTCGATACAACCTTCAATAGTCCACACAGAACTTGACACAAACTTTAATAGTCCACACAGAACCTGTCGATACAACCTTCAATAGTCCACACAGAACTTGTTGATACAACCTTCAATAGTCCACACAGAACCTGTAGATACAACCTTCAATAGTCCACACAGAACCTGTCAATACAACCTTCAATAGTCCACACAGAACCTGTAGATATAACAGAACTTCTGTCTCTTTAAATGTGTCAGCCTGTTTTACAAGTGGGAGTCATCTTGCTAACTGGTTTACTGGGGCTGCATTTTTAAAATTGACATTAAAATATATTTGTTTGAATCAAGTCATAAAATATACTGGAGAAGGTATTTTAGTATCATATGAGCAAGATATAAAAATATGGAATAAATCAAAAGTAAGACCATAGCTCTGGTCGTACAACTCTTGCAACATAATAAACTCTCCTTGTCTGGGGATTTGACAACAAATCTCTTACACATTGTTTTAAATGTCAATGTTTTTAATTATTTTGCCAGATATGAAGCTGAACATTTCTTTCACATTAATGTCCATAAGGACCTGATTCAAAGTTCAATGACTGCATACACGATAAACAATCAGAACAAGACAAAATCACAAAGATAAATGTAAGTAGTGTTTTAAATACATTATAATCAGTCAGAAAAATAGTATACAGAGTCACTTATTTTCCAATACTTTTATTAGATGTAGTGTTATAATTATAAACATATAAGCTGCTAAACTCATGAATAAAGTATAGAACACATCAGAAGTTCATTAAATGCAGTTCCTTTTACTTGGAAACCTTTTAACTAGTAAAACATTTCTTAGTAAGATAATGTTCCTTATCACCAATGCACACTTTTAGTAAGATAATGTTCCTTATCACCAATGCACACTTTTAGTAAGATAATGTTCCTTATCACCAATGCACACTTTTAGTAAGATAATGTTCCTTATCACCAATGCACATTTTTAGTAAGATAATATTCCTTATCACCAATGCACACTTTCAATACACCCTTCTCTTGAATTACAAACATATTTAACTGTAGCTAATCACAAGTTTAGTACTTCCAGTTTCTAGTTGGGGTATTTAGAGGGAATGTTGTAAGACTACAAGTTGTTTCATTAACTATTTCTGTAGTGTTGTATGTACATAGCAATAAGCAATAACGAAGAAAACCCCACTTTTACTTTTGTTTTAATTATAAAACAAGGTACAAGATGTTAAAATCAGGTTTAATATGAGTACAGTGAACTGAGTATGTGTTACCAATCAGCAAGGCACAGGACAACCACAGTTAATATAATGTTGTACAAAACTGCACAAGTCAGAATTGAACTTCAGTTAATTACACATATCCTTATGATCAACATTTCTTTAGAAATAAAAATTATACTGCAGAGCTGTTGCATAGATGTACTATAATTAGTTTCAGGATGACCAGATGTTATAACTGTAATGACACAGAAAGGATACAAATTCATTTTAACATAACATACTGAAATCTTGCACACTACAATGTTTCACAACCATCAATGAGGTATCAACTAATGCATTAAATAACAGTAAAACACACACACACACACACACACACACACACACACACACACACATATATATATATATACAGACATTTACCAATGTTTTCAGGAATAAAAACTTTATCTTAAATAAATATAAAAAAATTGATATCTATCAGTGACATTTCTTTCTTATTTTAATAAGTCTTTATTTTGTATTACTTAACACCACAATATCATTAAATAATTTGTATTTTTATGTTTTTACTCTCATAATGAGTATTTTGAAAACATGAAAAATTATAAACCACATCCACATACCTTCACAGGTAGACTGCAGTGACACATTTCTCACTGTGAACAGTACATGTTTCAACTGTAACTGTCTTTAATCTGTTACTTAATAAGAGAAATTCAACCATTTACCTTGTAAAAAATAAATATATCCACTGATGGAAAATTTACACCCGTCTTATCATAGCTGATAAAACACATACCACACATTAAAACCTGTCCACTGATGGAAAGTTTACACCCTTCTTATCATAACTAATAAAACACACACCACACATTAAACCCTGTTCACTGAAAGTTTACACTCTTCTTATCATAGCTGATAAAACACACACTACACATTAAACCCTGTCTACTCATGGAAAGTTTACACCCTTCTTATCATAGCTGATAAAACACACACTACACATTAAACCCTGTCTACTCATGGAAAGTTTACACCCTTCTTATCATAACTGATAAAACACACACCACACATTAAACCCTGTTCACTGATAGAAAGTTTACACCCTTCTTATCATAGCTGATAAAACACACACCACACATTAAACCCTGTTCACTGATAGAAAGTTTACACCCTTCTTAACATAGCTGATAAAACACATACCACACATTAAAACCTGTCCACTGATGGAAAGTATACACCCTTCTTATCATAACTAATAAAACACATACCACACATTAAACCCTGTCCACTGATGGAAAGTTTACACCCTTCTTATCATAACTAATAAAACACACACCACACATTAAACCCTGTTCACTGAGTTTACACCCTTCTTAACATAGCTGATAAAACACACACCACACATTAAATTCTGTCCACTAAATGTAGTTTCTCTCATTTCAGTAACTTATCATTTTTTAACATGGATTAATAGATCATCTCTTACAAATTTCCAAATACTTTATAGTTCAAATGTCCTTCCAAAATACAAATAACTTTAACTGTATCCCTTATAAAGTTTTTACAGCCCATTAAGAAACACATACCATTATTAAACCAATCAAGATCAAAGAACTAAATGACATTAATGAAATTATAAAATAAGCACACATGACTGAGAAGAAAGTCATGCCTGTCAGTACTTCTGATATAGTCTCGTCTTTTAGTACTTCTGATATTCATAATTTGAATGACAAGGATATAATTCTAAATAATTAAAAAATAATTTAACCTTAAAAAGTAAAACCATAACACCTATATAGCTTGTAGACAATCTTTAAAAGTAAAACCATAATACCTGTATCGCTTGTAGACAACCTTGAAAAGTAAAACCATAACACCTGTGTAACTTGTAGACAACCTTCAACCAGCTCATTCAAAAACCCCTGAACTTATTGATCACCCAAAGACCAAGTCTGGAACACTTCTAAAACCCACAGTTTCCATGTGTAACTCTTCTAGTAGCATCTGTGACTTAATTACTCAAAAAGCTACTTCAACCTCTTCTTAACAAAATTCCTTCAGCACAGATGAGTTTGAACAATATCCTATTTTCTCTTGATGTCATCTCTATGAACCCTTCCATTTCTAAAGAAAGAGTAGGTTCAGTTACAAAACTTATTATTTTACAGTAACAGACACTTCTATAGAATTCATCAAAAACTCTCTCAGATTTGTTATCAATAGTAGTTACTTTTAATTTATTTCAACTCTCTATAAACAAATCATAGGCATTGCTACAGCTAAAAATATTGGTGTTGTTTTGGTCTCTGTCATTAATCATTATGGTTACAAATTGCTGTAGTTCTGACATCTGCATTTATATGTTATGAACAACAATACCATCATAGTTTTGTCCTCTGTGTTTAACTGCCATGGCTAAAAATATTGGTGTTGCAGTTTGTCAAGTTGCTATGAACAACAAAGCTGCTGTAGTTGTGGTCTTTATGTATTTCGTTGAATTACCAAGCTCTTACTCAGAGGAATTTTGAAACCAATTTTGAACTAACTAAGTGGTGCAGATATATTGAACATAATTTTGATACACAAAATCATAAGTTTGGTTCACTTTGAAGTTTGTTGAATTTCTTAACACTCACCAGTACCCTGATATAAAACTCACTCTTGCCCATACTGATACCCTCTGGAAGTCTATACCCTTCCTTGATATTATTATCGAATATTCCAAATTATGAATTAAACCCATCTGTTCTGCATGTTAACTCGCACCATTCACCAGCTATCAAATGTGGTGTCATCATCGGTCTATATAATAGGATTGAAAAAAATCACATTACTATAGTGTTTATGAAACTATCAGAAGATCTGGTTTGAACATCCACATCATACAACAATGTGGTAAAGAACTAAAGGATATACTGACTTGTTCAGTCTTCAATACCAACAAACCATACTTTAATAAGACCAATGGCTAAATACATCCTATACACTTAGAAATACCATCTACAAATTGACATGTGGACAGTGGTCAGCCACACATTTTGGTGATTCTAGTTATTCAATACATGACTGTTTCATAGAACAAGTTCAAGCAGCATAATTAACACATCTTATTGGATACAAAATTTATATTTTTGATAACTTTGACAGAAAATTTAAAGAAACTCTTGAATAAAAGTAATCCACTTTAAATAAAAATGTATCTCAGAACAGCTGGTATGAGTATTAATGCCTTTATTGATACACAGAGGGCAAACCTTTGACCTTCCCAGGTCATCTTCAGGTTAACAGAAAACAACCTAAGGATGTCAAAATATTGTTCTTTACTTTGTTAGTAAAAGTTTTAATACCCTTACCAGCCATTCTAAGAAACAATACCTGGCCCTTATAATAACAACAATTTTTTTAACACTTTTGATCAGTGAATAACCAATTGAACAATACAATTCACCAGACAGCATTCCATTATGTTCTTTTCAACTACAATTATTTAAATCCTGTGGTATTAATAAATCCTACAAAAGCACATAAGCTGACATGCTGGGTACAATAAACAAACATTTATTTGAAATGGTGTTGTCTTCATTTGAAATCATTCAAACTTACAAAGATTATCTACCCTAATTTTAAACATCTAATTCCATGGAAATAATTTGTCTGCAGTACAAACAGCCAATTATTGGGCTTTCCTTTACAAACAAATAATAGTACTGACAATCACATTATAACACCCCTGAGTTGAAAGGTTGAGGATATTAATACCAGGTCTGGTTATTTCCACTGACAAGTTACCAGTCAATATCCCTAACAATGAGGATACACCAGATTATTATTAATACATTTAATAATAAAGATTGAAGAACGAATATATTATTTGGCTTCTGTCCAACCTAGACAAGGAAGAATGAACTATATTCTGTTCATGTATAGAAAAACATTTTTTCTGCAACCATAGAAACTGCATTTAAATTTAATGTTTTTTTATGGTCAGCATTGTTGGCTTCTGACATAAAGTTACATTAAAAACTGGTAAGACTCAAACCACAGTGGGTATCAAACTTCAGATTTTACCAGTGTAAGCTTAAAACTAGCTACTTGTTTACTTAAGGAGTTTATAATCTTGAAAACATCAGCCAGTGTGTGTCATAAGGACTATCTCTACATTTATAATTTGAACCTAAAGTCAAGTTTATATAATACTTATATTTTATTATGTTTCAAACACTAGTGATACCTTTCCTAGATTTGTTTCTGGACAAATAATTTCTTAAATGCATTGAAGTTAAATATATAATTTACTTCTGATGATATGGGTGATGAATTCCTTAACCCAGTGGTTAAAAACTTGGACTGTGGTTCAAATAAATCTCAAAAACGTGAAAATCAGGGATTACAAAATCTATATTATGGAACTTTAATGGGCTGCAACTGGCTGGTGAAAGAAACACTGATGAAATTTTAACTAATACTATTTACAGTTTGGAAAGATTTAATAAATTATATGACAAGCACTAAAGTGTTTCCACTATTTACGTCTTACATACATATATATATAAAACATTTGAGTACTTTGTTTTACTTGGAGAGAGAAATTGACTCCGAAATAACAATAATTCATAGAGTTAATAAAAAAATATTCATAATATAATAAGTAGTAATATAACAGACAACATATATTTAAGAATTTTCAATTTAAGCTCTATTAAAGTTTTTCAACATGATTTTCTGGTTCTATTAAGCTTCCTGACATTTTTACTAAAACACATAAACAGTACCTTGTCTTGGTGTGTTTCTTGTTTGTCTCATTACCACACAGTTTCACTTACACAAGTATTTAATGATGAAATCAAATATACCATGATTTAACAACAGATGAATTATTAGAGGACTAGTTTCTAACCCATGTTATAATTTATTGATTATGTAGTTTAATGTTTCCATGTTCTTTATCCCTTATCAAAGATGTTCATTTACATGTTTTTTGTATTTATTTATCGGATCATCCCACTTCACACCACAGTATTCTAATTTCTTACAGTTAACAATTCTCTGGTTATGATGTTCCTCCATAAGAGAAGGGATTCTGTTATGGATTGCATTCTCCACTCTTTCCAAGAGACAAGAACCAAACAAAGGACAGTATTTAGACAATGGTAAGAATGTTGCAATGGGATGAATCTTAAAGAAATCCTTGTATTGTTGTGGAGAAGACAGGTCATGTTTATTGACACCAGGGTAAGAAAGCACTGTCTCAAATATTTGGTACTCTTCAGGGTCCTCAAGTATTTGTTGTTCCACTGTATCATCATTTCTGAAGAAGGACTTTTCATTCTGAAATACGTGAAGATATTGAGCAACTACGAGGGCATGATTTCTCACTTGGAGGGCATTTTGACGGATGAAGGCAATCTTACTCTCAATTCTATTGGTCACTACTTCCTGTAGATCCTTAAGGAGAATCACCTCCTCTTCCATGAACAGATGACCATTAGGTTCAGATATTACATTGTACTTCTTTGACCAAAATGATCCCACGTACACTCTAGGTGGTTCAGTAACATTTATTAGTGGGGAAAGGTTCCAGAAGAGGGCACCATAGACTCTCATCAACTCTTGAGGAGTTAGAGAGTCGGCTTTATTCATAATAACTCTCACCTAGAAAGAGTACAAAATATCATTAACAGAAATACACTAACCTGAGCTTAACACAAACTAACTTATATAGGTAATTGTTTTTTTTTAAAGAGAAGAAGTTGACAATTATTAACTTGTTATTACTATTACTTTTGTTTTTCATTTGTCACTTAACTCGAGAGTAAGAATCTCCATATTTCAGTACAATTAGCTGGCATTTATTGGTGCAAAGCAACTACGCCACTTGCTGCAAACAACCAGTAAGAAATTAAAAGTAAAATTATTAAAATATGTAAAAGAAAACATAATAAAACAAAGACCAAGTTTTGAATTAAAAACTTAAACAGAATGAAAATGGCCAAGTGCAGGGGAGCAGAAAGAGAGATCAATAGTAGTAAAAGAAACAACTTGGTGTATGAGAATATAGTATACACACTGATATTAAAGAGAGAAACATTGTGATCCAAGAGTGTATGTTCTATGGAGCAGTTCCTCCCATCAATATCAGCACCCGTAGAGGGAATTATGTCCATTAAAGTCCTCCAGGATTGAAAAAGGAGACAACAATAATTAAATAAGAGCACCAAGGTCCAATTGATCATAGGTCTCTCTAGGAGAGAACAGACAGTGATGACACAACTCAAGGAAATATGGATAGCTACAGCCTCCAAGAGTGTATCAAGTAGCAAAGATAGAGTGGACATGTGGTGGTCAACCAGTAGTGCCACACCTCCATGCACTCATCCATCACACAATCTGTCACTGTGATATAAAGAAAACTGCTGAAAGGTGACCATATTGACAGGTTTCAAACATGTTTCCTGTAAAGAAAGACACACAAGATGAAAAGAATCAATGAGCTCCTTGAAGTCATCTGAATTAGAAAGGAATCCTCAACATGGGAACTTTTATTCATGTGGAGGAGAACTGGGCAGAGAACCCTTCTGTTTTCAACTAAATACTTTCTCTTTATTCTCTTTAATAGAAAGAGGTCTAATAACCTCCATGGATCATGACCTCAGTCAAGTGGCAGGTCTCTGTCAATGGAAGAAGATTCCAGCAACTGAGGGCATAAACAAATTGTTATTCTGCATTTCGAGGCTGTAAAAGAAGACAGACCTGAGGAAATGCTCAAACCCAGATCTGAAGGAAGTGGGTCCAGGGATATGCTTGAAGGAATGATGAAGACAGAGGACAAAAGACATTTCATGTAGTTTAAAAATGACTTTGTTGGAGGCACAGAGAGATCTGTCTGCACTCCTACTGAAACAGTGGAATGAAGTGCAGCAGCACAGTAACTTTTGACCCTTGTGATAAGAAATGTTGCGAACCATCTACAAACACTGTACCTCTTGATTCCAGTACCTAGTACATGCACAAAAGTAAGATGGGTGATCCATTGCAATCAACATAATGAGAGTCTATTTCACATTCACAGATATCATAGTCTTTGCCACTGCAATAAGCACATGTCAAGGAACCACATCATGATATCTTTAAGTGATTAAACCACTGACATTGGAAAAAATTTGAGATGGTTTGGAACATATGGACATACTTTGCAATTTAGATAACCTGCCTTGATGGTGGACATAGTAAAGTAAACTTCAAAATTAGAACATTGGTTGAATCATAATTCCATCTTTGCAAGTGGAGATATGTCTCAAAGCAGAAACTCCTTGGGTTGAGAAATCAACAAGGATTTCTGACTCGGGGATGTTCTTCAAACCAACAATGATTTCTGACTCGGGGATGTTCTTCAAACCAACAATGATTTCTGACTCGGGGATGTTCTTCAAACCAACAATGATTTCTGACTCGGGGATGTTCTTCAAACCAACAATGATTTCTGACTCGGGGATGTTCTTCAAACTAATAAGTATTCCTGACTCAGGGATGTTCTTCAAACCAATAAGTATTCCTGACTCAGGGATGTTCTTCAAACCAACAAGTATTTCTGACTCAGGGATGTTCTTCAAACCAACAAGGATTTTTTACTCGGGGATGTTCTTCAAACCAACAAGGATTTCTGACTCGGGATGTTCTTCAAACCAACAAGGATTTCTGACTCAGGAATGTTCTTCAAACCAACAAGGATTTCTGACTCAGGAATGTTCTTCAAATCCCTCTCAATAATATCCTCACAACGAATTCAAAATAGCAAGGGGAATAACTTCAATGAGTATATCCCCAATGGCCTTCAAATGCAAGAAAGGTTCACTGTGTTTATGAGTGAGAGTTTCTACCAAGATGACCCTAAAAAATAACATTTTGCCTGACTTAGGAGAGCCAGTAAGCCCCTATAGTCCCTTCTGAATAAAAAAGGGAAACATTTGCCCAAAAGATTTGTCTGATAAAGAATGTAATATCAGAAATTGACGTACAGGTGTTGAAGAAGTTGAAGATTGCTGTTCAGAATCTTTAAGATGTAGTCGTTTACCAATGGTCTGTTTTTATTATTTTATTTTTATTTAGGGGATCCACAATAAAAAAAGAATATTTTGGATGTTATTGCTTGAAAAAGGCTTTCTGATCCATGTTTCAAGTCACATCAGATGGTCCATGGTGGAACCCTGTTGTTGCAACCCACACTGGATGAGCAGGAGGAGGTTATTTGATTTAAGGAAACAAAATGAGTATTAACCATCCTCCATAAGACCATCCAGAGACAGATCATCAAAGCAATTGGATAACAGTTAAAAGGATTCTTGGGATCCTTTCCAAGCTTAGATAAAAAGGGAAAACAATAGCCAAGCACTACAATTCGGAAAAAAATTCTCATGCCAGATCATGTTGAAAACAACCAGATGAATAGCAAAAGAGGCAAGAAAGAAATGGTGCAGCATGTCATAATGAAAATTATCATCAGGTCTGACTGATGTACAGAAGAGCAAGCTTGAGTTCCATCAGTGTAATGGGATGATTTTAGTCACAGATACAATCAGCCCATAAGGAAAGAGGCAATCCCTCTGCTCGAGAATTGATGGCCAAGAAAGTGGAGAGGGATGGAACAGAAGTGCTAGATGCATAAGAAATACTCTCACTGTAAGTATCAGTGATACTTCCTGACCATCTTATCCCATATGACTGGGATTCATATGATGAAGAGATGCAAGATCACTTCTGGGTTTGATGTTTTATCTGCATGGCACAAGCTTTCTGAAAATCCATGATGTATGAAAGTATTCCAGGCCTGTTTCTAAGCCTTCAATGCCATTTTGCAAGCAGAACCCCATTACAATGAGGGTTCCATGGAAAACGTATTGAGGTTTTTTGGGAATAAGACTTGACAATACAGTAAGTGACTGTTACCATGCACTCATCTATCAATGGCATATACATAATGGTATGTTCAAGTTCCAAGAGAGAAGTAAAAGAGTGCCAGTTGCCTGATCCTATTTCCACTGAGGCACGTAGGTTGGGTGACATTGACCATAGTGAGTCTCCCTCAAAATGATAGGAAAATTATCACTGCCTTGTGGGTCAATGTCAATTGTTAAAAAGAAAAAAGTGAAGGGGAGTAGATGAAAAGATCAACAGCAGTAAAGGATTGACTGGGTGCATGAAAAGAACCAGTGATGAAGATAGAAAGGTTGTGATCTAAGAGCATACGTTCTATGGAACAACCCCTTCCATCAGTATCAGCAACACCCCAGATGGGATTATACCCATAATATCCTGTTAGTTCCCAAGGGTTAAAAAGGAAGACAGCAACTGTTCAAATATGAGCATCTAGATGTGACTGATCATAAGTCTTTCTAAGAGACAGGTAGAGAGACCAAACAGCCAAGGTACAACCCAAGAAAACTCTGATGACTGCTTCTCAAGAGGAATTAACACTAGCACAAGAAGCAATTCCAATGAATACATCTTCAATGTCCTTAGAATTCCGTCAGAGTATCAACCAAAATGTCCTCAGAATGTAGCTTTTTGACAGACAGCAAGCTCTTCTAAACTCTTCTGAATGCCTGCCCTTAGGATCTCTCACATCAAGAGTGATGGATTAAAAAATCAAGGTAAGGATCTGATGGTAGTGAAAACTGTAACAGTTATTTACCTATAAACTGTTGTTTTATTATTATTATATTTTATTTTTCAAGGGTTGGGAATAGGAAACCTTGCAAAAGGGAATTTTGAAGTGCTTTGTACTTGAAGTGTAAAGACAAGAGGTAATGAAGTGTAGTAAAAACGAATCATGGATAGAGAGAGAAGTACTGGTTACCATATGGTAATACTATACAGTATCTCACTATTATAGTGTAACAGTCTTAACATTTCAGCAAAGACTAACCATCCTCTATCAGTGTTTCAATTTGTTCTTGTAGTGTTATACACTTCCACGCTCTAATCTGTAGTGTGATACTGAGCTACAGAAATCAACATGAACTGTACAAAGATTGTTTAGTAGTGTATATAGTCAGTGAGTCTGTATAGATAGATACTGAACTGCAGGGATATACATGTATATCAATTGTACTCAACTATACAGCCACAGTCAAGTCTGTATGCATGGATATTAAGTTACAGGGATATATATCAATTGTACTAAAATTATAGTCACAGTGATGTCAGTATGGATAGATACTGAACTAAAATGATCTATAAAAACTAGCTACCACAAAATGCTAAATAAATATGGAATCTAAGAATTTCTCACAATTATTACTGATCATAATTTAAAGAAGTTTGCAAGGAATTACGTGTATGAAAAGTCTAATGAATATCTACTCTACATAACTACAAATAACAATATAATAACTGTCAGTTACACGTGCCAATATCCTGTCATCTCAAAAGCTTTGGATCAGTAACTTTTAAATAAGAAATTCCCTGCTATAAATCAAAGCTGATTTTTTGTTTTTATATAATTATTTTGGATTTTGAAGTTACTGAATTAGATAAAGCCACATTGATATCACATCTTACCTTTCCCTCTTGACCCTTGAGTAACCTAAAGACCATCTCTAACTCAGTTCCAACATCTAGTTTTGTGTGGTCAAACACAATAAATATGATATCAGCTCGGTCAATAAACCACTGGCACACATCACTGAAGGGGTAGCCCCTTTCTTGCTGCTTACGATTCTCAATAATTCCTGGAGTATCTATAAAGTTCACCTGTAAGAGTACAGTTCAAGTTTAACAGTGTCAGTTAAATATGAACCATATTATATCATATCCAAAGTAAGAGTACAGTTCAAGTTTAACAGTGTCATTACATGTATAAATATGAACCATATTATATCATATCCAAAGTAAGAGTACAGTTCAAGTTTAACAGTGTCATTACATGTATAAATATGAACCATATTATATCATATCCAAAGAGTACAGTTCAGGTTTAACAGTGTCATTACATGTATAAATATGAACCATATTATATCATATCCAAAGTAAAAGTACAGTTCAGGTTTAACAGTGTCATTACATGTATAAATATGAACCATATTATATCATATCCAAATTGACTAACATATCAGTTAATGAATTTTTATCTAACCACCAAACTTGGCATTTACCAAACTCGGTATGAATTTAAGTTATAACACTGTGCAGTAGTTTGAATCTTGAAAATTAAAATAAATCCTTACTCTCTCCAGAAGAGGATGAGGTATAACAATCCCCGTTAACTTTCCCAAGAAAGATTGACCAAACTTCTCCAGTGCTCTGTAACTACTGTTCATGACAAGTACAGGTCCAACAACTGTCCTGTATTCCTGTCCACTCAATATCACGGTGAAATCTGAAGTTGTCGGTTGAGCTCCTAACACCAGTTTGTACACGACAAACTCCATTATGTAGGAACTTAAGTCACAACTTTAATAACAACTACAATTAAAAAGACTTGTTTAGTGACAATGTCTACGATCAACAGATTGGTTCCTTTTCAATCTGAATTCTTTTTTTCTCCCTATTGAACTTGTAGATAGTTTTCCATGTTTTTGTATTTTTACAAACTAACAGTTGATTTTACGATTAAGTCATGGTTGACAATACAGGTATAATTTTAAACATTTTATTACATCTAGGTTTCAGAGTACATTCAGAACATAATAATTTGTGTGTATATTCAAAAGTACAAACATCTACTCTTGATAAGCTACACAAATATTAAAGAACCAATCAGTTTATTTTATGTTTCTCATAAAAAAGTTTAAACAGTTGAGTTTATATTAAAATTTATAGTTAGCATAATATCAACTGGACTTCCTTCACTATGTGATTATTCTCAATACAATGACCCAATGTTAAAATATTCTTCAAACAATAAGTTGAAGAGAAACATAATAGAAATGAACCAAGTTAGTCTATTCTTGATGATATATTTCTATTTAAAGCTATTATATTCTTTTTAATGCATTCAATTTCAAACACACATTGAAATTCATAGCACAGTTACATCTGTAATTCGCAGCTTATTAGTTGTAAGGTATGTTTTATAACACACTTTTTCTAGCCAAGTTACATTTTATAACATGGTGTTTCTAATCTGATAAATATTTCAAAACCTGAGAGCCCAACAACTAAAAGAAAACTGTTACAAAAACAAGCAAGTTAAGGTCCAAGACTACATCAATAGATGAGTTATTTAAAGATTACTGTAAGACCTTATGAAGGATGAAACATAGCCTTTGAATAAAACTAAGTTAATGTGCTAAATTCTTATGTGTAAACTAGTGATTTTACATAATCAGAAAGCAATGTAAAAACATATCTTACCAGATTCAAGGGAAAATGTATTATTTTCTACTCCGAGCAAATAGTTGATTAAAGATGATTTGCCAGTACTCCAAGGACCCATGACCAATACACGAGGTGTCGCAAATATTTCTCCATCTAGTGAAGGGAAAAGAACTCAGCCACTTGATATGATAAAGAAATAGAATATACTGTAAATAAAAATACGAAGACAACTGGCAATATTTTTATAATACAATAAATACAATAATAAATATAACAACTGGTAATATTTTATAACACAATAAATACAATAATAAATATGACAACTGGCAATATTTCTATAACACAATACATACAATAATAAATATGACAACTGGCAATATTTCTATAACACAATACATACAATAATAAATATGACAACTGGCAATATTTCTATAACACAATAAATACAATAATAAATATAACTGGCAATATTTTTATAATACAATAGTAAATATAACAACTGGCAATATTTTTATAATACAATAAATACAATAGTACATATAACAACTGGCAATATTTCTATAATACAATAGTAAATATAACAATTGGCAATATTTTTACAATACAATAAATACAATAATAAATATAACAACTGGTAATATTTTTTGATTCATATTAAAAATATTAAGTTAAAAACCCACAGATGTGACTGTACTACAGTAACCTGTAAACACCAGGTGTTCCCAAGCTTTTTAGACCTGCAGAACTTCACATCAGAAAGATAAAACATTCCAGAGCCTTAATAAAAAAAAACCACTAACAATAGAAACAATCAGTTACTAGCACCAGATAATGTTGACTTCAAGGTTTTAGAATATCAATATTTAAAGAAAGATCATTACTTCTACTTCCTTGTTCAAAACTTTCTGCTTACAAAATTTATATCAGTAAAGGAACAGTGTACTTATTTATTTATTTATTAGTGACTTGGATGGGCTTGCTTTTATTCATAAAGTAACTCAGTATTTGGTGTTAGGGTTGTTACCTGTAACCCCATTCACCTTCAATAATGTGTTTTCTTATAGCAAAGCCACATCGGGCTATCTGCTGAGCCTACCGAGGGGAAATGAACCCCTGATTTTAGCATTGTAAATCCATAGACATACCACTGTACTAGCAGGGGGAAATCTTCAGTAATTAGCCTGTTTCTAAACTTTGATCTTTGTAGCTGTATAGAGTGAAAATGTTTGTTGACAAAGATATGTTGTTGGAAAATGCATCAAAACTTGGAATATGGCCATTGGAATCCAAAATGGTAATTTCTTCCTGTGAAATTTTGTTTTTAAGGTGTAATCAGTTGAAATTTCTATAAGCTGTTCTTTCTCTTTCAAAGGCAAATTGATGGTATTTGTAGAGTCGACAAAGTGATTTTGAATTCACAGTAATGTTTCTAAATAAGGAAGTACTCTCTAACAATTGTACACAAACCACATATATGTTGCAAGACTGAAACTTTTGTATCTTCACTTAGGAAACTTCATTCATAAGTAAAAAAACCACTAAGCTTTCTAAAACAAACAAAATCTTCCATAAGTATAATTTACCTCAAAGTTTTACCTTACGTTGAAGTGCTTCCATTTCATTCTGAGCTTTGAAGTACGTTACTCTGGTACTCTGGATTGTAGCATTCACTTCATTTAGATAGACAAATACCTCCAATAGGTAAGCCACCTTCTGTATCTAGCATTTGTCCCTCAATTTGTATGCAAGTTCAAAATGGCATTCAGATAAATAGAAGCCCATCTCCTCTTGTCTTTATTACAACTTACTGAACAAATGATGTCTGTATTAGAACTTACTGAACAAATGATGTCTTTATTACAACTTACTGAACAAATGATGTCTTTATTACAACTTACTGAACAAATGATGTCTTTATCAGAACTTACTGAATAAGTGATGTCTTTATCAGAACTTACTGAACAAATGATTTCTATACTAGAACTTACTGAATAAATGATGTCTATACTAGAACTTACTGAATAAATGATGTCTATATTAGAACTTACTGAATAAATGATGTCTATATTAGAACTTACTGAATAAATGATGTCTATATTAGAACTTACTGAATAAATGATGTCTATATTAGAACTTACTGAATAAATGATGTCTATACTAGAACTTACTGAATAAATGATGTCTATACTAGAACTTACTGAACAAATGATGTCTATACTAGAACTTACTGAACAAATGATGTCTTTATCAGAACTTACTGAATAAATGATTTCTATACTAGAACTTAGTGAATAAATGATGTCTATACTAGAACTTACTGAGCAAATGATGTCTATACTAGAACTTACTGAACAAATGATGTCTATATTAGAACTTACTGAACAAATGATGTCTATATTAGAACTTACTGAATAAATGATGTCTATATTAGAACTTACTGAATAAATGATGTCTATACTAGAACTTACTGAACAAATGATGTCTTTATCAGAACTTACTGAACAAATGATGTCTATATTAAAACTTACTGAACAAATGATGTCTGTATTACAACTTACAGAATAAATGTAATATTTTGTATCTCAGATAATCTTCAGGTTAAGAAATAGAGAGTTCTCTCCTGATAAATAAGTGTTAATACCCAATACCAGCTGTTCAGAGGTAGATTTTTTATTTCAAGAGAATTTCTCATCAACAAGAAATGTAATATTTAATTGAATATACTGAATACTTATCACACTTCTCAGTCTAAATCATGTAAATGTTGTTTCTACATAAACCACACCATAATTATCATATGTTCATATATGCACACAAACTAAAAGCTTTCAAAACCTAAGCACACATTGAAGTTAACTTGTGTCTCTAATCTCTATAAAACAACTGTACACATGAATAAATCCATCAATCCAATGAAAACTGCATTATCTAATTAATGCATATGAAGTTCTTCCATATCAAAATTATTGAAATCTTTGAGTTAGTATAACCACATTTATAAATCTATCTTATTACAGTTAAATACAAAGCTCAAGTTAAAATCTGTTACACCAACGACAAGCCACTGGGGTACCCATGTTGTGATACATATTTTCAAGATCACTAATACATTCATAAGAACACCAAATCATAGCTACAGAAACCTGAATTGAAGTTCTTATTATACAACAGGACACTAAACACAAACCCAGACCTAACAACAAATGATTCATATTTGTTCACATAACTTTAACCTCAGTTGGATTGAGACACAAGAACAAGCACTAACACATCACATGTACCCAAACTGGCATTACACAATGTTCATAGTATCATAATATACCAATCTCAAGAGCACACCAAGGTCAGAGAGTCCATTGTTGTGAAATAACTAACTTTTTGGTCACAAAACAGTATTCAGTAAATATACTTAGCTTTCAATGATCACACAAACTAAAAATATAGTTAACTTAAAAACTTGTACTGTCACATAAATAGAAAATATTAATGTACCTCTATCAGAAATTTGAAAAAGACTAGCACATAAATATAACTTTAATGTAGAGTTTAGCTTTTACCCATAGAATAAAAGTTAAACACATTTTAAGAAAATTATATAAGAAACCCACCCAACCAAGAAACATTTACAACATATTGTGTAACAACTGTCCAGCCCTTAAACAGATAAAACACGACATAACCTGGAGATCCAGTTAAAAGAACAGTAACAACCGACTTCTCAAGCACATGAAAATAAAAATAAAAACAAAGTTTTTTTAACACAAATATGACATGAATTTAACAGAAAAAAAGTCACTGAAGCTTTATTAACAAGTGTAAAAATATATAAAAAGTTAGGAACTACAAATAGGAGTGCCAAAAAGTAAGAAAACAAGGGAGGAATGGGCAGGTTAATGTTACAATACTTGGCTTTTGGCACAGTGCAACCTCAAAGTTGGGCAAAACAATTGTCCCACAACAACTTTGAAAATGTGTGATCATTCCAAAACACACCAAATACTGCAATGTTATCTCGCTCATTCCAACCTTGTTTCCATATTGTTTGGTGCTCCCATTTCTACTTACTAATGTTTCTATTTAAGGAGTTTTTTTACACTTGTATATACCTTTATTTGGTGTAAAGCCTTGACAGTGACTGGGCTCTAGAGCTATCTTTCTTGTAACTTTTCTGTCTCTCAACATTTTCTGGAATCTTTTCTATAGCCTTTAGCCTTTCTTACACGATGTCAGGGCACCAGCCTTTTTACTACATTAATGACTAAGGCTCATCTTGCATACTGATCATTACTGTTTCTTGCAGTAATGCTGTCTTCACTGAAACAAAGACTTTAAGGTCATCAACTTAAGATTGTTTACTTTCCTTTAAAGGTACATTTAAAACATTCCACTGTTTGAAGTTTGACATTAGATGTCAATAGATCACACTTAATTGTTAAACAATTCAAAGGTAAATAGTATAACTTATTGTTTCCAGCCCAGAGAACTTATGAAAAGCTGTGTCAGACTTTGGTAGTGGTAATGGTCATCCTCATATAGAACACTCTCACCCTAGTCACCAACTGTTAGGGCAGAACTACTGTGTTCAACACAGAACAGTAGATGTACAGAACTCAAAATGTTGTTTTCAAAGATTAATCAAAACCTAGACCTGAAGAATCCTAGTCCTAGTTTCTTTTCTGTTCAGCCATAAATAAATAATCTACCAATTCATCTGGAAAAACATGCACAAGTAGCTATAAAGTTTGAATACATTGTTAGACTGTTGAATATTGATTTAAATACTAAAACCTTCCTTACTGTTAAAACTTGTATACTTCAGAATGATCACAACAGTGATTGAAATGTTCTAAAAAATAACCTTCCTTACTAAGCTGCAATTCAAAATAAAATAATTGAAAAAATGTATTTACTATCCCAAATAAGAGACAATGCTAAAAATTGGAAATGAAGCCAAACAACTAATTCAATGACGAAAAACCTATTTTTATTCTGCAATACATGAACTTACCTGTATAACCAACACTAACCTCTTAAATTACTTCAAATTACATATCATAAAAATATACCCAATAATGTCTCAAATAAACTACTACTCCCTTAGTCTGTTTCCTGCAGCTTTAATACAGTCTCTCTTCTGTAACCACAAAGCTTTTGTTAAACTACTCAATCAGTTTGTTTCGTGCAACTTTAATAGTCTCTCTTCTGTAACCACAAAGCTTTTGTTAAACTACTCCTCCATCAGTATGTTTCCTGCAACTTTAATACAGTCTCTCTTCTGTAACCACAAAGCTTTTGTTAAACTACTCCTCCATCAGTCTGTTTCCTGCAGCTTTAATACAGTCTCTCTTCTGTAACCACAAAGCTTTTGTTAAACTATTCCTCCATCAGTCTGTTTCCTACAGCTTTAATACAGTCTCTCTTCTGTAACCACAAAGCTTTTGTTAAACAGCTCCTCCCTGAGTCTGTTTCCTGCAGCTTTAATACAGTCTCTCTTCTGTAACCACAAAGCTTTTGTTAAATCACTCCTCCATCAGTCTGTTTCCTGCAGCATTAATACAGTCTCTCTTCTGTAACCACAAAGCTTTTGTTAAACCACTCCTCCATCAGTTTCTTTCCAGCAGCATTAATAGTCTCTCTTCTGCAACCACAAAGCTTTTGTGAAACTACTCCTCTATCAGTCTGTTTCCTGTAGCTTTAATACAGTCTCTCTTCTGTAACCACAAAGCTTTTGTTAAACTACTCCTCTATCAGTCTGTTTCCTGAGACTTTAACACAGTCTCTTTTCTGTAACCACAAAGCTTTTTGTTAAACTATGCCTCTATCAGTCTGCTTCCTGCAACTTTAATACACTCTCTCTTCTGTAACCACAAAGCTTTTTGTTAAACTACTCCTCCATCAGTCTGTTTCCTGCAGCTTCAATAGTCTCTCTTCTGTAACCACAAAGCTTTTGTTAAACTACTCCTCCATCAGTTTGTTTCCTGCAGCTTTAATACAGTCTCTCTTCTATAACCACAAAGATTTTCATAAACTGCTCCTCCATCAGTCTGTTTCTTGTAACTTTAATACACTCTCTCTTCTGCAACCACAAAGCTTTTGTGAAACTACTCCTCTATCAGTCTGTTTCCTGTAGCTTTAATACAGTCTCTCTTCTGTAACCACAAAGCTTTTGTTAAACTACTCCTCTATCAGTCTGTTTCCTGAAACTTTAACACAGTCTCTTTTCTGTAACCACAAAGCTTTTTGTTAAACTACGCCTCTATCAGTCTGCTTCCTGCAACTTTAATACACTCTCTCTTCTGTAACCACAAAGCTTTTTGTTAAACTACTCCTCCATCAGTCTGTTTTCTGCAGCTTCAAAACAGTCTCTCTTCTGTAACCACAAAGCTTTTTGTTAAACTACTCCTCCCTGAGTCTGTTTCCTGCAGCTTTAATACAGTCTCTCCTCTGTAACCACAAAGCTTTTGTTAAACTACTCCTACCTGAGTCTGTTTCCTGCAGCTTTAATACAGTCTTTCTTCTGTAACCACAAAGCGTTTGTTAAACTACTCCTCCCTGAGTCTGTTTCCTGCAGCTTTAATACAGTCTCTCTTCTGTAACCACAAAGCTTTTGTTAAACTACTCCTCTATCAGTCTGTTTCCTGTAGCTTTAATACAGTCTCTCTTCTGTAACCACAAAGCTTTTGTTAAACTACTCCTCCATCAGTCTGTTTCCTGCAGCTTTAATACAGTCTATCTTCTGTAACCACAAAGCTATTGTTAAGCCACTCCTCCCCGAGTCTGTTTCCTGCAGCTTTAATACAGTCTCTCTTCTGTAACCACAAAGCTTTTGTTAAACCACTCCTCCATCAGTCTGTTTTCTGCAGCATTAATACAGTCTCACTTCTGTAACCACAAAGCTTTTGTTGGAATAGTTGTTTCAAAATGATTTTAAAGTGTTGGGTAAAACATTAAAAAGTATTAAAAAGGAAGTGTCATGGTTGTTTTTTTGTTTCCATTTGTAAGTAAGACTACAAGTTAATGCACATTGGTAAAATTGTTCACTAGATACAGAAAACAGTAAAACCTATGTGTTTGATATCAATATAGCAAAACACTAAACCCTAATACCTACCAGCAACTTTGTGTGTTTTTATAGCTTTGAAGTGGTAAGCTTCTACGAGTGGTTTGATGTCACTCTCGTACAAGTCACTCAGTTTTGAAAGGACATCCGATACAATCTGTTCTTGTCTCTTTTCTGATTTTGTCCCTTGGTGTAATATTCTTTGAAAATGGTCCTGGTTCTTTTGGCCAAACTCCAGTGGAATGTGCCCGTACAGTTCACTTGAATGTAATACATCTGAACCAGTACTGTCGATTTCACTTGGTCTGGAACTTTCTTTATCTGCTGTGTAGATATAAAAATTATACACTTGTCAATCTAGATAATATTTTGTTTTAATATCTAGCAAAAAGACAACAGTGTAATTAAAGCAATTAATATGAATATTTTGAACCATATTATGTGTAACAATACACTTTCATACACATTAGTCCCATGTTATATAGTTTCAGTTGAATGATAGTAAGTACAAGGGAAGATTACACTGAATGTTAGAGAGAGAAAGTTAAAATTAAGTCAACTGAACAATGGTTAATATAAGATTGCATGTTAGTGAGTATTAAGGAAGAATAAACTGAACATTTGTGAAGATTGGAGAAGGATAAACTGGTAATTAGTGAGGATTAGGGAAAGATAGACTGAACATTAGTGAGGATTGGGGAAGGATAAACTAACTATTAGTGAGAATTAGGATTTGTTTTGAATTTCATGCAAAGTTACATTATAGCTATCTGTGTTAGCTTTCCTATATTACTAGTGAAACACTGCAAGAAAATAAACTGGTCATATCCATCTAACATTAACTCTTAGGCTACTCTTTTACCAATGAATAGTGGAATTGGCTATCACATTATAACACCCCCACAGCTTTAAGAACAAGCTTGTTTGTGATGGTGATTCGAATCCCTGACACCTGGGGATTTAAGTGATGCTCCATAACTACCACATCATGCCAGATGAAGAGAACACGATAAAAATATTACATTCCCAAAGAAGTTAACTTCAGGAGTTTAAACTGTTCAGCTGACTTTCAGAAACATGCATTCCATTAGCTATGAGCCAAAGAAAGTGGACATATTGCACAGATTAAATTAAGTTAAAACAGTTCTTGAAGTAACGTAACTTTACAAGAGGGAATGTAATCTTAACAGCTTTCTCTCGAGTGAATGCAGCTTTATTTAATTATTTCTATCTATCATTGGAGAATAAAAGTTATTTAATTATTTCTATCCCTGGAGGATAAGAGTTATTTAATTATTGCTATTCTTGGAGGATAAAGAATATTAAATTGAATGTTATGAGAACAAGATTAGAATGAATTTATACTTAGAATAACTTCTTGTGCATTACATTCCAATTTGTAGTTACAACTGCAGGTGATATGTTTCATTTAACTGCTCTTCGTAAAAGACACTAGAGTCCAGGAACTACTTGTCACTAACATTACTTAAAAAAACTAAACAATACAGTATATAAACAATTCTAAACTAGTTTTGACAAACGTAACAGCCACAAGAAAACGTTAAATTTCTAAAGTACATATGTATCAGATAAACTGCTCAACATTGCTCATAATGTTCAAACTTTTAATGGATTAGCTCAGACTGATATCCAGAAAATAATTAGATACAAATTCAGATAAGTTTGAAAATAAACTAACCATATTAACATAACAAACCAAAGTTTATATGTTATTTAAATCACAGAAAACTCACAAGGTTTCCTTTCCCTGCAATAAACCTAATTGTTACATTTGTGTGAAAGGTTATATTATGTGCACTGGGGAGAAAATATTTTCTATGAGCTAAATTTAGATGTAATCCACATAATAAATTTATATCAATTTCATGTAAGGAATGCAAATAACTTCCCACTGACGAGTTTGTTATAAAAATATATTTTACAATACAAGTACCTTTTGTTATAAATATTTCAGTTTTGATATTCTAGGGAAAAAAAACGTGATTATAAAAATTATTTCATTAATAACTTTAAACCACATTAAATGTTGTACAGTTTAACACACAAATTGGGTTTAAAACATATGAAAAGATTTAAGGTAGAAAAATCATGCGACATTTTACATTGTTAAATAGTTCTTTTCAGAAAGTTTTATTTGAAAACTGAAAAGTTACCTTGAAGATACGAAACCAGTATTTGTACTTTTATGTACATTTTTATTTCTTTTAAATTAACAGTACCAAGTTTCCTCAAATATTTTCATACTGTTTCATATATACAATAACTGAAATCAGTTAAATCAATTAATATCACACAATATAACCAACTGGTATTTTTAATTTTTTCAATTATCCAGGAATCAAAATATTTTACTGTTATGAATTTTTTATTATAATTTAAAATTGATTAGTCATAACTCATGAAAATAACGAATCTAATTTCTGACTCACTATTTTTAATTATTCCAACAATCCAAGCAATTTGCATATCACCATTGTATTTGTAGTTAATATCAAAGTTAGAATATGAGCTACCTTTTCTCTGAAAGTATGAAAACCTACTTTGTAGTGTTATTGATTAGTTAATTAATACATTAATAATCCTGATAATTAATTAAGCAGCAAATACTACTAATCACCTGTAAGTAGCATAAACTTCAAGAACAGAGGGAGGAGACATGACACAAAATGGTACAAACAGCAACAAATATCTTCTGAAATTGATATTAAAAATACAATCACATGTTTACATTGAGAACACGATGTTCTTTATTAGTGGAGTTGTTTTCTGTGTTCTTTCATAACCACAGCAACACTATTGTAAATTAAACAATTATAACATATCATATAAAAAAATAATTATAAAATGTCAATGGATATTATTCAAAACAGGTAAATCACTATTTTCATAACAACAGTAATAAAAAAAAGTATGAAGTGTGGTGTGGTTATATATAGATTGTGGAGACTATTCTAAGAGATGCCGAGTACTTCAGTGTGTTAAAAATAAAACTCACACAACTAACATCTTCAGTGCTGTTTCTCTTCACACACAAATATCGAAAATCACATATTTATGATATACAAGACACAGTGAGCAGTTTATAAAAACTTAATATTAAACTAATTTTATAAACAAAAATGTTTGATCACTGGCTGTTCTCCACAATAAAATTATTTCTGTTTCAATAATATCAACATTTATGTTAACTGTGACAAAAAAAAAAGACCAAAAACTCGAATGTTAAAATACAATTAATGAAACTACTTGTAGTAACAGACTTGCATAACGTTACTGTTAATACAATATTAAATTGTTCTCTTAGGTTTAGCAAGAACATAAACAATTTACAGAATTAGGGCTATACATAATACTTACTAAACATATTTCGTTAAAAACAAAAAAGCAATAGAAACAACCTTTTACTGAAAATTAGGATGGATGTGATTTCAGACGGAGGATACAATAAGAAAGTGGACATGTAATGAAATATACCGACACAGATAAATAGTACAACCTACTGGTTTTAAGTAAGACTATCATATTCAATCTAAGAGCACTAGCACGACTACTGTTAACAAAAGTTGTTAGTATTACACATAACTAATCACATTTAGGTTAAAATTACGCAATTATGTGATAATGGTTAGTTATGTTAATAACCTGTGATCTCGTGGTTAACTAAATTAACCAGAAGCAGCGAGAAAACTATTACTACTTTGCTACAAAGCGGTATCCTCACCAAAACCTTCGTCATGTTTATCCGAAAAGTTTATCAGTGGAACGTGAAATATTGTTTTGTACACCTCACACAGGTAGTGTACAAACGCATGCGTGTGACGTAAGCGAACCAAACATCCAAACTCCAAATTATTTCAGGCCTGGCATGGCCGAGTGCGTTAAGGCGTGCGCTCGTAATCCGAGGGTCGCGGGTTCGCGCCTGTGTCGCGCTAAACATGCTCGCCCTCCCAGCCGTGGGGGTGTATAATGTGACGGTCAATCCCACTATTCGTTGCTAAAAGAGTAGCCCAAGAGTTGGCGGTGGGTGGTGATGACTAGCTGCCTTCCCTCTAGTCTTACACTGCAAAATTAGGGACGGCTAGCACAGATAGCCCTCGAGTAGCTTTGTGCGAATTTCCAAAACAAACAAACAAACTATTCTAATCGCATCACAAATGTAATAAGCACATACAAAATACAAAGAAGTAAGCCGTTTATAATAAATGAAATAACACTTACGAAATATGTTTCTCTAAAATAAAATTTGGAATGAATAAAGATAGAAAAACAGATTTAGTTAAAGATGCAATATGACGAAATATAATTTAGATCAATGATTCTCAACCTGTAGCCCCGCTAGTACAGCGGTATATCTCCGGTTTTACAACACTAAAATCAGGGGTTCGGTTCCCCTCGGTGGGCTGAACAGCTAGCCCTATGTGGCTTTGCTATATGAAAAACACACACACTCAACCTATGTGCCGCGGGGTTTTTGAAACACATTTAACTTTCTTGGGATTTTACATGCAAGTTGAACACATCAATTAATGAAAGCTACTAGAGACACTCTGAAACCTTCTAAAACATTCGACGGTTTTCATTGAACTCGAGCACTGAGAAGTTCACACTTAAATTTCATTCTCGACTGTTAGTTTAATTGTGGCGCAACAAGCGTTTCGTACGTCATAAATGAAGCATCAAACAATCAAACTACTTTCTAGAACACGTTCTCTTTCTGCGGTAAGCTACAGCCACTACGGGGTAGGTAGGAATTTTATATCAACTGCGGAACTTCGTGCTTATCGCGTATGAATTAGCTTTATCATTTATCCATGGAAAAATATTTAAGTAAGTGTTGTGCTGCAAAGGAAAATATGTTGAATCAAAAGCAAGGAATCGAACAAAAGTACAAAAACAAATACATCGAATACTGTTTTATCGCTTTGGAATCGAAACATTTTCAATTACCATTCTGCCTACTCTGCAATGTAGCTTTATCGAACGAAGCGCTTGTTCCTAACAAACTGAAGAGGCACTTGGAAACAAAACATTTAGCTGTGAAAGATAAACCAAAAGAATACTTCAAGAATCTCACGACTCAACAACAAGAACAATCAAGGAAGCTGGTAAAATACATGAAGCTGCCCGAAAAAAAGATTGATTGCAAGTTATTAGGTTGCTCAAAACACAAGAAAGCGCATATGGAGGCTGAATCAGTCAGGACGCCAGCGTTAGCAATCATTGTTGAAACTATGCTTGGAACGGATGCCGTCAAAAAGGTTAAGCAAGTTCCACTGTCCAATGACACAATTTCTCGCAGAATTGTAGACTTATCGTCGGATTTGAAGGATCAAGTTTGTGAACACTTCGAATCGTCTAAAGATGAATTGTCTCTACTATGGTCTCTTCAAGTTGATGAATCTACTAATGTTAGTGGTAAAGCTCAAGTTCTGGCTTTTGTTCGATTCATAAAAGAGGGAAAAATCGTAAACGAATAGTTATTTTGTAAAGATTTAAAAAGTACAGCTAAAGATCAAGACATTTTCGAGTTGTTGATGAAAACAGTTTGCTCTTCAAATTACATTGGAATAACTGTGTCAGCGTTTGCACCGATGGCTGTCCTTCAATGTAAGGAAAAAAGAAGCGATTCGTCACTCTGGTGCGCCAACAAAATCCAAACATTAGGATTGTTCACGGCATGATTCACAGAGAGGCACTTGCCTCCAAATCTTTGCAGAAAGATTTGCAGTCTGTTATGAATCAAGTTATTCAAGTGGTGAATTTCATCAAGTCTCGGTCACTTCAATCTCGACTTTTCTCTCTTCTCTGTGAGGCGATGGATTCAGACTACAAAAAGCTATTGTATCACACTGAAGTTCGATGGCTTTCGAAAGGAAAGGTGTTAAAGCGTCTTGTCCAACTAAAAACTGAAGTACTTTCTTTCTTGGAGGTTGAGGAAGCATGTTTTGAATTTTACTTTTCATGATGAGATCTGGTGGCTGAAGGTTCAATTTCGTTGTTGTTGTTGTTTTGAATTAAGCACAAAGCTACACAATGGGCTATCTGTGCTCTGCCCACCACGGGTATCGAAACCCAGATTTTAGCGTGTAAGTCCTCAGACATACCCCTGAGCCACTGGGGGGCAAGGTTCAATTTCTCTCCGACTTTTTGACAAATTAAATTATCTGAACTTAAGTCTCCAAGGACCATCTGAAAACATTATTACTACAACGTTCAAACTGAAGACCTTCTATAAAAAGATGACTCTGTAAAAGAATAAAATATCGAAAGGAGTCCTTGATTGTTATTTTTCTGTTAACTAAAGTTCGTCAAATAAGAAAATTGTATCTCAAATTTTGAACACATTAAGCGACTTACAGTTAGCTTTGTTTTGGAATTTCGCACAAAACTACTCGAGGGCTATCTGTGCTAGCCGTCCCTAATTTAGCAGTGTAAGACTAGAGGGAAGGCAGCTAGTCATCACCACCCACCGCCAACTCTTGGGCTACTCTTTTAGCAACGAATAGTGGGATTGACCGTCACATTATACGCCCCCACGGCTGGAAGGGCGAGCATGTTTAGCGCGACTCGGGCGCGAACCAGCGACCCTCGGATTACGAGCGCACGCCTTAACGCGCTCGGCCATGCCAGGCCTTACAGTTAGCACTAAAACTTTACTTCTCGTCACTTGCTGTCGACGAATATAACTGGGTAACCTATCCATTCGAAATCAACGAGACAACAAATCTTACAACTGAGGAGGAAGAACAGCTCATTGATTTACGAGACGACATATTTTATCAGCCATCGTTTCCTGAAAAGAACTTTGATGAGTTTTAGATTAAAAATTCATATCCTAAAATCAGTTCAAAAGCATTTGAAGTTCTGCTTTCGTTTGCATCTTCGTGGTTTTCCGAAGTCGATGATGAAATGCGAGCTTGTTTGTCTACGTTAGAGCCTCACTTCAATTTGATTTGCTCTCGAAAACAGACACAAGCGTCACATTGAAAACACAGGTAAAAATTAAAAGATTTGATTTTCCTACCATACCATTAAATCGTTAAAAAGTCTTAGAACGACACTCACGGACAAAGCAAGTGATAGTTTTGTCAATGAACAATGACATTAATATCGCTTGCTTTGGCCGTGATACGTTATACCTAAAAAAGTCGTTAAGGCTTTCCTGGTGTGTCGCGAAACTTTTCACATTGTTGTAGTGTGCCACGAGTCAGAAAATGTTGAGAACCACTGATTTAGATAAAACAGAATCTCTTCCTTCGGATGAGATTTTGAAGCACACCGGAAGCAAGTCATTTACCATGACTGGCAGTAGCATGACATTACTGAATTCTTTATATCGTTTTGGACTGTGAATCTGTATGTTCGTGTTTCATTGAAATCTTGACGTGCAAACGCTCTCCGTTAAGACGTTATAGAAGTGACTGTCAAACTCCACTATTCGATTAGACAAGAATAAATAGCCCGTCAGTTGATGGTGAACACTGTTGATTACTTAATTTTCTTCTAGTCTATTCGTTGAAAGTCAAGAAAACTACAGTTACAGAGCCTTTTTGTACTAGATGTTAAATATATCTATCATATTCCAAGGGTTCACCGCCCTTGTGGAATAACAAGTTTTATTTTTATTTTCTTACTGCATTTGTTACCGTTACTTTAACGCTCAACATGGGCTTCAACCCACAACATTGACACAAATACTTTTCATACAAAGTATTTGAATTTTCACATGAGATGTAATCTTAATAAGAGACTATTATAAGCTTCTACGTGTTATTTCAAAAGATTACAGTTCTAAAAATATTATCGCTCATTATTTCTTGATGTTGTTATTGGTTGTTAATTAAGAATATTGTTCAGCTGATAAGCCTATATCTTTTTTTCTCTACTACTTTTAACAAACTATTCGATCATAGTTCACTTACGCTTCCTTGTATTTCCACGGTTGTATCTTGTACTTCCAAAATCGCCTGCTCCTTTCTCGCATTTAGACTTACTTCCAATAATCGTCTATATTTTGTCAAAGTTCACATTGAAAGGTTTAGCTACTTCGTAACTCTTTTTTGGTGGAATAATCCGTTTTTCTTATCTCTTTCAACACCTTTAGTTTAACTCTAATGCATTTCAAACGTTTGGCCTATTATATGATCATTAGACGTTTCTTCTCTGCCCAAACGTCTCTTTGATGTGACTTTACTTTTGTTTTCTTCCGCTCTGTCTTTGTCTTTCTACTTTTCCAGCTGCCTCCCAGTGGCTCAGCGGTATGTCTGCGGACTTACACGCTAAAATCCGGGTTTCGATACCCGTGGTGGGCAGAGCACAGATAGCCCACTGTGTAGCTTTGTGCTTAATTCAAAACAACAACAACTTTTCCAGCTCATCTCACACTATTTATATAAAAATGCTGCAAGTGAAACCTCCACAGAGTTACTTAATGGTCTGATGACTATATCCTACATGTTGATGAATTTCACACATTTGATAATCTCTAGATATATGGGTTACAAAAATAACGTCCAACTCTTTTTTTGTTTGTTTTTTGTTTTGTTTTTTTTTGGAATTTCGCACAAAGCTACTCGAGGGCTATCTGTGCTAGCCGTCCCTAATTTAGCAGTGTAAGACTAGAGGGAAGGCAGCTAGTCATCACCACCCACCGCCAACTCTTGGGCTACTCTTTTACAAACGAATAGTGGGATTGACCGTCACATTATACACCCCCACGGCTGGGAGGGCGAGCATGTTTAGCGCGACTCGGGCGCGAACCCGCGACCCTCGGATTACGAGTGCACGCCTTAACGCGCTCGGCCATGCCAGGCCATCCAACTCTTACCGAGTTATGTAACTAAAGATGTTATTACATTTACTTTAAAATATTTACTGCTAACTGCTTTGTTATGAACAAAACTAAACACTTATAAAATGTTCCGTCACAAAATAAATAAATAATGTCAACACTAAACAGCCTTATATATCGTGACACTACATATATAAAATATCAATATTCTGGCGTAGCAATTCAAAAATATATATGTAATTAATGCAAAATATATATATTTTAGTTTATATTAACCAATTTTAATTATCGTATACATTATTGTTTGCTATATTTTAATATTTTTATTTAGATGTTTCTTTACTAGAGAGAGTTTGTCATGGGTTAATATGACGTAACGTATAGAATTTAAGCGCTTTCTAAAGTGCAGAGAAAACTAGTTTGTACATATATGCAAGACTAAGTGAGTAACTGAGTTATTAAATTCAGTGTAAGTTATACAGTGATAGTTCATGTTTCATTGCTTCAGTTATCGAGTTAATCAATTAAAGTAACTTCTATCGATTAATTAGTGAATGATTTTTTTCAAGTTTATTTGTGAGTTAGGCATGTATTAATATCTGAATTTTAATCTAAACGTTGTTTATGATGTTAAACCAACCACTGAACGTAGCCTGTAACAATAAATATAATTTTCATATTTATGTGGATTAGACTTTACATTATTTTTTTATGAAACAGTCTAAAAGACCCACTGAACAATCAAACACGTTACAACAATCAATGGCATGAATCTTTCCAAATGATTGGGGGCGTTAGATGTTGTTTTTTTAGAGCTTTAGTGTTCAACAGCACTCACATCAATGTGTGTGTGTTTTCTAATAACAAAATCATATCGCACTATCTGCTGTGTCTACGAAGCGAAATCGAACCCCTGATTTTAGCGCTATAAATCCAAAATCTTATCGCTCTCCTACCGGGAAACACTTCCATCAGTAACTTTTGAAATGCGTATGCTTAATTAAACACCCAGATCACTCACTCAGTTTGATTAACTGTGTGTGTGTGTTTTCATGTAGCAAAGCCACATCGGATTAACTGCTGAGTTTACGGAGGGGGAATTGAACCCTGATTTTAACGTTGTAAATCTGCAGACTTACCATTGCACCAGCGGGTGCAACTGAATAACTCCTCAAAGAAGGAATGGGACAGTTGATGGAAAACGTGTTTGAATGTAAGTGTTCCTTTTTTTATTATAATTGTTCTACATACCGTTGTTGGTGTTGCATAATATTATAGCATGTTTTTATTTGCTACAGTAAAGTTTCTGGGATAATTGTCACATTTTACATGACATGGGTATTATGTAAAATGAAAGAATCATCAAGGAAAAAGAAACAAAGAAATAATTTTTAAAAAAATCTAAAAAATGCAAAGTTTATACGCAAGGAAAAAACAACACTTTTCATTTATTTTAATAAACGTATTAGAACAAACAGAAGTAAGGTGGTAATCTAAGTTTGGGTTTCATTCTATACCTGTAAGGTTTGAAGAAGATTTCGTGATTGGAGAAACTTGAGGTGATAATAATAATAATAAAATCAATATCACCTTCAATATATATACTCTCACAAGTTCTTGATTATGAAGCTTGAACATACTGAAACGTTTGATTGAATGTATTTAGAAATGTTGCATAGGGCTTCTGTTTTTAATTAAAATCGTAGGATATTATAAAATTAGTTTTATTTGAACTTTGTATTTATAAAATGGTCCCTTGCAAAAAGGATACTGTGACGAAAAATCATACGATGAAAAGGTAGCACATGATTGGTCGATATGTTATTGGCTGGAAGAAGAAAACAGTATATGTGAACTGTTGAGTTGTGTTGTGTTTAGAAAGGGTAAATTATGCGGTAAGATTTCTTTTACAATTATAGGTATTACTTTCCTCTGAAAGTGAAATTTCAACATTGTGAATATTTACTCAGACTGAAGTTTGTTTGTTTCAAAAGTAATTAAATGCATTAATTTGTAGCCGATATCATTGATACTAGTAACTTGTACGTACACTCTTCTAAACTATATTCCTACAAAGGTTTGAAAAGTTATGAATAGAAGCACAACATACCGATATACTATAGTATAAAAAATAATATTAAGGGGTCATCTTGTTGGTATTTTTTTAAATATTCAATCTTTTAAAATACATTACTTAGAATTTGGGTATTGCTTTAAAATATATACACCATCGGTTTAATGAGGGCTAGAGTGCGTGAAAACTTAACGTATTATTTAACTTTTCGTAATAACAAGTAACATTTTTACTTGAGATCTTGTACATAATTTTGACACTAGTGAAGAAAACTGGTTTAGCAAGGAATAACTTAAAGTTGAATCTAGACATATTGAAAATTATTGTTATTACCAATCAGTATTTTTTTCTACTCAAGTTTTTTAAGTTTTAAGAGCATTATCTCTTATGTTTAACTGAAGATGTCAAAATTTAAGTATCATATTTAATGAATATTTATAACTAATTAATAATGTGCGAGTTCTAAAGATAAAGTATTTTTCAGTTTCAAAAACTTTGAGTTTAAATCACTTGTAGCGTTAATTCACGTTAACACAAATTTTTATAATTTCCGGTAATTTAATGTTTTTGCATGAAAAATATTTTTTAGTATTGCAGTTTATTAATTTGAAGATTGGTGACACAACAGAATTTAAAGTTACACAAATTAAGGAATTTTAGGCTGTTACGAATAGTTATTAGTACTAAACAAGCATGATTATAGTATAAAAATAAGTGTAGAACTAGAACTGTTTTAATATCAGGGTTAGAAAGATGAATAAGACATAAGTTAATGTCATATAAGTATCTTAGATATCTGGTAAGTATTTTAGTGTAGAATTAATTATTTTTTATCAGTTTATTTATCACTCGGATAATTAAAATGCAAGTGTGGCAAGGAGTGCTACTTCTGTAGTGCATTGTAGTTGCATTGCACTATATGTAGTCGGTGCAGTGCATCTAGAGTGCATTTACAGTGGTATCTACATTCTTCAAAACACGACTATTTTGTGTGGTGACTGTTTTAACCAGTTTTGGTTTGTTTAAACACTGCAATGTAATAACTCTTGGTTTGTTTAAACAGTGCAATGTAATAATTGCTGGGCCGGAAAAAAATGTAAACAGGTTACTTTGCTGATAAATTATAATTTTGTAAGAAAGTATTCGATTATATCGTTGGTATATATTGTGATCATTCTTCTAGCAGGTATTAAAGATTTTGTCAACAGTTGCTAGTATTAGAAATTAGAAATTTGTTGTTGATTAATAAGCTTCCCACGCGGTGGCGCTTCTGTTCTATACTGGCATGTCGGTTCAAACTTTCTGCAATAGATATGACAAATATTAGAACTAAATGTATTAATATTGACTAATATAAATTATATATAAATAACAATATTATTAAAATTACATGTTTTTAGTACCAACAGTTAAATGTCATAGGCAACCACTCGATGCTAAAAACTAGCCACAAAGCTAAATATTTTGCATTGGAGTCAACCTTCTCAAACACTCAGAAGCCTTACTTATACAACAACTTAAACCCAAAATAAACCAATATAAAGGAACGCCATTATACCTATATTAATATTATAGATTATTATATATTCAAACATCTAACCGCGCCCTCTACATTGCGACACTCGGTTATACAACCCCTTCCAAACATGTGGTCAGCTTCCGGTCAGTTACCTCTTTCTTTGTGAACCTGACGATGACCGAAGAAGGTCGAAACGTTGTTCGCTCTTCTATTTAAAATATTTTCTGAACCCAAAACGAGCCGTTTTTGCATATAAAAAAAAAAACACTTCCCAAACACTTGTACAAGGTAGTGATGGACAGTGGACACTGTGTTGTACAAGTTAGTTATGGCCAGTGGACACTATGTAGTACAAAGAAGTAATGGACAACAGACACTGTTGTTGTACAATGCGACAAAATACTGATGGAACCTATGAATGAAGTTTTAATTACGTTATATCTGGTTTCAGCAAGACCTTTCTTTCCTACAAGTTGAAAAGTTGGTGGTAGTTTGTTAGATCGAAGGAGACTATTTAATCCAAAGAAGACAGTTTGAATTTGCAAGGTTAGATTTATGTGGAATGGTAAATATGACCTTAATTATAATATCTACGAGATGCATGTATACATTTGGAAACTTTTCACTTTTTAATACAATTTGTGAGATATATGGTTTTACATTTGTACTGAAATATAGTTAAATCTAAACTTTTCAGTTGCTTATGAAAAGAATAAAGTTTTAAACGAAGTAATAAAAGTGCTTCAGTTAGTGTAGATTTGGAATATAGTAATGAAACAAATACAACGTTGTTTGAAATCTACAACTGTTATACATAAAACTTACATTTGAAGCTATAACTATTTAGGTAAATTAATAAATAAACATTAATATTTCTGATGGTAACTGAATGTTTGGATTACCTTAGTGTAGCTTAACGTACAATGAATAAAATACACACAGGGATGGACAAAAATACCCCCCCATAAAATGTTAATTCGTTATATTTTTTATTAAGTAACAGAAACATACGTAAAGCTATGTTTTTATAACGCACTCGGGCTCGGCATGGCCAAGCGTGTTAAGATGTGCGACTCGTAATCTAAAGGTCGCGGGTTTGCATCCCCATCGTGCCAAACATGCTCGCCCTTTCAGCCGTGGGGGCGTTATAGTGTGACGGTAATTCCCACTATTCGTTGGTAAAAAAGTAGCCCAAGAGTTGGAGGTGGGTGGTGATGACTCGCTGCCTTCCCTCTGGTTTTACAGTGCTAAATGAGGGACGTCAAGCACAGATAGCCCTCGAGTAGCGTTTTGCGAAATTCCGAAAAACAAACAAACGGACTCGACGAGATCTGTTCGAATTTGATTTGAACTCCTAGTTTTAACTCTGACTTAAATAAATATGTGAACTTTTCATGATGACCAGTTACATTTTCTCATAAAAACGTACTGTGTACCAGCTGTAGTTTCTTAGACCTTCTTTTTACAATTAGCTTATAAAATGATCAAACAAGTTTCTCTGCAATAATCGAACGTAAAAATGAAACTTAAAATAACTCTAACCACTTTCATAAGTTAATAGTTAGTGGACATCCTCTCGGATTTCAGTACTGTTTCACATGGACGTGGTGTGTTTTCAATGAGTGTCTACAGATATTCCTGAATGTCGTCCTATGAAGACTTCTAATTGACTTGTGATTTTTCGTTAATCGGTTAGCCTCAGCTCATAATGTATTAATATCAGGTCATTGACCTGGCCATTCTATAACATCAGTTCCATTATTTCTGTATGTATATGTACATCAACTACTCTGTTCGTTATGCTACCTTTCTTGATAAAGTTCCGTTGTGTGTGGAAGATTTGATTTTTGGTAATGTTCAATTTAGTCTGGGGTTCGTTTCGTATTAAAATTTTAGTCGAGTGTGGATTTTTTACAACTGTTTAAAATTATTAAACTTTTTATGTTTAGAGAAATGTGTATAGTATTAGAAGAAGCTATAATAATATGATACTTTTAAATTATGAATTTGAAGTATTGGTTTACAAAGACGGTATCACAGTGGATAATACATCACTCGATTATCACGTAGAAACCGAGATACAAATGGGGTTTTTATATATTAAAATATATTATATTTTCAGAAAATTATTTGAAGATTAGTAAAAATACGAATGAGTTTACAAGATGAATCATGAATAAAATAGTATTACCTACAAACGTTAGTGTTTGGCTGTGTGAAATACAACTTAAGTACATTTTCAAATCACTAGATGGAAAAGCAATCGATGTTTTACAACAAAAAGTTTTTAATGTTAGTCCAAAAATGTTTAAGCATTTTTTGTGAAGAGTTATACTTTACCTCACTTTTCCTGCACCCATTTATGTCACAACTAACAAATCGCTGATCCACACAACTGAGCATTTAGATTCAATCTATTAAGTTTGGCGCGGCACGACCAGACGGTTTGGGGACTCGACTAGCAATCTGAGGATAACGGATCCGAATACCCGTTACACCAAACATGGTCACCCATTCAGCTGTGAAGGCGTTATAGTGTTAAGGTCAATCACACTATTCGTTGGTAAAAGAGTAACCCAAAAGTTGGCGGTGGGTGGTGATGACTAGCTGCCTTCCCACTAGTCTTACACTGCTAGCGTAGATAGTACTTGTGTAACTTCGGGCGAAATTCCAAAACAAACAAACATGAGATCAGCAGAGATGTTGTAAAAACAACTACTTACAGTTACACATAAACAGAAATAAACGTATTAACTATTACTTATTATACTTATACATAAATACAAAGTTCAGTTCATTGAACTGTCTTTTGTTACAAAATGAACACCCACAGAAAACCTCAAACTGTAAATCTCTATGTATCTCCCCACAGACTTAATGAGTCTCCATACCAATTTCGGTGAATGTGCATCCATAGTCTGTGTGCCTCTGTCAAGTAGTTACATGGACATACAACAGAAAGTATCATTATATTTGTAGAGATGAATTATTACATTTATATGGATAAGTAGTTACATGAACATAAAACAGACAGTACTATTGTATTTATTATGATAAGTAGTTATATGGACTAATAACTGACTATTATATTCATGTAGATAAGTAATTACATGGACATACAAGAGAGAATACTATTATATTTATAATAAGTAGTTGCATGGACATATGACAAACAGCACTGTTATATTTATATAGATAAGTAGTTACATGGACATACAACAGATGTTAATGATATATTTTTATTGATAAGTAGGTATATGCACATATGATCCACACTTATTATGATTAGTTATAGAGATATACAAGAGACAGTACTATTATATTTATTACGATAAGTACTTAAATGGAAATACAACAGAAAGTATTATTATATTTATTATGCTAAGTAGTTACATGAACACACAACAGACAGTACTGTTAAATTTATATAGATAAGCTGTTACATGGACATACAAAAGTCAATACTATTGTATTTAGTATGAAAAGGTTTTTAATGGACACACAACAAATAGAACATTTATATGCACTGCTGGCCAAAATCTTAAGGCCAATGAACATAAAAAAAATAAATATGCATTTTGCATTGTTTGTCTCAACCACTTATTTGAGTAGAGCTTTGAAAGATGAAAATAAAAATAAATGTTTTTAGCATTTAGTAGGGAAAATGTGAACACTATGAAATTAGCCTAATTACTAGGTGGTCAAAAGTTTAAGACCATACCAAAAAGAAATCCTAAACAGGGTAGGAAATGCCCAACAAGAGGTCTCAGTAGTGAGTTGCACAACTCTCATTGCAAATAACTCCAAACATTCCCTTTGGCATGGTCAATATAAGCATTTACAGAAGGCTGGCTGGAATGTTGTTACAAGTGGTGAAGATGGCTTCATGAAGATCATGCACTGTTTGGAATTGAAATTCATTTCAATAGACTTTCATTGCCATCCACCCCCAAAGATATTCAATGGTGTTCAGTTGAAGTGAACATGCTGGATGGCCCAAAAGAGTCACGTTATTCACCATGAAAAAGTCTTCTATCCTGCAGGCATTGTCCTGCTGAAAGATCCAGTCATTCCCACACAAGTGAGGGTCTTCAGTCAATAAGGATGCTCTCTTCAACATGCCAAGGTAGCCAGCTGCTGTTTGATGCCCCTGTATAACCTGAAGCTCCATTGTTCCATGGAAGGAGAAAGCACCCCAGATCATGATGAAACCACCTCCACTTTGTCACGTAGAAAATGTCTCTAGTGGGATATCCTTGTCATCCTTGTAATGTTGGAAGCCCTTTGGATCATCCAGGTTAAATTTTTTTTCATCAGAGAACAAAACCTTCGTCCACTTTTCTACGTCTCATGTTTGGTGCTTCTCAGCAAAGTTGAACCGAGGTGTTTCGTAGTGTGAAAGGAGGCATGGCCTTTGAAGACATTTACAGTTTTTAAAGCCTTTCTCTCATAGATGCCTTCTTATTGCTCTTAAGCTGCATTATGCATCCGTAAGACCCATAATTTGGTTCGATGATCGGCTGGTGTCTTGCCAGACAACCTGTCGAAACATCTTGCTCAACGCCAGTGAAATTTTTTTGGGCTAACCCTTGAAGTTTTTGTTCCGTGTCCCTCAGGGTCTTTTAAGAAATTTGCAACAGCAGTTTTTCTGTGCCCAATTTCACCAGCAATGACATATTGAAAGAGACCTTGCTTTTGCAGCTTAACAATTGTCAACTTTTTAGCCTTTGCCATGTTTTTACCCAATGTAACACAGGAGAAGTCAGTGGGAGATGTTGACAACGCTATTGCTTGGACACAAATGATTAAATTTCGTTACATGTTTACCGATTAATGCTTCATTACAGTGATGGTCTTAAACTTTTGACCAGCTGGTATTTAAGCTAATTTCATAGTGTTTACATTTTCCCTATTAAATGCTAAACACGTTTTATTATTTTTATTTTCCCTTTTCTTATTTTCATCTTTTGAAGATCTACTCAAATAAGTGGTTGAGTCTAACAACGCAAAGCGCATATTTTTTCTTTATGTTCATTGGCCTTAAGATTTTGGCCAGCAGTGTATATATAGATAAGTAATGTGGACATAACAAGAGACAGTACTATTATATTTATATATATAAGTAGTTACGTGAACATACAAGAGATAGTACTATTGTATTTATTACGATAAGTAGTTACATACACACAACAGACAGTATTATTGTATTTATTATGATAAGTAGTTACATGGACATATAATAAACAGTACTGTTATATTTATATAGATAATTTCTTATATGGAGAGACAAGAGACACTACTATTATATATATATGTAGTTGCATTGACATACAACAGATATTACTATCATATTTATATTGATAAGTAGTTACATGGACATCAACAGATATAATTATTGTGATAAGTAGTTATATGGACAATAATGTATTTATATAGATAAGTAGCTATATGGACATGTAACAGATAGTACTGTTATATTTATTATGATAAGTAGTTACATGGTCATATAAGAAACAGTACTGTTATATTTATTATGATAAGTAGTTACATGGATATATAACAAACAGTACTATTATATTTATTATGATAAGTAGTTACATGGACATATAACAAACAGTACTATTATATTTATTATGATAAGTAGTTACATGAACACATAACAAACAGTACTATTATATTTATGATAAGTAGTTGCATGGATATATAACAAACAGTACTATTATATTTATTATGATAAATAGCTAGGTAGACAGAAAATGTTATTATATTTATTTAGATAAGCAGTTAGATGGATAGACACTACTGTTATATTTATAGAGACAGTTGTTATATGGACATGCAACATA
Source organism: Carcinoscorpius rotundicauda (assembly GCA_011833715.1). Lineage (NCBI taxonomy): Eukaryota > Metazoa > Arthropoda > Merostomata > Xiphosura > Limulidae > Carcinoscorpius > Carcinoscorpius rotundicauda. The sequence goes on along the minus strand of CM022396.1, from coordinate 100,773,077 downwards.
CTGTTATATAGGTATGTAGTTGCATTGACATACAACAGATATTATTATTATATTTGTATTGATAAGTAGTTACATGAACATACTGCTCACTACTATTATATATATTGCGATAAGTAATTTCATGGACATAGAAGAGATAGTAGTATTGTATGTTTTATGGTAAGTATTAACATGGACATTCAACAGACAGTACTATTATATTTATTATAATTAGTAGTTACATGGACATACAAGAGACAGTTTTATTATATTTATATATATATGTAGTTAGTTACATGGACATTCAACAGACAGTACTATTATATTTATCATAATTAGTAGTTACATGGACATACGAGAGACAGTTTTATTATATTTATATATATATGTAGTTAGTTACATGGACATTCAACAGACAGTACTATTATATTTATCATAATTAGTAGTTACATGGACATACAAGAGACAGTTTTATTATATTTATATATATATGTAGTTAGTTACATGGACATTCAACAGACAGTACCATTATATTTATTATAATAAGTAGTTAGTTACATGGACATTCAACAGACAGTACTATTATATTTATTATAATTAGTAGTTACATGGACATACAAGAGACAGTTTTATTATATTTATATATATATGTAGTTAGTTACATGGACATTCAACAGACAGCACCATTATATTTATTATAATAAGTAGTTAGTTACATGGACATTCAACAGACAGTACTATTATATTTATTATAATAAGTAGTTACATGGACATTCAACAGACAATACTATTATATTTATTATAATAAGTAGTTAGTTACATGGACATTCAACAGACAGTACTATTATATTTATTATAATAAGTAGTTACATGGACATTCAACAGACAATACTATTATATTTATTATAATAAGTAGTTAGTTACATGGACATTCAACAGACAGTACTATTATATTTATTATAATAAGTAGTTAGTTACATGGACATACAAGATGCTGTTCTATTATATTTATTATAATAAGTAGTTAGTTACATGGACATACAAGAGACAGTTCAATTATATTTATATATATATAAGTAGTGAGGTGGAGAGAAAGTGCTATTATATTTATTTAGACAAGTAGTTACATGGATACACAGCAGTGTTATATTTATATAGATAAGTTATGTAGACAGACAACAGACACTAGTATTAAATGTATTTCGAAAGTATTTATCTTGACGTACAACAGACAGTACTATTACATGTTTATAGATAAATTTTTACCTGGATAGACAACAGACAGTTTTGCCGTATTTATAAAGGCATTCAGAAATGAAGAACATTTAGTGAAATATGGAAACATATTAACAGTAAGTTTACCTTTGAACCCCAAACACTTCTATTATATGTTTTCTTAACACACGTTTTCAGTTAATAGGGACTGTTTGATGTCTATTCTTATTAGAAATCCAGACTACATAGTCTCTTTAGCAGTGTTGTTTTGAATACAATCGTTTGAAATCTAATATGCCTAGTGTACACGGTTTTACTAATTTTTACAGTTTCTCACACTGAAATATGTTTGTAAATATAGGTAATTTATAGTTTCTAATATGAACAACTACATCTGTCCAGGTTACTGAACTTTGACCTGCAGAATAACACGAATTCTAAATTGTAGACTACACAGTAATTAAAACTTTACCCACAAATTTACCTTTAATGTGTCATCAGAACGTTAATTGAAAATTCAGTTTGATAAGGTTCACCGTTTTCTCGAAAGGCACGTGTTATTTTGGAACTAACGTGTAGGGGCGCTTATGCTACTGTTAGCAGTATACTGATGTCAGTGAAAGTACAGGACGTTCGAAGAAGGAAGTGAATGTGATATGATTCCAGCCATAGTATGTTTGAAGTAATTGGTACAATCAAACTCTCGAGTATATTATAGGAGGAGTCATGTTCAATCCTCCAAGATTAATCAATTAACAAACAGCTACTGAAACTTTACTCAAACTTTAAGTAATTGAACTTTATTTAAGGTTCACGCTCTAAAGTAACAGTCGGTCATGTATTATCGGTCTGCTTCATCCCCTACCCACCCCATGATTCTCTGAAACCAACCTTTTTGAAAGTTTTTAGGATACTTTTGAAGATTAAATATGTTTCCGATTGCGCTTTTATGGTATAAGGGGGTTTATTTAAATTGTTGTTATTTACTTATGTATAAAGCACAAATTGGACCAAAATATGGAATTTTGAAATTTTGTGACATGGCAGAAATCCAAGATGGCGGCCAAATTTTGGTGCATTTTCGCAAAATCGCTCATAACTTTTGAACCAGTTTACGTATAAAGTTGATTTTGGTGTCTAACAATATGTTTTGCCACATAAAGAATTCAAAAGAATCATCATTAGAATGATTCATCCAACCCTAGCTATATTAGCAACATATTAACTGTGCACAACAAGTGCAAAGTGATTCATGCCATTTTCCGCAAAAAGCCCTATTATTCCATTCTATACTCAATGCTTCGTACATTTGATTTTCAACATTTTTCTGAACTAAGTACATAACAAATGACCCGATTTTGCTATTTTTAGAAATATTTTGTACAAGTCTATACTGAATAAACACTTGTTAAAAATATTTATTTCTGGTCACATGGCACACACGTATACTACACATTAGTAAAACATAGTAATCAAATAACATATATAAATTGAAATATATACATGTATAGTAAAAACTATAAACATGAGGAATAATGCATTGTAACATGTCATTTTAAAATATCTTTGTTATAGGTGGCATACTGTGATACGCTACATGGTACATGTGTATGAAACGTTCGGTGATACAGTGACAAACTACATTGTACATCTGTATGAAACGTTCTGTAATACAGTTACAAACTACATGGTACATCTGTATGAAACGTTTGGTAATACAGTGACAAACTACGTGGTACATCTGTATGAAACATTCGGTAATACAGTGACAAACTACATGGTACATCTGTATGAAACATTCGGTAATACAGTGACAAACTACATTGTACATCTGTATGAAACATTCGGTAATACAGTGACAAACTACATTGTACATATGTATGAAACATTCGGTAATACAGTAACACGCTACATTGTACATCTGTATGAAACATTGGTAATACAGTGACAAACTACATGGTACATCTGTATGAAACGTTCTGTAATAGAGTGACAGACTACATGGTACATCTGTATGAAACGTTCTGTAATATAGTGACAAACTACATGGTACATCTGTATGAGACGTTCTGTAATAGAGTGACAAACGACATTAGTTTGTCGTGAGAGCTTCATATAGCTAACTGTCATTAAAGAAACAGCATCATTTTCTGTGTAAGAGTTAGCCTGAACGATGCAAAGAAAACATTTAAACTTATATGAGGGGATAATGTGTAGAGTTCCCACATTGTTTAGACGCGTAGGTGGCTCTACATTTACATGATGAACACAAATATATTATAATTTACATTAATATACTTAACCAGCAGCACGTTCTCTCGGAGAGGCCCTGGCTATAGTTATAAAAAAACACGGAAACAAAATGAGAATCATTAGCCCAAAAGAAAAGTGGAACAGAACGATTATTTTTCACTTAACATATTTATTCACATTGCTTAAAGTTTCATAAATATGTTTTACAACATTTTTCTGTACATGGAAACGAGTCGTAAAACTTAAAGATTGAAAACAAAAACAAGTGTCTTAAATTGAAAACTTCTCTCTAGATTGAAGACCGAGTCAAATGGCTCTTTCCCTCTCATTAGTCATAGGGTTGAAATTTTCACAGAAAAACTTAAAGAGTGGTAACATATCAAAGTAAAATACGGCATTCGTATAGTTTAACAGGAAATTGTTAGAGGTTATAACTTATAGAAAATATTTTGTTAAAAATCTAAATCGGTGTTTTACAATTCTTTTTTGGACAGAAACAGACTACAACATTTCTCAATCTAAGGGTTTTACAGACTCCCGGAGAGTGTATGTACAAAATTTGTAGAAATATTTTTGAAATTATGATTCATAAAACTTATTTTAGTAATATTAAGTGTATATGAATAAAAACACGAAGATATGTACAAGATTTTTTTTTCAGAACAAAAAATATCGAAACCTTTGAGGTCCGTGAAAAAAATGTATATTAAAGGGATGGGTTATCTAGTTACTAAGTATGAGATATTAATTACAATTTGAGAGACCAAAAGGAGTGGGTTTTTGGGTTACTAATGTGCGAGGTATTTTTTAATGAACCAATGTTTACATTTCACTCATGTATCAACCACGTTTTAGTGACAAACTTGTATATAAATTAAAAACAATCGTACATAAATAATTTATGAAACCATCATTGTCGCGAAAACTTTAAAATTACATGATTTATATTTAGGGGCGAAAAATGACAAAATATAAATAAGTCACGTGGTCAACTTTGAAAGTTATATGTAAGTATATTTGGTGTATGAGTCATCATCACCAGTGTCTGATAATTACCAGCACTTTTAAAACACTACTTTTTTAATGACGCTTTCTAAATATCTGTTTTATGTTTGGTGGAAAGTGTTCAAATTTATAATTTAAGACCGTTTTGTGAAAATATATCAGGTCATTACGCTGTGGTGTATTGTCTCTTATGTTCCTGTCCTTTTGGGGTTCGGGTCCCCTCGGTGGGCTCAGCAGATAGCCCTATGTAGCTTTGCTATAAGAAAACACATACATACTGTTCCCTCGGCAAATTGCTCAAGAGTCGTGACAGAAGAAGCAAGATACTTTTAAAAATTATTCAGTTAGTTTCTGTGTTGTTGCTAATGTTTTCAACCCATGATTCTGTATTACATGACGAATAGAAAAGAAAATACTCTCAAACGAAACCAATGTTCGTGATACCACGAAAGTCATCTTCAAACTAAACTTGGAATTGTTGTAACAGTTTCTGTTGTTAGGTGAGTTCTTTTGGATCGGTCAATACAAATAGGAATGCAAGGGTCAGTTAAGTGAAGTATAAAGAAATCACTCAATTGTTTGGTTACAAGTTACTTTAACTATAAACTTCTCTCTCGGTAAGAGGAGTAAGTTAAGAAAGTTTGGCGCTATGGAGTTTACTAGTGTGGAGAAACTAGGCTATCCGAGCCAAGCAATCAGTATAATGGAATATTATTAAAATTAAATATAAATCAAATTAAAAAGCTAAACAATGTCCAAAAATTAGTTAAAAATAAATAGAATGATAAAGAACTATGGCCTGCAAGAAATGTAAAAACACAAACAAACTGGACATCACTAATGACACTATTGAAGGTAAACTCTAAAAAAAGGTATTAAAAATGGTGCTGCCTTCCACAGTTGTAATGATGACAAGAAATGAGTAACTGTGACTTGAGTGTCACAAAGCCACACATTAGGGTGTCAGTCCAACATAGAAATATTCAATAAAGAAGGGATACTTCCAATTAGGAGTATTCACATTTTTCAGATGACTTGAACAAATGTCAGAGGTTGGGATGGTAATAAGCCACGGTGGTATGGACTGATAATCGGACTAAGCAACACCCTCCAATGATAGATCAAATTTAGACCACTGTGCCTAGATACAAAAGGAGGAATGGCAGATCGTCTGATTCAAAAGAGCACAACCCTCTGAGAAAGGTAACACAACTCAAGGTGAGATGTTATGGTAAGAATTGAAACATAGTAGCATGAACAAAGAAAGTTTCAAATATCTGAGATGAAGAAATGATTCATGGGTGTCAGTGTACAGAGCTGAAGCTTCAGGTGATGTTTAGTGTCCAAACTGTTCAAGGTAGAGGTCCTGATGGAACCATATTCCAGCTTGTAAAGTATGAGGGCATGATAGATCCTCAGCACTGACCTACTCTCCAAGAAAGGACATAGATAATGTTCAATGCCCACGTAAGAGTCAGCTTGTGGTCAAACAGAAGCCCAAAAACTTGGTCTCAGGAACCATGAAAAAATCACCCTGAGATGAAACACAGGATAAAAATGTAAACACGTTGGCAAGAAAAATAGATGCAAACAGTTTTAAACGAAGGTAAGATGTTTACCATTGTCCACTCTAACCAGCAAGTGAGAGCAGTTTGAAGCTGTCACTCAATGAACTTCCTGTTTGACAATCTATAAGATTTGTGGATGAGGATACCATAGGAAAGTAGTCAAGGTTTGGAGTTAGGCCAAATAGCTTACTGCCTCCACGCTGTCATTAATATATGGAAAACTATGGACAGCAAGGTCAAATCCTGAGAGAGCAGTGAAAGAGTAAAGCTTGACCAGGTCACTGTGTTACATGGGGTAGTTGGAGTCGATCCTAGCCAGTTTCCCACAAGATGAAATAATAATCAGTGATGACGAGAAAACCCACTCGTAGAAAAACGGTGTGAGCTTCTCTACATAAAAAAATTTCTCAACCCGAACCAGCCGTTTTTACATACATATAGTTTCACAAAAGATTATAACTGCACTATTGGTCAGTGTGAATCCTTCGATAAAACAGAAAATAGCAAAGATAAACGCAGATAGACCAATAACAGTAAAAACTGACTACTAGCGTAAAGTGGGTTAATGAAACGGCATTGTAGAGAGAAAGGTTGGGACGTGAGAACATGTTTTCAGAAGAAGGACTCTTCCCATTGCGATAAGCACCACGGAGGATTAAATCCATGAAAATCTCCGAAGATACAGAAGGAAGACAGCAACTGGTGAGAAAGATCGTCAAGGTCTGATTAATCGTAAATATCTCCTGGTGACAGGTAAAGAGAACATATGGCGATGGTACATTTTACAGAGATGGCCACAACCTCCAGGGGCATACTGAATGACACAGACATTGTGGGTAAATGCTGGTCGATCACTAATGCCACAACTTCCTGAATTCGCCCATCACATAACTTTTCGTTCAGGCATAAAAAAACAACCAAAAGGTGACAGCATTCAGACGTCTGAGGAAACACTGGGAAAGGTAAGATTCTAACAAAGCATTAATGTCATAAATATTGGAATGAAAACCTCAAGAGTTTCACTTTATCAAAGTGGTCACTGTTATATAGACAGAGAAATAGATAGAGAACCATTTTCTAGCAACCATTATGTTTTTCATAAAGTAAAAAGGGGGTAAAAACTACCACAACTGACACTCGTAGACGTCGTGACCTTTGCCAGTACAATAAGCACGTGGTAAAGAACTGTAACAAAAATCGCCTTAAAGTGTCCAAACTGCCGACACTGGAAATGCCTAAGAGGATAAGAAATAGAAATTTGTACCTAACAGTTAACATAGCCATTCTTGACAGAGATAGATAGAAGTTGCTAGGTAAGTGTCAAAATAAAAACATTGGTTGGCTATAATATTCCATGTTCAGTTAAGATAACCATCCTTGACAGAGATAGATAGAAGTTGCTAGGTAAGTGTCAGAATAAAAACATTGGTTGGCTATAATATTCCATGTTCAGTTAAGATAACCATCCTTGACAGAGATAGATAGAAGTTGCTAGGTAAGTGTCAGAATAAAAACATTTGTTGACTATAATATTCCATGTTCATTTAAGATAACCATCCTTGACAGAGATAGATAGAAGTGGCTAGGTAAGTGTCAGAATAAAAACATTGGTTCGCTATAATATTCCATGTTCATTTAAGATAACCATCCTTGACAGAGATAGATAGAAGTGGCTAGGTAAGTGTCAGAATAAAAACATTGGTTCGCTATAATATTCCATGTTCAGTTAAGATAACCATCCTTGACAGAGATAGATAGAAGTTGCTAGGTAGGTGTCAGAATAAAAACATTGGTTGGCTATAATATTCCATGTTCAGTTAAGATAATTATCCTTGACAGAGATAGGTGGGTGTGGCTAGTGTCACAATAAGAACACTGATTGGCTGCAGTACATTAACTGTAGAAACCAGTGAAGATCTGTGACTCGGGGATCGTCTTTAAATCTTTTTCAATGATAACTTCTCATTAAAAATTCAAACTAACATGGAGAGTAACCTAAGTTTGTGATATAGATGTTTATGTCAAGGTATCTCCAGATCGTAAATGGAATGAAAAACGGGAGACATTTGTGCTGAATAATTGTCAGATAGGTGAAGTATAGTTTATGTGACGCCTTTAGAAAAGGTCGTTTATCAATTAATTTCTTTACATTTTTTTCAGGAATATCAATATTCATAACAAACAGAATATTCAATGTCCACTGACCTCACCCACCATGGTGTCCTTGGAGGGAGGTACTACAATGACAAACAAGGACAATGCAGCTATGTTACGATTTCATGGACATTATACCCAAAGCACCAGCATCAGACACAACACCAGTTGAGTACGTCCAGCCGAGTGACCCTGGGGTAACCCGTTATCTGTAGAAATTGAAGGCCAAAGTGACGTAACACATTACCCATCACCTCTAACCACTAGGAACTTCTGTTCTTCTTCACACCAAACACGTCAGTGGATATGTAGATCCCCGAGGAGGTAAACTGTACATGCAAAAACCTTCCCTGGAAGGGTGCCTCTCTTCATCTAGTGGAGAAATTCACTTCGAGGGAACTGCTCAAGAGAAAGGTTATTTATGTAACTGAAACTCGTAAAGAATGAAGTTTGGACAACAATAGCGCAAGATAAACTATGTTTCATGAGGATTTTGTGAATCGCAAGTGACACACTTCGTAGCCCATCCTTAAATTCAGAACATCATTTTTGACTTTGCACTGAGAAAAAAATCGCAGATTAAAATGTTATAAAATTCACTGTTTAAACAAATAGAATATGTTAAGAGACATACGTATGTTGTTCTGTTCTCATTAAATAAATAGCAGGGTAAAGAAAGTTTTCAAATTATTCACGAATGATTAATTTAAAACAGTTTATGACGTACTTTTTAGTTAGACTACAATTTTGTCTGTTTTTTTTATCCCTTTATGTATATTCAAAGATATTTCATATTCATGTTTGCTATGTCCCTTCAGTGAGAATGAATACATTTTGTAGTCAGTCTCAAGATTGGCTAATTGACCCACAGTATCATATGATCCTCCACTATAGTTGGATCACATTTCTTTATTACAGTTACTTAAAACAATCCAATTTATAGATTTTTCAAGACTGTCAAACAAAATAAAGGTTTTTCCTGTAAAGAAATAAGATTTAAACTTTTATATATATGAATATTATAAACACAAACAGAGTCCGTTGTTATACAGACATAACTAACGATTCCACACGTTAAGATTTGTTTTGTTTGTTTATTTTTAATTTCACACAAAGCTACTCGAGGGCTATTTGGTCTAGCCGTCCCTAATTTAACAATGTGAGACTAGAGGGAAGGGAGCTAGTCATCATCACCCACCGCCAACTCTTTGGCTACTCTTTTACCAACGAATAAATTGGATTGACCGTCACATTATAACGCCATCACGGCTGAAAGGGGGAGCATGTTTGGTGAGACCTGGATTCGAACCTGCGACACTCGGATTACGAGTCGAACGCCTTAACACACTTGGCCATGCTGGGCCGGCTACACGTTAAGAACAAAGATAAATAGCTTACACGTTATGACAGTTTTCATTAGAGTTTTTAGTATCTAAATGTTACGAATCATAGTTCGAGAATACATATGTAAAAATGTACCTTTGTTCGATCAGGTACGTACAAAGTACGTTTATGAGCAGATTACGTTTCAAGTACATTTAAAGTACTGTCATAAAACACTGTAGTAAATAATATCTTCAGTAAAGTACTGTCATAACACAGTCTGTAATAAATATCTTTAGTAAAGTACTGTCATAACACAGTCTGTAATAAATATCTTTAGTAAAGTACTGTCATAACACAGTCTGCAGTAAATACCTGGAGTAAATTACTCTCATAACACCGTCTATAGCAAATAATATATTTACTAAAGTACTGTATGAAGTAAATACTTGTAGTAAAGTACTGTCATAACACAGTCTGTAGTATATAACATCTTTAGTAAAGTACTGTCTGTAGTAAATACCTGAAGTAAAGAACTGTCATAATATCGTCTTTAGTAACTAACATCTGTATAAAGTACTGTCATAACACCGTCTGTTGTAAAAAGAAATTCTTTAGAAAAGTATTGTCTGTAGTAAATAATATCTGTAGGAAAGTACAGCCTGTAGTAAATAATACGTGTAGTGAAGTACTGTCATAACACCGACTGTAGTAAATTATATCTGTATTAAAGTTCTGTCTAGAGTAAATAACATCTGCATTAAAGTACTATATGTAACAACTAGTATCTATAAAACATTGTTATAACACCACCGTCTGTGAAAAATATTGTCTGTGTAAAGTACTGTCATAACACCATCTGAAGTAAATGATATTTGTAGCAAAGTATTTTCTCCAGTAAATAATATCTGTAACAAAGTCCTGTCTGTGGTAAATATCTCTAGTAAAGTACTGCCTGTAATGAATAATATCTCTGTGACGTACAATCATAACACAATCTATAATAAATAATATCTAAAGAGAAGTACAGCCTGTAGTAAATAATATCTAAAGAGAAGTACAGTCTGTAGTAAATAATATCTGTACAGAAGTACAGTCTGTAGTAAATAATATCTGTAGAGAAGTACAGTCTGTAGTAAATAATATCTGTAGAGAAGTAAAGTCTGTAGTAAATAATATCTGTAACAAAGTACAGTCTGTAGTAAATAATATCTGTAACAAAGTACTGTCTGTAGTGAATAATATCTGTAACAAAGTACAGTCTGTAGTGAATAATATCTGTAACAAAGTACTGTCTGTAGTGAATAATATCTGTAACAAAGTACTGTCTGTAGTGAATAATATCTGTAACAAAGTACTGTCTGTAGTGAATAATATCTGTAACAAAGTACAGTCTGTAGTGAATAATATCTGTAACAAAGTACAGTCTGTAGTGAATAATATCTGTAGAGAAATAGAGTCTGTAGTGAATAAAATCTGTAACAAAGTACTGTCTGTAGTGAATGATATCTGTAACAAAGTACTGTCTGTAGTGAATAATATCTGTAGAGAAGCACAGTCTGTAGTGAGTAATATCTGTAACAAAGTACTGTCTGTAGTGAATAATATCTGTAGAGAAGTATAGTCTGTAGTGAATAATATCTCTAACAAAGTACTGTCTGTAGTGAATAATATCTGTAACAAAGTACAGTCTGTAGTGAATAATATCTGTAACAAAGTACTGTTTGTAGTGAATAATATCTGTAACAAAGTACTGTCTGTAGTGAATAATATCTGTAGAGAAGTACAGTCTGTAGTGAGTAATATCTGTAACAAAGTACTGTCTGTAGTGAATAATATCTGTAGAGAAGTATAGTCTGTAGTGAATAATATCTCTAACAAAGTACTGTCTGTAGTGAATAATATCTGTAACAAAGTACAGTCTGTAGTGAATAATATCTGTAGAGAAATAGAGTCTGTAGTGAATAATATCTGTAACAAAGTACTGTCTGTAGTGAATAATATCTGTAGAGAAGTACAGTCTGTAGTGAGTAATATCTGTAACAAAGTACTGTCTGTAGTGAATAATATCTGTAGAGAAGTATAGTCTGTAGTGAATAATATCTCTAACAAAGTACTGTCTGTAGTGAATAATATCTGTAGAGAAGTACAGTCTGTAGTGAATAATATCTGTAACAAAGTACTGTTTGTAGTGAATAATATCTGTAACAAAGTACTGTCTGTAGTGAATAATACCTGTAACAAAGTACTGTCTGTTGTGATTAATATCTGTAGAGAAGTACAGTCTGTAGTGAATAATATCTGTAACAAAGTACAGTCTGTAGTGAATAATATCTGTAGCAAAGTACAGTCAGTAGAAAGTAATATCTGTACTAAAATACAGTCTGAAGAAAATAATATCTGTATAAAGTACTGTCTGTAGTAAATAATATCTTTATATAGTACTGTCATAACACTGTCTGAAGTAAATAATATCTTTATGTAGTACTGTCATAACACCGTCTGAAGTAAATAATATCTTTATAAAGTACATAACACCGTTTGTAGTGAATAATATCTTTATAAAGTACGGTCATAACACCGTTTGTAGTAAATAATATCTTTATAGAGCACTGTCATAACACCGTTTGTAGTAAATAATATATTTATAAAGTGCGGTTGTAGTAAATAATATCTTTATATAGTACTGTCATAGCACCGTTTGTAGTAAATAATATTTCTAATAATGAACTGTCATATCACAGCCTGAAGTAAATTATTATCTTTGTAAAGTATTGTGATAACACCGTCTGTAGTAAATTATTATCTTTATAAAGTATTCCCATAACACCGTTTGTAGTAAATTATATCTATATAAGGTATTGTCATAACACTGTCTGTAGTAAATTATTATCTTTATAAAGTGTTGTCATAACACAGTCTGGAGTAAATGATTATCTTTATAAAGTACTGTCATAACATCGTCTGCAGTAAATTATATCTTTATAAAGTATTGTCATAACACCGTCTGTAGTAAATTATATCTTTACAAAGTATTGTCATAACACCGTCAGTAGTAAATTATATCTTTATAAAGTATTGTCATATCACCGTCTGTGGTAAATTATATCTTTATAAAATATTGTCATAACACCGTCTGTAGTAAATTATATCTTTATAAAGTATTGTCATAACACCGTCTGCAGTAAATTATATCTTTATAAAGTATTGTCATAACACCGTCTGTAGTAAATTATATCTTTATAAAGTATTGTCATAACACCGTCTGTAGTAAATTATATCTTTATAAAGTATTGTCATAACACCGTCTGTGGTAAATTATATCTTTATAAAATATTGTCATAACATCGTCTGTAGTAAATTATATCTTTATAAAATATTGTCATAACACCGTCTGCAGTAAGTTATATCTTTATAAAGTATTGTCATAACACCGTCTGTAGTAAATTATATCTTTATAAAATATTGTCATAACACCGTCTGTAGTAAATTATATCTTTATAAAGTATTGTCATAACACCGTCTGTAGTAAATTATATCCTTATAAAGTATTGTCATAACACCGTCTGTAGTAAATTATATCTTTATAAAGTATTGTCATAACACCGTCTGTGGTAAATTATATCTTTATAAAATATTGTCATAACACCGTCTGTGGTAAATTATATCTTTATAAAATATTGTCATAACACCGTCTGCAGTAAATTATATCTTTATAAAATATTGTCATAACACCGTCTGTAGTATGGCAATATTTCTGAAGCAAATACAACACAGACCCCTTCAGCTTTGGTTTATCTTAAGCCTACTAATGAAGAAAGTTTGTACGTCTGTGAAGTAGGAATATTTTGTTTCTCCTGTCTGGTGTATTTGTAAAGTGTTTAAGTGTTTTGTTTTGTTTTCGAGGCAAGTTATTAAGTGTTTTGTTATTTAAGGCATATTGATTAAGGAATATTTTCTTGCTTCAGCTCGTGGTCTAGATATGTTTTGAAACTCACACTGTTAGCAAGTCACGCGTCTGACGTTCTTTATGTCCTTGAACGTAATTGTTCTAATCAAACATACAAAAAACAATTGTTCACAATTTTAACTTATGCTCCGTGTCGAGTGTGTGTTTCACTACTTGGCAAGTCGCTGGGTTCATTAGTTATTTTACGATATATTAAATATATATACAGTTCCAGCTGAAAGTGGGTTTTAAGATCGCTTGTTGTTTTGATTGCGGTAGACTGTGAGGAAAATACGAGTTATTGTGATTATTACATGTGTATTGTCCAAGGATTGTTCAGTCGGGTTTGGGCTTTTACAAAAATTATAACATGGCGAAATATATCTGGTAACAGTTGGTAGTTAATTTGCTGGAACTAAATGTAATCCTTCACGAAATGAACGGAAGATTCTATTGGTGGTGAAGTGAGTACTACTGGTTGAGTGACGTCAGTTTGGTATTGTGTTTGTGAAGAAATCGGTTGGAGTGTAACAAAAATGATTCTCTCTGTCAGTCACCCTTTTCAGTTATTCACATTGCTGATACGGTCGAAAGAACACAATGTATATGAACTTCCTGGGTTGAACACCAGAGGGCTCTGTAGAACGACCGACTAGGTACTATGTACGGCTTCTCCCGTGTCGAAGTACTGTTCCTTTCGTGATGCATGTGGGTTGACAACTGGAAGTAACACTGATAGCGATAGGATCCGCGTCATGTGGAAGACAAATAATGACTCCTGTTAAAATATTTCATCGAAACCCAGGTTGCACAGAGGTATCTTTCAACGATGTGGATGTAAGAGCCGCAGGTTCTGTGTATTGTACTCTTAAGTTGTGTCGTTAAACAAATTATCAAATCTGAAGGTCAGTAGAAAGTTTGTTTAATGGAAGATATAGATTCATAATGTCCTGGTGGCATGTGATATGTTGGTGCTACAATAGTGAACATGATCCAACAGATGAGTCATCTACACCAATAGATGACTCGTTTAATCCAAAAGATGAGTCATTGAGACCCATAGATGACACAACCGGTCCAACAGATGGCTCAAACAGTCCAAGAGATGAATCACTGAGACCGGAAGATGAGTCGACCAATCCAGGAGAGGAGTCACTGAGACCGATAGATGACTCAGTTGGTCCAGGAGAGGAGTCAACAGGACATAAGGTAAGGATCCGTCGCCTGCTAACATCTTAAATACATTATTTTCTATCTACGTTTATTTAAAACTTCCAATCCAGTTTTGTAAAGTTTTATT